>JAHLSL010000158.1:1515416-1624792 GCA_025920805.1 Petroica traversi | reverse complement strand
TTATTATTATTATTATTATTATTATTATTATTATTATTATTATTATTTAATAGAACACCTACATTGTTTCCTTCATTGAAGAGAAACTATCTGTGAAAGGTTAATGCCTGGAAATCCTAAGATTATTGAAAATATTGCTCTGGAATGATCCAAAAATAATTTTCTCCTCTATGAAAATATTTTTCTGGAATTATAAATTTATGTTAATTTTCCTTATATGATTTTTGGGCAGAAACTTGAACTGCAATATTTAAGAAAGTTAATAACAGAGAAATGTAATTTAAAAATATTGCAGTAATTGCTAAATACTCCACTTCTCTCCAAAGACAAGAGCAGAGGAGATTTCATCTTTCCTGAGAAAATCCTCATGGAAAACTGAAATATTTCAAGCTTTTTGACCAAAGGATTTCAATCTCCCCAGCCAATAACTCCAAGTGCCCTCTTCACAGATTTAACAGAAACAAATCTCACTGCATTATTTTACATCAGCCTTTCTATTGCATATTCTGTTCGAACAAAGGAAAACAAAGATGCTCAATTTCATAACCTCTAAAACTCATCTATATGGCAAATGCAGAAAAAGCTATTGCCAGTCTTCCACTTGTTAATCATATGAGGATTCCCCTTTATGGCTAATTTGATGAGATATACAACAGGTACAGTCATCAGAACAGCTCCATGCATGAGAGGGAGCCTCCTGCCTTGCATTGCTGTGCTGCACAGAGTCAGTCACTTCTGCTCTCAGGTTTGACAGCACCAGTCCAATTCTCTGGCACAGCAGAACATCTCTTAGCTGCAGTGTCCCATGTTGTGGAGCTAATGCCACACAGCTGAAGATTTGTTTTTAGTGTGTCTGGTTAACAATTCACTGGCTGACCTCTCAGCTGTTCACATATTTTAAAATAAGAAAATAGCTGTGTGCAATCATTTTTCTGAGATAAGCATCAGATACTTGGAGCAGAGTGGCTCAGCCCCAGAGGAAAACTGCCTCAGAACTGCTTAGGATCATACCATGCTACACATTTTAACATCATTAAGGGCAGAAAAATAGGTCACATGGAACTGGCTGGAAAGCTTGATGTGAATGTGTTCACTTGTCCAAGTATTACAGTCATGGAGAAAAATGGTCATAACCACACAGTGCACATTAACATTTGTTTGAAGTCAGACGCCCTTTCAGTTCCAGACATGCTGATTTACTGGCTCAACAGAAACACCAGCTTTTGCTACCCTCTGCATGGTTTCCTCATCAAGAGGTAGTGAGAGGGGATGCTTCCAGAATGGCAGAGTTCGTCTATTTCAGAGATTTCTGTGCTGTATTGCCAGTGCACGTGGCTGGGAGAGACATGCTCAGGATTCCCGCATCATGCTGAGAGACAGGTTTAGATGCTTAATTGTGCAGACAAAGCAGCCAGCAATGAGGGGTGCAGCCTGCAACAGGAGGACCTTTTCCAGCAGGGACCACTCAGTCTGTGTCTTTTAGACAATTTTAGAGTCTCTGTAGGTGAAGCATGACACCACCTACAGCAAAGGATGTAGGGCTGCATAGCATCATGTCTAAATTTGAGAAGGAGTTTTCACCACAGCAGTCATATCAGCAGAAGAGTGGAGCCTTACTGAGGACCATGTGAGAAGCCAACAAACTGGCACTGCCTCTGTGATCTAAGTGAACAATCTGAATGTTCATCTGGATAGTGGAATGAAGTGAAGCTTTCTCCCATAAATCCTGACAAGTAGTCATAGAATAGTCAATGGGCCAAAATCCTCCACGGGCTGACACTCACAAATCTTGCTTTTCTTGTGTTCATATCCCTTGAATCTTCACAGCTTTAAAAAACACATGAATCATGCTTTAACACCAGCTTTCTGTGATCACCTTCACCTTCAAAAGGTTGTGGAGTCCTATGGCAGCCAAGATCTACAGGCAGAAATAACATACCCCAGTAATTATCATACTGTGATGGGACAGATTTCAGTTTGAGAAAGTGGGTGATATGTGCATCCCTCAGCTACTGTGAACTTTCATTCAATATGCAACAGTGAAGAAGTGCAGTCACTTGTGATTAGATCCTAACCTCGGGATTTATTTATTTTGGAAAAAATGTCAGCAGTACTTAGCCTTGCCCTGTAACATCTGTTTCATGGTCTCAAAAGTCTTCAGCAGAGTAGATGACCCTGCAGTTTGCAGCCCACTGGACTACAATTGTTATTCCTTCAGAGATGGAAGATGGATAATTGCATAAATTGTTGATTGTTTGTGCTGGGAATTTGTCTTACTCCCTAATAGTATTTGACAATCTTCACTAATGCCAGTGGAGTTTTAAGGACTTCTGTGGTTTAGCCCCAGCTGGTTCAGCCCTACACAGTCCCTCACTCACCCCACAGCAGGACAGGGGGGGAGAATGAGTAGAGTAACAGTGAGAATACACATGGTTTGAGATAAAGACAATTTAATAAGAAAAGCAAAAGCCACATTCATAAGCAAAATAAAACAAGGAATTCATTCACTGCTTCCCATTGGCAGGCAGGTGTTCAGCCATCTTCAGAAAAGCAGGGCTTCGTTAACAGTTACTTGGGAAAAAATATGTGATAATTCTGAGTGTCCCCACCCTCCTCCTTCTACCCCCTCATATACTCATTTATAGCTTGAATGTCTTCTCTGTACATTGCTCATCTTCCAGGACAGGACACTTTTCTTGTGCTTCCTTTAACTGTGTGCTAAGGTTTATTATGAAAATATTTTACTACACTTTACGGAGTCCATATATATAATAGTGGACTGATGGATCTGTCATTTCCATTGAACCCATCCCAAAAGCCATCTTTGACAAAACAGAACTCCTTTGCTGGGGCATTCTGCAGTGCCTCTTTGAGACCCTTCATTTACTATGACTTTGTATTTGAAAGATGCAGTAACAAGTTTGCTTTTGTGTTTTTTTGGGTTTTTGTTTTTGGTGACAGCCATGGTGAATGACACAGCATTTAGCATTTTAATTAGAATTGTCTGCTCTGCAAGCACCAGGCAATTAAGGATACTGTGCTGCTCACTAAGTGATGGGCTGTCCTACCATCTGCACCAAATGGTCTGAGAAAACCTGACATTGCAAACAGGAAAGTGCTTTACTAGGGCACTATCAACACGATGTTATCACTGTGATCATAAAGGTTTTCCTAGCACTTTGGCCATTTGTTGGAAAACTGAAGCTTATGTACTGCCAAATTTCAAGTGATAATACCAGCAGCAGTGTTACTGAAGTTTTTTTAAGTGGCAAAGATGAGGAACCTTTCACTAAGTTCCCACAATATCTTAATGAATTTATCATTTTGTAGAATTAATTTAATCACATTCTTAAAGTAAAACTGTGTCATTGTCATTGGACTGGTACTGATAGAGCATCCCAGGGAAGCTATAAAAGAATTGTTTTGCATATTAACTGGCACTTAATCATCTTCCTTGTAAATCCAGCTATAACCCTCCCCTTCTGATTACTTATACTTTGGCCTCCTTTATTATGAGCAGAGACACTGCACAAGAATATGTACTCAACAAAGCAACTGAGTGACAGCCAACAGAGAAAGTGATGGTGAGGAGTTGCAAGGCTAAGCATTAATATACTGACCACAGCTGGTAAGAGGAGAGATGAGGATTTGCTGTCCAGAGCACTGTCAATCAGATGGGGAGGGATCACCCTCTGCTTCTTTTCAGAAAAGGCTGTGCCCTGATACTGCAGAACTGCAGCCTCTGCAGATCCTCTGAGGTTTTGTTGCTTTCCTTCTAGCTTAGTGTCTTAGAACTTTTTGTGTCAGAACATTTTTTTTTATCTAAGCCTTGATCTGCTTATTTTCACTTTTTCTTTTCTTGTATGACTTTTGGTCAAATTCTTTCTTATGTCTTGACAATACTTTTCTCACTAAGATTCATTTAGAGTCAGAAAGTCATGTTGCTCCAAATTTGATGCTAGATTACAACTGAACTGCTGGAGTGAGAGATAAAGATCTCTTTCTTCACAGAGCTTTGTCTTTTGATCATAATAGCTTGGTCATGGGGTCTGGGACCTGGCCTGAACCCCAATTTATACCTTTGCCTACTGTGTTGTTGACACCAGCAGAGAGGATTTTGCTAAAATCTGCTTTGTCAACATGATACAAATCAAGCCCATGAACCAAGAAATTCTGAGCCTCTTTCAGGTTTTTTGCTAATACCAAGAACTTCTTAAACATCTTTAGTGCAATTCATTGTGAGGCTAAATTTACATGGGTGATACAGGTACCAAAATACACCATGGTTGTTAAGTGTCCACTACCGTTAACTAAGAGCTAATTCACAGTCAGTAGAACTCCGAGTTATTCAGCTCACCAGGCAGAAAGAGAAACACACAGGAAGTGCAGAAGAGAATGAACATACCAATTTTTTTGTTTTGATACCAGTGAATTAGAACAGAGAAATTTGGTATAACATCCTTATAAATAGCATGGAATGCTAGAGATTAGAATTGATTTTTCATATCACACATTCCATTCTTCACTGTGGTGGCTATTCCAGCTGCTCTCAGGGCACGTTGAGAAAGAAAAGAGCAAAGGCCAGAGAAGCAAAAATTAAGGAAAACCAGGAAAAATAAAGAAGAAAAACAAACCCCCAAAAGATTAAACACCAAAAAAAATAATGTTTACTATTACAAGAAAATGACTGCTGCATGATTTCTTTATCTTGTGTGAAATCATCTTGCCAGATATGTTAGCTCCGTTTTATATGAATACCTCTTAAAATTAACAGACATGCATTCTCTTACTCTTCACAACATGCAATTTCCCTTTCCTCCTAAGTATCAAGTCTGTGCAAAAAAGTTTCAGCCAAGATAAAATCACTTAGAGCAAGAGAAAAACATTTTCAGGGAAGAGCAGGGAGAAAAAAGGAACTGATCAAACTTATGATCTTGAAAGACAATATTCATGACATAGTGTCAGTGATCCTCTGCTCCATTTTCTTTATAAGCTACTGTGAGAATATTTGATACAAAGAAGTTCCTTTCAAGTGCTTCCTTTCTACACTTGTTATGAGCAATTAGTGAAGTCCCACAGTCGTGTGATCTGACTTAGGAGGTTTTATTTTGTTCCTTCTTTGGCGAATTCAATGGCTGCTCAATGTTCCTTTCCCTGTGATCTCCATCTCAGATGTCTAAACATCCATTTCCACTGGGTCTAATTTACTGCTGTCTCACTACAGTGCTGTGCTGACATAACTCCATAGATTTTTTTGTTAAGGAAGAACTGGAAAGAAACGAGGACTTGCCACCTGAACTACTCCCAAGTTGAACTAGTGAAGAGAGAAAGAGGAGAATCTGAAAACACTAAATTTTGTCAAAGAAGTTTTTATAAATGGACAAAGAATTATTTTTGCAAGGAATATTGCTAAGGAAGCAAAAGCTCTAAGCCCATATTTTGGGAATAAAGTATCAATTTATGCAGAAATATTTTGATAGTTTAGATTTTTTTTTCTCTAAGCACAATAACTTGAGTAAAAGTAAAATTTGGAGTGTGATTTCTTATTCAGCAAAACCAGTAATTCCTACTGTAAACAAATATCTTGACATGTTCTAATGGTTTAACAGTTTTGAAAAAGGTGGCACCAGTCTCAGCTGACTTGATTTTAATTAAAATAAGTTATATAATTTGTAATAAGGAAAATGTTTTCTCTTTCTCAAAGAAACAGGAGAGGCAGCTGCAAAACCTGCTGTTGTATTCCAGATGGTTTGCAGAGAAAAGAAGAACAACGTGTTTCATACTGAAGTCTATTTAAAAACAGAACTTTTTTCCCCCACTGATTAAAGAGACTGTTTAATTGCTGAGTAGCTCACTCAGAGCGGAACATATTGAGTACACAGCCTGTCTCACGGCGGTACAGTGCTCTTTTTGTTTCTTGTGGCAGTAATATAAAGAGGCACTTGGCTGTCACACAAAGCAAGTGAAGAGACAGAGGAATCAGAATCAATAGAGATTTACTGAATTATAGACTGGAAGCAAAGAGATACAGTCCCTTTTTGTTTCTCTGTGGACATTGTCCATTGTTTACTTTAGGGATATTTGATTTCCTTTTGAAACATGGAATCCATCCATCATATTAGATTAATTTATTTGAAAACGTAATCTCTTAAAAAACATGGGGGAAATTGCTCATATCTATATAGATGTTATATCTATTTTAAACTCATGCAACCAAACTCTCTTACTTCAATTAATTAATAATATTTTTCTTAATTTGATAGAGGATATACTTCGAATGTGCTTGGTGTAGCAATATGCTAACATTCTGTTTCACTAATATAAAGTATAATGAAAAAGTAGACAGTATATGATTAATCTCAGGGAGTCTATTAGAATGCTGACTGTTTAAAAAAGTTCCTGCAAACAGGCTGCTGCCAAATGTCACATGTAGACATCTCTGCAGTTTCAAAAGGGGTCTTCCTCCAGTTTCTCTTGTAGGGGCAGAAGATGATTGAGTAAAAACTGGAGATATTGTAAATGCAATGACCATATTACTCCTGTCTTGAACCCGAATAAACTGGGCTTCTTGATTTATAATAATTTTTAAAAATATTTCAAATCATACATATTAAAGCAATTAACAGGGACTATGTCAGGGTTTGGGGTTTTTTCTACACTCAGAGGTGGAAAGCAGGGAAAACCTGGGCTGTAAAGAAAGCAGTTTTTCCAAAGCAGTGTTGTTGCAGGCAAGACCAGGCAGATACAGAGGATGGTCCGTGATGGACTTGCTCTTTTCTGTCTCACATGCTGACTGCTGCAAGGAAAACCTGACTCTCCCCACTTTTTGACAACAATCTGTGAAAGGAAAGAACCCACTGGCCAGTATCAGTATAACTGAATGCTCCTGACTGATTTTGTTTCTCTGGGCAAAAAATTTCCATGCAGCCCTGCCCCTGGGAAGTCTTGAACTGAATCTGCTTGGTATTTTGTAACATAGCAAATAAGTCCTTCAAATCCCACCACGAAGTGGAAACATTTTACTTTTTTTATCTCTTGCAATGAAATTGGAATAATTTATTTTGGAAGACAAGAGATGGAGAGACAAACTACTCATTTCAAACAGCTAAAATGCTTGGGCCTTAAATTTTGGGGGGCTTGAAAGAGAAGTGCAGAGGTGGAGATCTACTCCTCAGTTTTTTGTGCTGAGAAATTACTTTGTATTGTGAACTTTTGAGGAGAGGGGGAAAATTCTATAACTAAGAGCACATAAGGACATATTTTACTCATTTTATATCACTTATAGATGAAGAAAATTAGGTCATAAAAAAATACCTTTCCATCAGTATCACATATTTTCTTCTCCATTCTATGACAAGTATCACATTAGAGAATTTTTGACACAAAATCCCATTTTAGAAATGTCTAAGGATAAGGCAGTGATGCAGCCTCCTCATGCTGTGCACGTGGGCACGTGGTCACTCACACACTTGGTGCTGTGGGCAAAGTCACAGAATTTAGATTCATTTTGTGTGCTGTTACAATGATTGCAAATCTACTATTAATGCAAATGGTTTTCTGCTTAGGAGGCTTTTGGTGTTGTATACTTTATGAATGTGTTACCTAAGGACTTTCTAGAAATCTGGAAATCAGAAGTTTGAATATAAAGGAAAGGTAATTTAAGATTTATTACTGTAAATTACTATAAATCACTTGAACTTTTTGAAGAAGCACCTGATAACATTATTTTAAACTGCATCAAAGTAAAAAGTTAGTGGGTTTAAAATGGTTCCCACTGGGTAATTAAAATCAACAGAACCAGGACTTAGCTTAACCATTTTATTTCTTTCATACAAATCTAGATCTATGGGTGATCTGAAAACATTTTGCAAAGGAATTTTTATTCTGCATTTTGAGATTTATATTTAAGAAACACATTAACTGTCCTTTTCACATCAGCCACTTGTTCTGTAGTATCTAAACTGGAAGAGACAGCCAGGTCTCAATTAACCTCAATTCAGATTTACAAAACCCAGTTTTGGAGGTCATTTCTTATTGGGACTTCATTTGTCCCTTTCCTAGTGTGAAAGGCTTGAACACCAGCAAGAAAGTTTATGGAAACAGTGAGACTTCTGCACAGCCAAAACCTTTTCATGTATTGTCTAGTCATATGAACCCGCACCTGAACATAGTTACTTATTAATAATGCTTTGGGAATTCATCTTAGGATTTAAATATTAAAAATTAAAAATGTGTTTTCATAAAATACATGTAATAGCAATTTAACTATAAGGACTGCTGTGCCATGTCAGGTCAAAGCCCTTTTAGTGATTTGCTCATCTGACCAGCACCATTTGTCAAAGGATTTAAGAAGTAGACAGTTGGAAAAAGGGGAACCAAACACATATTGCTTCAAGAATGCTGCAAGTAAGCCCCTGAAATAAAGAGTTTTAATAATTTGCTTTGAACTGGTAAAATTTTTTTCATAACCTTAGCATTCAGAGACAGGTTACTTCTGCTTTTCTTTTTAAGTATTTATGTGAATATAAAATATTGAATCATCAGGAGAGAATGCTTGGAACAGAGGAAAGAAGTAATCAGTAACTAAGACTTTTTGTGGGTCTTACTTTGGAAGTCCTGAAGTTTCCCGCCTATCTCTTATGACATTTTAGCCCATTTTATTTCAAGTAAAGCTAGAAAACTCTCATTAACTACAGGGGAGAAAAGTTTCAGCTACAATCTCCCAGAAAATGCTTACATCTATGAATATATTTGAGTGAGCTCCTTCTTTGTGTTAAAATAGTAACTGAAATATTTTAACCTATAAAATATAATGCATTGCGTTAATTGGGAACTTAAACATCAAAAGAATATTTTAACAATTGAATGGGACAAAATTGGTAGATTCTTTCAATGAACAACATGCCATTGTTCCTTAAAGACACACTCCATTTAACTGGAAACTTTGGTATGGAACACATTTTATCTGCATTATTACTTATTCTTTTGAAATCACAGAGTAGAAGGAGGAGAGGAACAGACAAAAAACAGAATGGACAACATCACCAGAAAAGCAAAAGATAGAGATGTGGATGGGTGGCCCTGCCAAAAGAAGCATGAAAGTAGAGGAATAATGATTTTGAGGAGCATAGCTATGAGGAATGGTCTGCCATCTGGGGATATTTTATGACTGAAGGAAATAAGGAAAAGGTTTAAAGAATATTTCTAACAGCTAAAATTCTTCTTTTTTTATTTTTTTTATTTTAAGCCATTCATGGAACCATAACATTTTTAGTTGAAGCTTCCCAACATTAACTTGAGCAGAGCAAAGGCAAATACCTGCAATGCACCTTTTCTGTTCATATTGGCTACATTTCATGAAATTCCAAATTGATGAAAGAAAATTATGAAAGTGGAAATTTTATCCTTCTCAATAATTAATATGACAATTATTTGGAGAGGGAGGTTTGCCAGTCTCATCCAATTGCACATACACAGAACATATCACTGCTCTTTACAGATTTGGGTTGGACTCAATGGGTAGAACATTAATAGAATAAATCAGATATTTCCTTCAGAGTAAAAGATGAAATTAAGCAAAATTTCTGCTGCAATATCAGCTGAAGCTGCATGTAGAACATAATGCTTTAAAATTATTTTTTGCTTGCACCGACTTCAATGCATTTTTATATTTTTAAAATAAAACTATTAAAATAAATACATAGGATTGAGTATATTTCTGTTCAGCAGAAGTGCATGAATATATACTTTATAATGGTCCAGTTAATATACCTACATTACTAAATTCTAAGTCTGTCCTAGAGTTTTCTGCTCCCTGGAAGTCATTATATAATTTCCTCTGTTGTCACAGGACTATTTGTTCTAGTCCCTGCTGTTTACTATTTTGTGTGTTAGTTTTTTCTAAAGCAGTGCTTCCAGCACTTTTTCAATGATTACTGTTTCTTTTACTTTGTGCTCGCTTTTACTGAAGGATTTCAGAGTTTTTAACCATGTGTTGTAACAAGAAAACTGAAACATTGCAGACTTTCATCCCAATGTGTCGATTTAACTTCTGATACCATAAAAAACATCAGGCATTTAATAGATTTTAGAGAAACTGGGGAAGCCAGGGAAGTCTGATGTGATATTACACCTCTGTTAATACAGTCAAATGAATAAATGCCCTCTCCTGATTTCTAGAGTCAAACCTCTCCATCTACCTTCTATAGCAGAACAAAAACTAAGTGCAGTATGAAGTCAGTTGATTCACCTTTTTTTGCCTTAAGACATCATCCAAAAAATGGCAGCTTATCAAAATATGCCAGCACTGTGGAGGCAGTAATGGTTCCTTTTAGGTCATTACAGTTACATGACTGGAAGGACAGAAAAAACCTCTCTTTTATATTTTCCAAATACGGGCAAGTTTCGACAGCTGCAGCCCATTTTTATTTTGATTCTCTGAATGGATGACTGAAGGCTGATCAATATCAAACATTCCAGAGATCCCAGAAGAACTTCACATGAAATTGCCTCAAAAAGTAGAAGTTGAGAAGTACTCAGGTGGACTGTCAAGATTTTCAACTCCTCCAGAGGTATCAATTATTGGAATTACAAACTGTACCTAAACAAAACTTCAGAATACAAATAGCTGCATCCCTTCACACTCTCCCAACAGTGCATCAAATAAACACAGGGACTTCCACTGGAGAGAAAAACCAAACCAAAAGACTGTAGCATGAAATTATTTTGTGTCTCACAGGTGCAGAATCTGTGTCAAAAACCAAAAGAATTCAAGAATTATAATGATGCTACAAAATTGCTAGGAAAATAGGTAAGAGCTCATCTACCTTCAGCCTTCTATGCATTTACGTTGTCCTTTTAGTTTGCATAACTCAGCTCATTTACAATTAAACACAAAATCTATCTTTACATTTAATACTATCACAAAAAGAGCAAAAAATATCAACACTAAAAAAAAAAAAGAAGAAAAAAGAGAACTGCTTTGTCTGATAAAAGCAAATTTGTCTTGAGGATTTTTTTAATATGAAAAGTGAACTTATAAACAGTGGGTCCTGGTGGTGTGTGTTAGCAAAATGGAGCCTTACTTAAACATTTATCAGCTATTTACATATTAGGAAGTGTTTTCATACTGCATCCTCAGATAGTGTACCTTTGCAGTTTTGAAAAAAAAAAACAAAGCCAAAACTCTCTTATTAAAGTTACATGCTGTCTACAGAAAATGAAATTTCCATCAGATTCCATTTGGGTAGCTGAATTAAAAACAGAAGGAGGGTCTCCATTTCTGTTTAGACATTTGAACAGATCAGTGCAGAAAAAATGAAATTATAATTGTGAAGAAAAGAACAGGCAAATAAGCAACAAAGTCTATCCCATAGGTTTTGTGGGGCAAAAAAAGGGGACAGTTGTCAGGAAGGGGTGTAGAGGGGGAATACCATGCTCCTGTTAATGTCAGTGGAGTTATTAACTAGTACCAAGGTGCTCCCATGAGTGTCCGAGGCTGAGAGACCTTGCCATTTATTTCCTTTCTTCTAAACTTACAGTTCATGACAAAAATTCTCCAGGAAAAAAATCTAAAAGCAATTTTATTTCAGTTTAAACATATCTGAAGAATAAGGAATAAGGAGGGAGGTAATTTTAGTACTATTTTCAGTTTTTAATTCACAGCATTGCATGTCAGGCTTTATTGAATCATCCATCATTTTATTGGAGACACAATAATCCATGCTACAAATAACAGCTTGGAGAAATACAATTCCATCTCTTGGTTATGGATACATTTCTTACAAGCAAGGCTGTATTGGGGATTCCCTTTTCTCCAAACTATTCTGCCATAGAACATAAACTGTTGAAATAAATGGCACATGATGCCCAAAGCATTGGATTGTCAATTCTTTTGCTTTGTGCATAACTTTGTTGCAATGATTTGTATCATTGAGTTTATTTTGAGCATTTGAAAGGAAAAGGAGTGAGCTAGTGAAGATAAAAGGTGTGCCAGGAGAAATAAACAAGTACTTCAAAGATTTTAAATACTTGGGAACCAGCATTTGAGGGGGCAGGCAGGAGCTCAGCTTTGAAAATGGCTCATGTACCTGGAAGCCTATGAGATGCTTGTCTTTCTCCTGATTTACAATCCCTCTCATCATAATCTCTCTCACTGGTCTTTATGCATTATCTTGCTTGTTAGTTGTGACAAACCATGACAAGCTGAGCCAATTGTTTTATGTAGACAAAGATGATTTTAGCTGATGATGGAGTTGGAAAAGTACAATATTTTTTTCTTATTTCAGAAGCTTAGACAAAATATCTCTGAACTATGGCAGTTCTAAACAAAATGCTAATAATGGAAGGGAAGGGTGAGTACTGGAATGAACAACATCTCTGAAAATAAAACTCATGTGGCAATTTTAAACAGTAGTCTAGTCTCAACATGCAGTTTAATAAATGTTTTAGTCTAGTGCTAATCATTTTTATTTTTATAAAAATATTTTTATTTTAAATTCTAATCTTAGTCCCCTAAACATCTGCAAAGTAGATGTTTTTTTCATCATGTTTAAATCAACATATTTAAGGCCACCTTGTAGTTCAAGCAATCATATTTCAAATGGTATGAAAAAAATTTCCATGTTATGGCAAATTCATTGTACCCTTAAATGGAAAAGAAACCTATGTCTAGTATTTATAGAAGTCTAAAATCACATCTAGCACTGCCACTGATATTCGGTATTCTAACTTGATGCCTTAAATGCTGTTAGGTCAAGAAAGGCTGCAGTTTAATCAAATAAGGGTAGCATTAAATGAATCATAAATTGTTCCTGCAATTGAAAAGGTGGAAGAACAAGAATAAAAGCTCTTGCTCTAATTTATAATTCAATATTCATCATGATTTTTATAAATGAATGTGATGTCAGTGAAAGACTTAACTTATGGCTCAGCTATAGTCAGAAAATTTCTGCTGTTAGGATTGTGAGTGAAGCAGTGACACATACTTGGATGAAGCTATGCAATATTTTTACTTACCAGGAAAACACAGTAATCTGCGGAGAGCTTTTCTATGTAGGATACTAGAACCTGTCTGAGCTCCTTTTACTTCTGCTAAGAAGACAATCTTCCTTCTCTGCATTTGGAGAAAAGTTAATACTTCTGAATAGAATCAATTATTTCTTTGTTTCACACTCAGCTTTGCCTATCTCTTGGAACACAGAAGAAGAGAACATCTAAATTTGGCTAGACAGGTCTGTATTCTGCCTTGAATTTCACCTTAGGTAGCCTAATGGAGAGGACACTGACCATATATCCAAGATTTTGAGCAACATTATCCATTTAGATATCTACCGTGTTTGTTTAAAAAAGTAGAAAAATGAACTGGTGAAGTCTTCAATCAGCCGATATAATAAAAAAGAAATCTAAGAGTATCTGATCATAAAGACCTGATATTATTTTGTTTTTGTTCCAAACAGAAGCAGGGTTATCAAACAGCTTTTTCTTCTGTACTTGAACAAAAGTCATTCAAGGCAAGAAGTCTCTTTTTACTAACATTTTTATCTTGTCAGACTTGAACAAATGCAGCCGGTTCAACACATACGAAAAAACTCAAGTGTCCCAGATCCTTCTACATTTCAGTGTCTCAGAAGAATGCTACAGTTTATGTCAGTATAAAGAAAAAGGGGACTGTAATGTATGCTACTGTTTGAAACAGGCGAGAATTGTCTCCGGTGAAGCCAAGTACCAGCATAAGTTTTCAGAAGAACACTTGCACTTGTAACAATGCAATATATATAATTCCACAGGAATAGCACCTATTTCTTGTCTTTAGCAAATATTATGTAACATTCTACTCTTTCCTGACTCTCTTGCCTCTCTTTAGCACCCCTACCTTAAACAGGGCGAACAAACATTGAGAGAATGCTGCTTTTTGAAAAATTTACGGCTATTACTTAACAATGACAAGGAGAGATGCCTGTAAATATGCAGTCAGATTTAGAGTGCTACAGCAAAATTGCTGCTGTACTTATACTGTGTAGCTATTGTATGTCTTATAAAATCCAGGCACTTAGATTGTCTTGACATTTGCCATATGTCATGAGGAGTGAGGTATGAATTATTTTGAAAAAATATCTCTGTGCCAGAAACCCCTGTACATAGAGCGAAAACACACAGTTCAATTCTTTCTGTGTACTAAGTTTTGATCTGTGATTCTGATCATCCCATCTGATCTTAGTTGCTGAAAGTAATAGGATTATGCAACGCCCAAGTTGTTTCTTTGGCAGCTAATACTGATAATCAAAAATACAAGCTGCATCAAAATTCAGAATTTCATACTCAGGTCTATATAAAATGAAATGTACTTTGTAAACACATGAAAAAAGTTGGCAGGCAGCTATGACAAGAGCACAAGATGTCATGCTGATTCCTTTGAACCTGAGTTGTGCCTATGGGCTGTAGGTCTCCTGTGACTTGCTCTTTATCCATGTTTTGGAAGGAAATCCTTTCAGAAAGTTTCTAAGACTCCTTACTTTGCTTTAAGTTCTATTTTTTTTTTTTTGGGGGGGGGTTGTTGAGTTTTTGTTTGCATTAGAAGTACTGAAAAGGAAAGTGGCATTTATTAAACAGACTGACTCCAGCAACTAGTTGTGACTGTGATACTACTTTTCCTGAACGTTGGATATGAAGAAGAAATTAAAAGGTTGCGTGATTTTTCTGCTTGACTAATGGGTGGCAGTGCTGAAACACACCCCAGAGCCCTGCTCATACAAGAGCTACTAAAATTTTACACAGGTGCATAAGGCATGAATGTGGGGCTTTTTCATTAACGTGAAGATTCAAGGTGAATGCAACATACTCTGCTGGGCCTCTGTTGCTGTCCCGGGATTCTCCAGCAGCAACCTTGTGTTCCTCAGCAAGCTGTAGGGCAGAAGCAAAGCCCTCCCAGTCAGTTTGGCTGTTAGCTGGTGTTGTGAGTCGCCCTGAGCTCTCTCCAGGGTCAGAGAGGGATAAACATTGCCTTTTCCTTAGTTCAACCATGACCTCTTTGCTCACCCCACAGCAAAGCACAGTGATACATTAAGCTCCCTCAATTTTATAAAACATATTGGGCAGAAACCCTTACTTCAGCAGCATAGGTACTGGCAGGGACAAATAACTCCTGAGCAAGCATCAAAACACCTCCAGCAGAGGCACAGCCAACACGAACTGCAGCTCCCATAGAAATCATTGATTTGAATTAGTGCCTGCCATCCTGCACTGAGAATCCTACAAATGGGAACGTGTCCTGCTTCTGAACCCTATTGATCTGTATGAATGTTAGGACATACATGGTTGTGCATTTGAAAAGGCCACAAGGCAGAGTTGAGGCTTCATAGAAGAATCAGTTTGCTATATTTAAAGTAAATGTTAAAAAAGGAGAGAATTTAAAATCTTGCATTTCAAGGTCTAAATTAAAGTCTCATTTAAAAGGATTAGAATGAAGACCACTTTACATTTTCAGACTGGGGTTTCTGGCATTTTTTTCTGCAGTATTTGCTGCAGATCATCAGTGGGAGTGAAATCATCCTATTACTCCTGTGTGGCCGTTGGCACTAGCCGGACAGCTGACCACAGGGACGGCCGGCAGCTCAGCAGCTTGTTCTGAGAGTTTCCTTTTCGTTGTCAACTTCACCTAGGGACTTCTTTTCCCCTTGCCATGAGCTGGGCTTCCCTGGGATGGTGGCTGCTGTCCCAAAAGCCGGAGAGCTGCTGAGTGAGAGAGTGTTGCCTTGCCCGGAGCCCAAATCAGACACAAGACACGAGGGTCTGCTCTGCTTGGGCTCAAGGGCAAAAGACCCCGGATGGCCCAGCTTTCAGACTTTTATTCTGAGGGTTACAACTTATCTCATAACGGTACAGGGGAGGAAACAGGGAAGGGTCGGAAGTTCAGGATCCAGTCGGGAAGGAGTAAGGAGGAAAGAATGAGACACAAGATACTATTGTTAACTGAGGGGCAGGAGGGGCGAGTTAGGCCAAACCTAACTCTACCTTCCGAGGGGCCTCACTTTCTAGGCCCCCAGAAATTCTTCAGAGGATATGTCATTCTCTGAGCTTGAACCACTGCTACACTCCTGGTCTAATCCAGCAATTCCAATCTCCATAAAGGAATGTTGCCACTAACACAGTTTAAGCTGTGTTTTAAATCAACACAATATGACAATAGACAATATTTTAGCACAGAAAAAAAATCTCCTCAATCAATGTTTTGATAGAGAAATACATACATTTTTCCAGAGTTTAAACTGGACACAAAAGCAGAAACTGTGTTGCTGCAAGAGGGCCAGGGTCTTGCCTGTATGTCTCCTCCTTCTACACTTCCTATACAAGACAAATCCTTATTTTCCCCCTTACCATAGTAAGGCATTATCCTAGCACCTAGATATTCCTGTGTGCTCTCCTGTCCAATTAGAGAAAAGGTCAGTCCAAAATAAGTATAACTTAAGTTTATAAGGGCTGACAAGAAGATGGTACGGGATGGTATTAATGCAATCATATTAATTCTGGGCAATGTTTTTCCACACATTAGCAACCCAGTTGTTGTGCTCAGAATGAGAATTGAGTAAGAACTGTGAACTTCTGGCAGTAAAAAAGAAAACAGTACATCCAATGGCAGAGAAAGTATAAATGCAGTGCACAACGGTGCTCTATTATTACCCGAAGTACCAATGCCTGAGGAAAGCAGCTGTTCACGTCATCAGCAATGCAGTGCAGTTGTGAGCCTGGAGGACAGCAGGATGTTTCCCTACAGATTTCTAAAGAGAGCATTGATTCCCACACTGAGTGCTTTTTTTCCCTGATGCCCTGCTGCCAGGCACCTCTTGCGCCTACATTCTCTCTCATTTAGTTCACTTTAAATTCTCTTTCCCCCTTAGGGGGCTGTCATCGTTAGTATTGCAATGTCCACCCCCTTTCAGCTCTTGGTCAGCTATACCAGTGAAATAAAACACAATCAAGGCCATCAGAAGTGCCCCTGTGATTATTACTTTTAGGTTTAGACAAGACGTTGAAAACAACCTGGGTAAAATGCTGTTTCTCATCATTTGTACCTGCACAAACGTTCTGATCCTGTCAGCTGCTTCTTTTACTTCAGCAAGACAGGCATCTACTGTGAGCTAATTTGTGATCCAGCTACTCCAGGAAGCAAAGGGAGAGGCACAACTTCCCCACTGTATTCTTCTTAATAGCTTAGAAGTTGTGGTCTTTTTGTGCCTACGGACTGTGTCTGTGCTTTGAGATATAATAAATAAATAATTTCTTTTTCAGCCCTGTACCATGTTTTTAGCATTGACCCCAGTGAATACTTAGGGAAAGACTATGAGAATCTTTCCATGCATTTTTTCATGACTCATTCCTCTTACAAGCTAGTGAGTTCCGCTATTAAAAATACAGAAAATTATTGGGTTTTGTGTAGCTAAAATACTGCCTTGCAATGTCTTATTTTCTCTCTGCTTATTTCTAAGGAAAAAAAATGGAAATTGGTCCCTCGTTATTTTCTCCATAGCTCTCATGACAATTAACACTTGTTTTTTCCCATTCAGCTGTCTCATTTCCAAGTTTTATCTAGTTTTCCTCACAACCTCCTCTCATAATTCACTTTCTCTAAGACTTTCCAAGTTCTATCTTATCCATTTTAAGTTTAGAACAGCATTTAGCAGGCATGTTGTCAACTAAATACTGGCATGGCATATTTGATTTATTGCCACTTCTTTTCCTAAGAACTCCTATCTTTCTCTTTTATTGTTTGACCAGTCCTAAACATCATGTTGGTCTTTTCACTGAACTTTTCATCATGACTCCAGAGTTTATTTCTGAAGTGCTTCCTTTTCTGAAGTGTTGTCATTCTCATTTGTCATGTGCTGAAGTTGTGTTTTTATGCCATGTGTTAAATTTAATAACTTTGAATTTTACACTCTTACTTAGTATGTAGTTAGTCAGCAATATGAGATTCTCCTGTGTCTTTTTGTGACACCAAGGACCTGTTCTGAACTTGCTGAAGGCAGCATAACTAGAGGGATTACATTTCTAAGGCACCTTCCCAGCACTGTTGACTGATCATTTAGTTATTATCTGAGTGCTGCCGAGGGAAGGACAATGCAGCTGAGCTTAGCTCTACTCACATGTGTTATTACAGCAGGGGTGTTCTCACCATGACTGATTGCATATGCAGCATTTGAACAAATGGAGCATCATTTCACTTGAAAAGATGAAATACAGTTTAGCATAATGTACTTAAGATTCTTACAGAGTGCTGCATGGGAAAGAAATGGCAGGAGTCTGAGAGCCCTGATCTGCTTACAGGTGTAATGAGAAAAAAATATTTCCTAATGCTCCCACTAGTGACACATAAAGATGGAGATGCTTAAGTAATTCTATTGCAGAAATATATTAGCTAGAATCATCTGCAAGGTAAATACTTGGTATTAAACTAGGTAACAAGGTCCAGGAAAGAGATTTTTATTCCTCTAGTTAAAGGGGAGAAGATTTGAGAATGTGGATACCAAGTTATTTAGTGAATCGACATAAATGTGTACAGAATTTACTTTTTTTT
The DNA here is from genome assembly GCA_025920805.1 of Petroica traversi. Classification (NCBI taxonomy): domain Eukaryota; kingdom Metazoa; phylum Chordata; class Aves; order Passeriformes; family Petroicidae; genus Petroica; species Petroica traversi. The sequence goes on along the minus strand of JAHLSL010000158.1, from coordinate 1,606,221 downwards.
TTTTCAATAGAGAGGGTTGCGGCTTCACCCCAAAATAACATTCTGCTGTGCACCTCAAAGTCCTCAAAGTAATGGACAAAATGCTTGATATAAGCAATGATGAATACACTCAGAGCTGAGCTGTGGAGTTGGAGGATACCATACAGAAATAAATGTTCCGTAACAACTAAAATATTACAGTCAAAACTTAATAGAAAAGTATGTGAAATGGGAAATGTGGAAGTATGATGACATGAATCATGCAATATATAAAGGCAAAGAGCACAAGCAAAAATGTGATAGAAGGAAGTTGAAATAATTTGTGATAGTTTCCTTTGAAAGTCTGCCTTTCTCACTTACTAGGATCTTTTGGCCTGTTTAGCCACAAACATAACTCTACAGAGAGTCCTCAGGTTATTCAAGTTATTTTTAAAGCAGCAGCATTCTAAAATTACAGTATCCAGTGGTTTGAGGCTGAAGGTTGACCTCTACAACTTTCCTTTTATAAAACACACATCTCAATTCCAGATACAAAACACTTGATTATTGTTTACTTGGCTTGTGCATTTTCGTAGTCAGGTAAAGGTCCTGACCACACCTCTAGCGTTTACATTTGATTTATAACTCATTTGCATTATAAGCATATTGACTTCTTTTTTCATTCCAGCCCTTATTTATTTGTATCAACGAATTCTGTGTTTAACTTCCTTGCAAAGATCACAACCTGAAGCCTTCTACTTAGACTCAATCAATCCCATCCCGGTAGATGAACCTGAGAATGATCTTATAGCAATGATTTTAAAGCAACTCAGGGAAGTGTTTATTCAGAAATACTGCTGCTTGAGTAAAGGGATTTCATCTATGTTTATGAAAAAAATGTTTACAACTACAGCTGGCACTACCAGAAAATAGGAAAAACCCTTGACATTCTGCAATCTGTTTGCATAAAAGAAACTCTAAATGAAATTTAGGTATAATTAAAGGTATAAGTGCAAGTAAGAGCCATTAGATGCATATAGGATGATCTTCAATATCAACCATTTCACCTCACAGACCCATAAAAAAAAGCACTGAGTTACTTTGCTCTGGCACTGTTTGTTGCATACAGCTTCAGTATTTTTGGAAGACTTTACATACCAAACACTGAAAATTCTGAGTGTGGTACAAAATAGAGCAAGACACATACACACCCATAGGAATGTAGGTCTGGCAGAAATGTTTTGTAACACTTCCATTACATTTATCAGCTCACTGCTTGTACTTGCAAGTGCCACTGAACCTGGAGGAAGTGGGAGCATCTGTCCTGGGATGAACAGGATTTGATGGAGACAATCAATGTTCATCCAGAAATCAGAAACTGCAAAGAGGAGAGTGAGTGGAGGGACTGTATGAAGGTGTGCTCCAGGAGAGAATGGGATCCTGGCTCTGGATCCAAGTGGTTAGATTTAGAAAATTGACCACAGCAAACCTGGAGCAGTGACACCTGTCTGGTAGGATTCTGTTAGAGGTCAAACGTCTTGTACAATTAAGACTTAATCACAGTTAAAGCAGTCTGTAACCTCAATAAAATTCCACTTATCTACACACAAATAAATAAAAATGTAGAAATTGTTCTTGGTGATAGTTTTTGTTTAAGCTCATTTTTCTTACATTCATTTTCACTGAAACATACACAAAAGTTCTTAGAGTCTGTTCAAGATCCCTAAAGAAAAGCATAAGAGTTTTTAAAAGTGCACAGTAAAAACTCAAGATTTGTGATGAGATTTACAGAAGTATGTGCTTCAGATGGGGATTGTTCTTGAAAAAATTATGTAGCTGACATCTGGTCCACAGAATAATTTGGCAAGGCAGCACAAGACTCTGGAGAAAGAGAAGACAAAAGTACATATGCTGCTAGCATACAAGATTTGATAGCAAGAGAAGGTGAAAGGAAACAGCTAAAGAAGAGGCAGAGAGGTACAAAACTAATAAAAAAGCCAGGAGATACCAGTTTTCATAGGGATATAAGGAGCTCTGTCATTGTCTCCCTATAGGATGTGTAGCTGCACACACTTCAGCTCCGTGGCCCCAGTGTGATGGGCACACTCAGGGCAGGCTGGTACCCTGGACACGTGGACATAAGAAAATGTTTATGGAAACACCAGGCATGTGTGTGAGGCTAGTTACTAAAGACTGCATATAGAATTAGCAGTCTAGGTTGAAACACAGCTTTTAATAAGTGAAAAGGCATCACACAAGGTTAAATAAATATTTAGGATTTTGTAGCGTTTTTTCAAAGTGAAAACTCCTACCAATAGGAAGTGAAACAGCTGAGAAAAGCTTAGCCAGACTTAAAATTATTATTACAATGAACAAAACAAAACTTTAATAGTGAGAAATTTCTTTAAATATTCAACATAGTTATTTCTGAAAATAATACATGTACAAGGATGTGAAGCTACTAATGGCCATAAGTGTGGAGAGAGGAGCAATAACTTTGTAATCTGTACTCAGAGGTTTCAGTGTACACTCCTATTTGGAGCCTGTATTATACAATCCAAAGGGCACATTTCTATTTTCCTTGCTGGAACTTTTTTGGATTTCCACTAAGGAAGGAATAGGGATGGGGAGACTATGTGTATAGCCAGACAGACATTAGCAACACACTGTCATTTTTACAATCATTCTATTTTGAAAGGTACTTTAACAACTTTCTTTGCTACTGCAAGCCCTTGAAATATTTGCCAGGAACCTACTGAAAGCCTAGTGAACTACTGCATATCACTAGTGTATAATAAATGACATTATGATGGGATTTCTTGGTTGCCTGAATGTTATCTTTGAATGCCAAATTTAAGAATAAGATTGAGTTTTCAACTGACTGCATATTTTCAAGCTTCACAGAATCTTCTGAGTTGGGAGGGACCCGCAATGATCATTCTGTCCAACACTTGGCCCTCTAAAGGACACCCCAAGAGTCAAACCATGTGCTTGAGAACATTGTCCAAACACTTCTTGAGCTCTGTCAGGCCGGTACTGTGACCAGTTTCCAGGGGAACCCGTTCCAGTGCCCAACCACCCTCAGGGTCAAGAACCTTTTACTAATATCCAACAAGTCCAGTCCTAGCTAAGGATGCATTTTAAGAATTTTTGTTTTACTAACGCAAAATTAGGCAATAGTTATCTTGGTGTTAATCACAGGTCTTGTTTACCTAATATTTTTTCTTTTTCAGTTTTTATCTTTTTGGTCTCATCAGTGATGTTTTTCTGTCATTGTTTTCAAAGACCGGGGTTTTCAGCATGGAAAGAACCATTAAATCATCTGATTTCAACTCTTGGAGGGAAAAGATTATAGGTCACTACTCACTCACCCTATCTGAAATAAGTCAACAGCCTTAGCAAAAAAAGCACCATAGCAGAGTTTTTTCCTTTGATCTGAAGTCATCGTGGGATTTAAACACTGCTGTTTCCCTTAGTTTATTCCACAGGGGATTATATTTTCTAATGGTAAAAATGCATGCCCTGCTTTTATTTGAATTGCTTAAGTTTGTTACCAGTGATTTTATATTCACCTTCACTTATTGACTGAAACGAGTTAATACTAAGGACCCCTACTAGCTGAGATTCTATGCAGCTATGACTCCCCACTGACAGCATATTTTCCAGTTCTTTTCAACAGCACAGTTCTTAATCCCTTTAAAAATCTCTTTACTGATACTTCACAGTCATATTTTTGACAGTCAAGGTGTTATAAGTGACTAATAAAGCACCTAAATACTTTTGTTCATTGTTTTTATTTTTATGAACCCTAGTTCTACTGATATGAATGGATGAAATCATATTTCCTTGACAAGACTTCATTCTATAATATTAAGGTGCCTGGTCTTAATTAGATTTTCATCCTTTTATTTTTAGCCTGGTTTCCTACAGAAATAAGACACTGTCTATGTGTTTGCTTTCTTGTTGATCGATCTCATGAAAGGAACCATGAGCTGATCAGCAATTTCAGACTCTCAGATCTAAAAAGAACTTCTATTGAATCTTAAAAGATTTCTGGGCAAAACTTTCTTGGGTTTCAGCTCTTAAATATGGCTTCTTATGAACTTTCTTATGAGCTTTTTAATCAGTGGACTGGAGAGCACTTTGTTATTCTGAGTATATCGCCTCTTTTTAAAATATGGAAATTAAAAGTCATTAAATACTATTGTTTTTCATCATAGTTTGGCTATTCAAATCTTAGGATATCCTTGAGTGGTACTGGCATTTCTTTCATTACAGATATGGTTTGACAATATTAAAATTTATACTTGACGTTGCTATTGCCTTCACAATAGTAACTTACAGGAAGTAGTTCCTGATATGTTTATATTCCCTCAACTATCTATTCCTTATATCTATAGCACACTATATACTGTAGCAATGGGAGCAAAGACACACAGACCTCCTTGCTTGCTCTGAAGAGAATCGTTTATTGTAACAAACCAAACCCCTTTATGTTCTAAACTTAACCCCAAAGAAGCACTCATTGTCTGTCTGCCACTGCAGCGTGCTGTCCATGTGTCCCTGTCCCCAGCCAGCCCTCTGGTCGTGTCCTGTGAGGCAGGAGGCAGGCACATGCCAGCCACACAGCCCATCTCTGGTTACAGGTCCTGGTTTGTACTTGCTGTTAGCTGAACCTTTCCCAGAGTGCTTTCTGCTGAGCAAGAGTGAACAGCATTTCTTGTCACCACAATGTGTACCAATTGCAATTGATTGTAATTTTTATATTTGTCAGATACTGTAATAGTACTTGCTGTTTCTTCCTGAACAAAGTTGGGAACTTGGGTGTCTTGAGAGCCAAAGTCATCACACTGTGAACTGTAACAGAATAAAATCCTTTTTGAATAAGTCCTTATTTCATTTTAATTTTCTGCCTTCACAATAACATGACTTGATCTTGGCTACTGATTTTGACAAAATACTCCCAAACTTTTTATTAGCCTCTTGTATGCTGTACTTCTCACCAATTTAATGATTTTCTTCTTGAAGGTATATTATTTATGGTCACTGATTGAATTGGATTTTTTCCTCTCTTTTCCTTTGGCTGCTTTTCATCTGTGTGATTGTCATGTAGCAAAGAAGTAAAAACCACAGGAAACAAGAATATATGACAAGAAAAAATTACAGAGGGAACATCAGCCAGGCTGACTAGCAAGCAGCTTCAGGCAAGAGAAGAGAACCTGTCAACCCCTTCATCACTGTGCTAACAATAAGAAGAGAGTTCAAACAAATAGCCTTTGCAGTAGACCTTGAAAGAAGCCAAACCAAAAGAAGAAACTGATACAGTAATTATAGGATTTCTCTCTCCACTTTTCACAATTTGGAAGGTTTGGGATTTAAAAAAAAAAAATTTCACCCTTAAAAGAAGTATCTGAGAAGTCAATTCCTGCTTTTCTTCCACATCAAGAATCCAAATGTCTGGGAATGTATAGTTCTCACTAGAAATGAATTCACCTTCTGATGTGGATTTTTTTTCAGGATTATTCATATTTCAAGAGATGCAGGAAATAAACTCATGATAGACAACACTAATCACCTGGAATAGGTTTTGAACTACACTGTAAGGTGTTTCATGCCTTTTCTGTGAACTATCAGTCACCTTTTCTGTGACAAAAGTTGTAAGAAGGGGATGGATGCTTTCATCTCATATTATTTTCTTTGCTTTTCTTCCTTCAGTTGGTTTCTCTCTTTATTTCTGTGCAGACTTTTGAATTCACTGGGAATAACTTTCAAAGCCAAGTAGGCATTTCAGGAGACTCTTTGGTTTGCAAGTAGTATAATGACAGTTGCCCTATTTTAGACAGAAACTTTCATCCTGATTTCTTTGTGTTAATTTACATTTTCAGTAAAGACTTACTCATATGCATATGACATACACAGGTCCTGAAACATCCCAGCTCAGTTGTTATCAAGACCTGTATATTCTGACCAATACTGATCTAAGAATTTTTCAGTCAGATCTTCTGGGGGTCCATAAGGCCCGTAGATATCCTTTTCCCCCTATCAAATTAATTGCAAATTAGTTGCAAAACAGCCTTTAGGAATGCATAACCTCTCCATGCCTCCTTCTCCCCCAGCACACATACATGCACAACTTTTAATTCCCACTCATTCATGCCCTTTCATTACTGTGTGATTAGCAGGAAGTTAGAATTCTTTACATATTTTGTGCAAAAGAGACACCCTCTAAGAATCCCACGTGAGGGAGATATTACAATAAGATTTCACACTTTGCTGGATAACAGAAATTTCATGAGGTTCAAGACACAAATCAATAAAAACTAAGGTTTTATTCATTCCATATTTGATGGAACCACTTGTCTGATGAGGAAATTTGTTGTGCAGATGTCCAATATAGGGTTCACCAGAGTACCAGCAACACAAAGGCTTTCTAAGGTGTTTTATGTGCAATCTCACTGCAATAGTGGAAAAGTAATATTGTAGTAAGTGCAGAATGAGATAGGGCTAGAAAGCAGAGATACAGGACAGGACAGCAAGAAAACAAAGATATAGTTGGCATGTTGAGCTCTTCTTACCATATCACAACAAAGGATAAAAGTCTCCCAATGACCAGTACAGGATAAGTGATAACACTGTATTTCAGTAAGCACCTTTCCATCAGAACATATCCCTTAACTCCCTTCCTGGTAGGTTAAATGTGTTAGAACTTTGTTTGTCTCCAGTAAATCTTAGCCATTGTTCCATACCTTTGGCAATTCCTCAAGTCAAGTTAAGAGTGCTGACATCTCTTGACTGCAAGTTAGCTGGCAGCACAATGTTCAGGACCTCACAAATATACATCAGTAACTCCCAACTAGGGCAACAGCACCAGCAAAGATTATGACACTGAGCTTAGTGACCACTGACAACCTGGCGGATACTGATGATTACAATATATGATTCAATTAATGGCAGATTTCCCCCTCACAGGCTTGCAAACTTTAATGGCAGTCTCCTTTTCATTCTCCCCTATAGATGGAGGAACTCTGGGCACAGAAATCAATAAAAACAATCCGCGGGGTTTAAAATATGCAAGCAAGGACTACCTGGAAAGGAATTTAAAAATCTATGACACAGTTGCTTTAAAAAAACAAGAGTATAAAGAAAACGCAGTATGCTGCAGATAACGGGGACAGTTCTCTTTCAAAAGCTGCCTTAGTCATCAATGTTTGCAGAAAACATCAAAAAAGGGAGAAAGGAGTCAGACTAAACATTTCAAGTCATGGAAAACTGGAAATCTCAGTCCTTACTAGCAGACAGCAAGCTACTCACTTATGATAAATTACAAGGTCAGAAATAGAATAAGAGGCTAGAATAGACTTTTGAAAATTTTATATAACTCAAAGTACCACTCTCTATTAACATAACATCCAACAAGCAGATGTAGAAATGGAAAAAGATAGCTCTAGCAACATTAAAAAATTAGCTCATAGATGACTAGACAGAAAAGCTTTTGCAATTCTTTGTATCCTCAGGGTGCTCTTCTACAAGAAATGGGAAAAGATGCATAACTGTGCTTCACTCTAGTCGACATCCATGTCAGCAGACTCAGTTCTCATATGCAAGTGAGATAATACTTAACAGCTCAGGCCTAGGGGAGCAGCTTTCTGCTGATGATGTGTTGCAGTATCATGTTTTGCAGTCATTGCAAGGTGCTGCATAGATTGTGTGGGTTCAAAGTGAGTTTTATCAACACCAACATGCTCAGCCCACCTGTGCTGCATGTGCCCAGTGGGCTCATCTGAGCATCCTTCTTGAGCTCATACTAAAGACAAACACTAATGTAGCTTCTATAGAGACAAGATGGGCAGTCATAAAGGTTTGACCTGAGCATGAGCTGGACTGAGCTGTGCTCATAGCAAAGAAACATTTCTCAGTCAACACATAGAAAATTACAGAATATGCTGAGTTGGAATCGACCCATGAGGATCATTCAATCCAGCTCCTGGCCCTGCCTACACAGTAAGCCTCAAGTCTCAAAGCTGTCCCAAAACACGAGATTCTACAGTCAGATAAAAGCATTTGATTGAGATGTCCTGACAAAAAGGTGGCCTCTCACTGTCTGTGGAGTCTGTGGGGTGCCAAAGTCGGACGAGCATCTGAAAGGTATTTCTAATAATATTTCTATCTCACCTCGTTCACATTCAGGATCTCAATGCTTCTCATGTAGACAGAAGAGTTTCCCCATCTCCTTGCCTGTGTTTTTGGTAATTAATATCTCAGACAACATAAACTTCCATCTAAGGTATTTTTTACCCAAAGCATCCACACAATAATTCCTCTTTCCTATGACTCCTACTTGAAAGTTATCTTTATGACTCAATATGCAGTCTGAGTTAGTAAATTAGTAAAAGGGGCCAGGAAGAAGGCTTTCAGCTTATACTTAAAAGGTAACAAAGTCCTCAAGAAAACACAGCCTAAGACAGAATCTTATTTAGGCTCTTTGCTACTTATCTGTTTTTATGAAATAAAAGCATATTTCATGAATAACTTTAACTAAGTATTTAAAAATTCTGCACCAAGATGGAGAAGTGTAATCTCCTGCATTTAGGACAGAAGTATATCTAACTGCTGTGGGAAAAATAGAACATTTGAATTCAGCACAAGTCTAAATCCTAAGTTTTTATTTTAAACTATTTCTATAAAAATAAAGTCTGCTTTCTCTGGAATCAAAAATCCAAGATATAAGTAAGAAGGTCCGTGTTCAGAAACGAAGAGCAGACAGCAGCAACTGCCTGAACTGCAGGGAAGGCAGCATTGCATATTATAAAGCAAAGTTATCCTGAAAACACTGATGCCGTGAGTGGTGGCCATTATGCTCTTGCTTGCCAAAGGTATTTTTACGACTTTGAATCTTCTCATCTTATAAGGATTGCAGAGTTGAATACAAGACTTTAGGCTTAGACAAAAAAGATTCTGGCAAAGCCTTTGAAATTTTCTAACAAAAATACTTAGCATATGTAGAACTTAGTATGCAAAAAAGTATGGTATTATATTATATACCAACAGATATTTTGAGACATCTGCTAGCCTAAAGTTTTCTCTTTTTTTTTTTCTTTTCTTTTTTTTTCCCCAAACTGGTGTCAGCCAAGTGTGACGCAAGCCTCTTTTCAGTTTGGCTGGCTGCTCTCAGGGAATGAGTTCTTTACTCTGATTGATCTAGGATACTAGAAAATGCCAAGCAAATGTGACCCAGTATATAAATTCTATCAGAGTGAGAAAGAATTCTGCTTCAAAAGAAAAACAAAAGGATCAGTTCCAAGTGGTTTTACATTGTTTCCCAACTCTTCTGCTTACTGTCTCAGTAGCAGGGAAATGCTTTTGTATGTCTGTGATCCAAAAGAAATTCTGCTTCTAAGTATGGCAGTCTTGAGACAAACCTGCCTTTGCAGCAGTAACTTTCACCTGGGACCATATTTCAACCCGCAGTTTCTCTGTTGATGCAGTTTAAAACCCAGTCTGATAGTTTCCTTTTAAATGCTTTCTCTGAAATCTGTGCTGCTAGCTACTAATTAAAAATAAGAAAAGTTAGTGACAGAAGAAATGAGAAAGGAGAAAAAATGCTCTAAATAGAGAAAAGGAAGATGACAGCTACTGTTCTTTCTATTTACTCCCTCTTTTCTACTCATACTTTCTCCCTTTTTTCTCCTTTCAATTTTGCATAAGGAAACACTTCCTGTGTCTCCTCAATTTCAACATTACTATTTGAATCACACAAACAAGATCCACTTCTCCATCATTACATGGAAATATTAGCCACCCTGCAGTGAAGGTCACATTCTGCTCCTATTAGAAGGCTCTTATTAATTTGGCAATCTTATTAATTTGGCAAGGAAAATTAGTCTGGCATGAAAGTACCTGTGCATACTGTGAAGGATCAGGAGAGGGTCTGCAAAAAGATTGAGGAGGAGCTATCAAATGGTTTTGCAGTGGGTAACTGGGCTGGTTTTGGCTGGGGCAGAATTAATTGTCTTCCTAGTGACTGGTACGGGGCTGTGTTCTGGACTTGTGCTGAACACAGGCTTGATAATACAGAGATGTTTTTGTTATTGCTGAGCAGGGATTACCCTGAGCCAGGGCCTTTTCTGCTTTTCATACTGCCATGCTGGTGAGGAAGGTGGGGGTGCCTGGGAGGTTGGGAGGAGACACAGCCAGGACAGGTGACCTGAGGTGACCAGGAAGGAGGGGGCACTTGGAGTGATGCCATTTGTCTTCCCAAAGAACTGCTGTGTGTGATGGGGCCCTGCTCTCCTGACAATGGCCTGTTCACCTGCCTGCCCTTGGGAATTAATTCCTTGCTTTGCTTTGCTTGTGTGCAAGGCTTTTGCTCCCCCTACCAAACCGTCTTTATTTAAACCCATGAATTTTCTACCTTGTGCGTTTCCAGTTCTCCCCCTGAAGCTGCTGGAGTGGCAGTGAGTGGCTGAATGGGGCTGGGGTGAAACCATGGCAGGGACTCTCTGGTTGAGGTACCCCAGCTTTCAGCTCAACTTGTAAAGCAGGTAGACCATTCTGCTTTCACCTCTGCTTTCTCTCAGGCCTGGCACCATGCAAACCCACCATAACACCCACACCTTGAGGTGACAGAAATGCAGGTGGCAGGGTCTGCTGGCAAAAGGACATCGGCTGCTTCTCTGTCTGAAGCCAGGAGGATGAAAGCTGTGGGGCCACATGTGCTCTCAAGCCATCCAGATGTAGCAGCTTCCCCAAGTTTCCTACCTAATTTGCAAAAAATCATTCATTTTCTTAACAGCTCCCACCAAGATAAATTCTGCCAACTCTTCTGGCTTCTTCCTTCACTCTAATTATTATTTTCTCTACTGGATTACATCCTAGTAATTTGCCTTTGACAAGCTCATAAAGACACTAGGTATTTTGTTCTGATAGCCATAATTTAAATTCCATGTTACTATTTTTATATGTAAAAATTATTGTTCATAAATTATTTTTAAAAGGATGCTGAGTTCTGAAAAAAGTATTAGAACATCAATTTGTTCAAATTTGTTCAAATTGATGTCCCTTGTTTCAAAAGAAGAAAAAGCACACACATGCAAACACTGAAGGTCAAAGAAGACAAGAATTCTCTAAGAGTTAACTTTGTTCAAGACACGACATTAATACAATTATTAGCTAAAAAACCCTTAAAATATTCACAATGTATTGTGACTGGAACCAGACATTATAGTTACCCATTATCTGAAGCAATGAGAGAATGTGGTTAACATACTAAATGTTTAGCACTCTGTACAGGAGTACCACTTAGAGAGAAATACTATGTTTGTGTATGGAAATAAAAATATGTCTGGCATTAAAAATTTATTCCCACTATGTCATAGGAAAAATATTATGCTGTGATTTAAGTTTCCTCAGTTATATTAATTTGTCCATAGTTTAATAAACAAAAAAAAAAAAAAAGAATACAACAACCAAATAAACAATATTGACCCTCCCTGTGCTTTAAAAATTTCAAATAATGATACCTTCAGGTTATTTTTATTACCCACAGGCACAACAACAGGCATCACAGAATATTATTCTTTGATGAAGCAGATAAATCACATCACATACAGGTTAAAATGTACATGTATATTCAGGAATTCATACAGATTGAAAACTAGATTGAAATCATAAACTAAGATATTACCTTTTTTTAATGCTACTTTAAAGAGCAAAGTATTCACTGTAGATTTAGGCTAGAAAAATATAGCACAAGTAAGGATAAATTTCTACTCTTGCTTCTCAGTTACAAAAATAGATAGGCAGATACCAAACAGTTGAATTTGAAAATCCTATTGATCGGGGAAGACACAGTGACTGAAAGATTAGATTATCTATTTAATACTGGGTTAATACCTTTATCCTCAATGAATAGATGTTGGAGTTCTGAGTTACAGTAAAAATGTCAGCTACTTTATTCATCCTGTGGGCAGAGCCCTCTAAGAATATCTGTATACAATCACTTTGCACCTCACATTTTATATGTCTGAGGCAATTTCATGGATTTTATACAAAATGAATACAATTAGTGAACTGGCCTATGGCTCTATTACCAGAGTGCTGTGGCAGGGAGCAGAAAGGTGAATTTTCTCAGAGGCTGTTGCTGGAGACGTATTTCCTACAGAGATCAGAAGCTGACAAGATATTTCTGCGGGTTCTGGAAAGACCTGCAAATTTTCAAATCTGCATTCATGAAAGAGGATTAAGACACAGAACATTTTCTTTCTACCACAGAATGGCTGCTTCTCCTTGACATGAAAGGAGGTGGCTTCCTGTGTTAAGGAGAAACTCATCTAACAGAGACAGAAATACAGTAGAAGAGCCTTTACCTTGCTCTTAGAGTCACAAAGAGATAAAAAATAATTAAGTAAAAATCTGCCAATCATCAGGAAAAGATGCAAAAATAATGAAAACACATGACTAAATGAATAAAGGAATAAAATACTGGAATGACTTGAGCCAGAGGGGACCTTAAAGATCATCTAGTTCCAACCTCCCTGCCATGTACATTGGCACATTTCCCTAGACCAGGATAACCAAAGCTCCATTAAACTCACCTTAGACACTTCCAGGGGTGGGCTACTCACAACTTCTCTGGGCAACCTGTCCCTGTACCTCACCACCCTCACAGGGAATAATTATGTAATACATAATTTAAACTTACTCTCAATTCAAAGCCACTTCCCCTTGTCCTGTCACTATAGGCCCATGTCAAAAGTTCTCTCCATCTTTCTTATGAGCCCTCTTTAAATCCTGAGTAATGAGGCCTCCCTGGAGCCTTCTCTTCTCCAACTCTCTCAGCCTGCCTTCTAAGGAGAGCTGCTCTAGCAATCTGGAGAGATTTTTTCAGTCCTAATACCCAGAGGCATTCACCTCCTAAGAGGCACTTGTGGGCAAGCTGTACTGATGATTAGGGCTTCATCTCCCAGTAGATGTTGTCATTTGTTTGTGTTATTTTGATGAGAGAACAGGTCATGGGGCTGTTTTGCTCTTCTTTCTTGCATGTACATATAGGCTTAAAATAATCACCTGGGGTGTGGCTTTTGTTTCTCCTCTTCAGGTGGGAGAGGAGAATATTTGTATATTTTACTGACATCATTGAATATGCATTAGCATTATAGAGAAATGAAACAGCAACACTCACAAAAATCTGATAATGACAGAGGAAAGCATGCAGAATGCCTTTCCCTTAATGATAATGGCATGAAACTGCCTGGTATAGAAGGTTTTTATCTTTGTTGTCATAGCACCTAAACACCTCATTTTGATTGCACCTACATTTCCCACGATGTTTATTTCATGAGGCACCATGAATACTTACATGTCAAAACACTGCAGTGTACCTAGAACTGCACTAAAGGCCAAAACCTATGATTAAAAAGTGGCACATAAAGAGAGCAGAAGTGCGTGAGGATTTTACCAGGGGCGCATATCAGCAAGAAATTTGTTAAGTAAAATCCTCAGCTGTGGTGTACTGCAAATTGTTTACTTCTTATATTAAAAAAAGGGAAAAAAAAAGAAAAAAAACATAACATATCAATCTCATGTGAGGCAGATAAAGTTGGAGTTAGTTTAGCCTAATTTTGCTCAGATTGGACAAGAGAAGGCTTAAGGGTGACCTAATTTCAGCCTTCTAGTACCTAAGTCTACAAAGAATAGAGAGGGACCTTTTACAAGAGCTTGCAGTGACAGAACAAGGGGGAATAGCTTGAAACTAAAAGAGTAGGTGTAGCGGTGGTTCAAGCTCAGAGCATGACATACCCCCTGAAGAATTTCTGGGGGCCTAGAAAGTGAGGCCCCTCGGAAGGTAGAGTTAAGTTTGGCCTTGGAAAGGGAGTCGAACTCCCCCCGCCTCCCCCTCAGTTAACATTAGTATCTTGTGTCTCACTCTTTCCTCCCTTCCTCCTTCCTGACTGGACCCTGACCTTCGACCCTTCTCCGTGTCCTCCCCTGTACCGTTATGAGATAAGTTGTAATCCTCAGAATAAAAGTCTGAATGTTGGGCCATTCCGGGTCTTTTGCCCCTGAGCCCAAGCAGAGCGGACCCTCGTGTCTTGTGTCTGATTTGGGGCTCTGGGCAAAGGAACACTCTCTCTCTCAGCACCTCTCCGGTTTTTAGGACAGTGGCCACCATCCCAGGGAAGCCCGGCTCACAGCGAGGGGAAAAGAAGTCCCTAGCTGAAGCTGACTTAACGAAGAGGAAGCTCTCAGAACAAGCCGCCGAGCCGCCGGCCATCCCTGTGGTCAGTTGTCCGGCCCTCGCCACCGGCCACAAGTAGGAAAAAAACTCTTTAATGTGAATCTGGTGAGGCACTGGAACAAGTTGCCCAGAGAAGTTGTGGATATCCCATCCCTGGAAGTGTTTAAGGACAGCTGGGATGAAGCTCTGAGCTTTGGTGTAGTGGCAGGTGTCCCTGTCCATACCATGTGGGTTGCAACTAGATGATCTTTAATATCCCTTCCAACCAAAACCATTATGATTCTATGATACATTGTCAAGTGCCTGAAAGATTTTAATATCACATTTAATTAATAAATTAATTAATTTAATAAATACAAAGACACATGCACATTTTCTGTATTTTTTTCAGCATCTCTCCAGTTTTGAACAATCCCAGCTGTAATTAGGCTCAGGTCAAATACCTTTTGCCAATGTATTCCTGGGTGAGATTCAGGTATTAGCTCTGACCTGAGGCAACTCTCATAAGGAAATCTGGAAGCAGCCACTCTGTTTTCATAGAACTCTTGAGGGGGACAGGTACCTCTGGACATAATCTGGTTTCACCACCGGACTCAGAGCAGGGGCAGTTCAAGCAAGCTGGTCAGGGCTCTCTCCAGACATGTTTTGAGTATGTCTAATGAAGAAGGTCCCACAACTTCTCTGTGGAACCTGTTCCAGTATTTCACTAAACTCATTTTAAAAGCTTATTTCATAAATGTACACAGAATTTCCTACTTCAGTTTGTTCTTATCGCCAAAAGTCCTGCCACTGGGCACAACTCTGAGATGTGTCTAGCTCTTTCACCTTTACTTCCTGATATCCTCCTGGTTTCAGAATGAGAATATGGGTCTGGAACTGTTTAACTTACTATGTATCTAAACTGATAATTTTTACTACTGTTCATTTCCAAACCTATATTGAAGTAGTAGAGAGTTACAAAAAGTTAAAAAAATAAATTGGTAATTCACAGGAATGGCAAGGGTTTCAGAAATTCTACAAAGTACATCCATTTGCATGACAAAAACAATTAAGAAAAACTGTTTTTTTTCCTAGTAAACAGCAATTTGTTTCAGAAAGTGAAGCTATGTGGAAGACACTAATGTTCAATGTTACTTATCTTTTTTGTAGACAAGCTGTTTCAATACCATTTAAAGGTGCTGTACACATATTGGATTTTAGCAGCCTCTAAAAACTAAATGTAAGGAGCCTAAGTCTGTTTTAGTGTGATAAGATGTTGCCAATTATTTGGTAAGCAGCACTGCTTTGGCAAAAAAAAAAAATCTCTATTCAACATGTTATACCTCACCTTGTTATCTCACGTCTTAAGCAATGCTGTAATCAGTTCACATACTGCACAGCCAAGAATCAAGTATAATAAATTATCTTTAAATAATCTTTAGAGTAAAATTGTTTTTCATGAGCTTCAAAACTGTACTTCTCATTCTACCAGTTATCTACTGTTTTTTTCCTCTCTACAAGAACAGAAGAGCCCAAGAATCTTAGATTTAAAATACGTCACAATTTGCAGTCCCAGAGTTTGTAAGACAAACTAACAATCGGAAGTATTGAGAAACACATCTGGCACAATCGAAATCAATTAAAATGGGTGAAACTGAGACACACCTAAGGACATAACAAAATAGTCAGAGAACAGGATTTCAATATGCAACTGAAAACATATTTTTCTTAATCTTTATACAATCTTTTCTCTATTGGAGAAAGTCAATAATTTCTAAATCTGCTTTCCCTAAGGCAGGAATTGGGAATATACCTTCCATTAAAAAACAGAGTCCTGGTTGCACATTAGATACTTCTTCCACTTGAAATCCAGGGCCACCTTCTACTAATCCATACTTAAAAGAAAAGGCCACTCTAACACCGAAGGTGAGTGGCAAAGGTTTTCACAAAGATTCATTTGATTCTGATGAGGTTATACTTCCCAAGCTTCCTCTACAGATAGCAATGAGAAATGAACTGTACCTGAGGGCTGATGGAGCACAGGAACCCACTGCAGCATCTCTGCACATATGGAGAAGGCCCTCTTTAAACATTAACTACAGAGAGAGCCCAACAAGATCATCCATTCTAGATGGGTGTCAGTAAGGAAAGAAGCAAATATTACCATGGTACCAGTCCTGAACAGGCAGTAGTGAGAGCACTGGCTGGACCATGATGAGATGTAATCTCAAGGGCAAGGTCAGTTGTTAATTTGGAATATCCAAAAGCCAGTGAGTGTGAGTAGTCTTTATGAGTAAGCTTTTTTCATGACAGGCTTTTATTCACAGCAATTACCCAGACTGCAAGAGACTGGGTCCTGGGTATCTTTAATCTAGAAGGATTCAAGTCTGGTATCTCCTGCACCAAAGAGTCACACTAGAAAATCACTAAATAAAAAAAGCACAAGGGGGTCATAATCCAGTCCTCTTACTGTTAACTGGATAAATTCAGTTCCAGAATCAGGTGCTGGTTCCACCCCTCCTGCTTTAGGTATACAGATCTCAACATGTCTAAAAGCATATGCTAAATTGTAAAGCTATGATAGACTTGTAAATCAGCTCCACATCCAAGGCTAGTAAATTCAAGGAGATTAATGACCATATGATAAAAAGTTTTCCTCATGTATGGATAGGGGTCATACATCCAGAGTACAGCAGATTGGATGTAGCAGCTATGGCTTACTAAAGTATATTGGCAAATCACAGCTAAAATTGAAACTTCACGTGCATAAAATAGATTTTAAGAACTCTGTGAAAAGGGGAACAGAGAGTTACTAGTACCATCTTCTTTTCAGATCTGCTATTAAATCTAAAAATCTAATTGCTTAAACTTTCCCATTTACTATTGTTTTTTGGGTTTTTTTATTACTCTTGGGCAAAATTTAAAAAAAGCTTTTTCTATGCACACAAGGTAAATTCTAAACCTCTCTTCTGCAGAATACCAGATTATCTATCTTAATAAAATGGACAGAAACTTTCCCAAAACACAACTGTCAGTCATAACGTAAAACTAAGAAGAAGGAAAAAGATCGATAGAGTCCTTATAGATCTGCTGTTCATATAAAAAGATTCTCCCACCCTCAGTCATGCAGCTTGTCAACGGGCTTGGTTGTATTATTCAACAGCTCCAAGAACAATGCAATTCTTTTAAAACATAAGAATTTGAATCATAAGAGTAGACTGTAAAATTTTCCTGGCATATTAGAGCTTCAAAGCTCCACATAAGCCTCCTGTGACCCAGGTAAAATACAATTTCCATCTAGATGTTTAAGGTCTGTCAATGTGGAAAAGTTAAGTTCCCAAGAGCAAGGGTAAGCCAACACAAAAGCTTAAGTCTTTCTGCCCAGTGCGTGGTAGAGCAGACAGCAGGAGGTCTCTAGAACAGTGGATCTGAACACATTAAAGTTGATGCACTTAAATCCATGTGGGGCATGAAGTTGTTAATGTATTTTTCTTATATGAAACTGAACAAATAGTAGGAATAATTAGCAATTATTAAGAACTGTAAGTATTATATCTCTTAGTAGAATACAGAGAGTTTTCCACAGACAGAAAAGCAATAGCAAGAATCACAATTTACAGAAAATGTGCTTCAATTTCATTTCACCACATCATAAACGACTTCCCAAAATGCAATCAGTCAACCTTGAGATAAAATGTTTGAATGATCTTTTTATACCCTGTGTACTTATTTGTATCTCACAATCCCAGCAGTGCAGATTGGTCAACTGCAACAGTGCTTTGTGAAAAGATGACAGATATGATGAAAACTGCAGTCACAGAAAGAAACTGACCATAGCCATTTGTATTCAAAGCTCTGCTGTGCTTCTTATTCATTAATGAATAAAAAAAATCAGAAGTATGATCTTTTTTCTTTTCCTCCCTTTCTTCTTCCCTCTTTGTGCATTTTTTTAAACTATTATTGACTATTGCAAGTCTAAGGGAAATGCCTTGCAGAATAAGCATCAGTGCACCCAGCCTGCTTATACTGCATGTGGTAGAAATAGCAAATTTTCCTTCCTGAAAATTTCCTGCCAAATTGAAAGGCCTCAAAAATGTCTCCAAGAAGGGGATTAAGGCCATGATCAGACTTGCTAACCAGATCTTTCTATGAAGTATACTGGAATACGTCCCAAATGCATGTAACAAAATGTTCATGTGTTTCTAGAGAAAGGGTTCAGTAGAGTACAAAGATGATACTATGAAAAATGCACTTCATTGGTCATAGCACTGTTTATTGAAATCAAGGACAAAACAAGTTGAATCTGGACATCACATAATGCAATTTTAAATCAGCTGGCACAAGATGCAATAAAAGACTTTTTATATGACGAAACAGCATGATTGCTTAGTTACATATCTATAGTATAACATAAAAATCAAACTGGAAGAATTTCAAGCCTAAATAAAAGACTGAAAGTTGCTTTATAAAAAATAAGACTAATTTAACAATTTTACATGAGACAAAGGTTTGTTGATTTGGGGATACAATTGAAATTGCTATCATGCTTTATTTTTACTGTATAGACATCCTTAAACACTGTCAAGTTTAACACTGAGAAATTTTTGCTAGATAGAGCATTTGGCATTGAAATGAACTTTTTGTGAAATAATTGTAGTAAGATAAGAAAAATATACAAATCTCAAATCCATCCCATTTTAATATTTCAGATAATCTCTGTTTCTTCTCAAGATACTGCACTTTATATGGGTAATGAAATTCATAAATTAATCCTTTAGATAACACGTTCATCTTCTGTTTAGTCTACCCTTAATATTAATCTATTCACTTTGTATCTCCTACCACCAAAATATTTCAGCTTTAGTTCCTTCATTTAATGCATTCTAGTCAGGAAACTGTTTTATTACTTACCTATCAATATATTACTGGCTTTGTTTCTAATGCAACTCTTGTTTCACATCAAACCCTGTTCAATATCAGAGTCAGCTCTATCACAGAAACTGATACAATTTCTCTAGCTCCCCTTATACAATCCATATGAAATTTACAGTTTTGTACTCTGAAAGACAAACTGTTCAGAGTCTCTCTTTAGAAGGAATTAAATTCTTTATCTTTCACTACAGTTTTGCCTTGTAACCTTCTGAAAGGTCATTTTGCACAAAAACTGGAAAAATGTGTTTAGGTAATCCCAAAAACGTGTCTGATAATAATCAAGGAAAGAAATTTCAGTAGTTTTATTAAATTATTTACTTTTCACTCTATTATTTAAAAAGGTTTGATTTTACTGTATTTTTTTCCTAGCAAGATATAAAATTAATTCCGGTACCTCTGAATCTCTTTAAAGTGGTTAATAGGTAGCAAATATTCCATCACTCTCTATTGTGTGACCAGTACTCTCTGATTCCCTTGTGTTCAGAATCTCCTATTGCCCACCTTTATGAGAGTTCAAACCATCAACCTTAAAAAGATGTCATAGATATTCAGTGAAATATTTCAAGGTTTTTAGGCTACATTACAAGCTTTTTATTCAACATCAACTTGGAAGGAATTTCTACACTGTCCTATTGTTGTATAGGGTTTTTCTTACTTGATGGGAGAATTCTTAAACTCAGGAGGATTTTTTTTATGCTTGCCACTCAGCATTTTTCCCTATTAATATTTTTTTTACTTGGCATTTATACTTCGTTATGAGTTCTTTATTGTGCTGACTTTCACATTGTTACACAAGTTCCATACACATACAAATTTCCAGCAGAATATGATACATATATAAAGGGCATCCAAGTTAATCCAGAACTGAAATTAAATAAAAACATAAAAATCTGAAGTCAGGAGACAAAAAGGAAATAATAAGGATATCTGCAGCAGGTGTTGGCAAATTTCATGGTTCTATGTTACTGATCTGTATTGTGAGTGACGAAATCAGGAACTTTGGTTATCCACTGCTGTGCAGAGCAATCAGCTCCATTAGTTACACTCAGCAAGCAGAGACACTCCAGCAGTGTGGCACAGTGACTGTGCTAGGTCCTTTCCCCTTGTCTTCTAGATAATTACAAAAACATATTCTGATTAATACAGGCTCCTACAGTGGCATTCAGCTGGCTACTGTTTAGTATAAGCTCTCAATTTAATGATGCTACCTGTTGGGATGTTTGTGAAGATGACTGTTCTTACAGACATAAATAAATACACTTTCTTACAGACATAAATAAATACACTCAGCATTACTTTGAAGTTCACTGTGCAGAGATTTCATTTCCTGGAAACATTCATTCTGCAAAGGCAACGACTTATGTTGTTCACAAAAAGAAAATAAAAAATAAATAGAAAACTAATTTTGTTCTCCTTTATAAATTTTTATGCAACTTCTGTAACAGTGAAATTGTAAGACTTCTTCATTTAAAATAACTGAGTCAGAATAGTATGGGATTAAAATCTGTGGGGCATGAAAGCATTCTTCACTTTCATCTGATTCCTAGAACCTGAAGCACAGAATGATTTCAGATGACAGGCTTTCAAGTGAACATGAGAGGAGAATGAAACATTGCCTGAAGAAAAGTATAAATCTTCTTTGTAAGGAAGTTCATCCAATGCTATGCTTAATATAACTCAATTAGTAACAGAAAGAAAAAAAAAGAAAAATCATATATAATATGTGATTTGATTATATAGGGTAGTTCTTAATTGTATTCCAAGAGAAGAAACTAGTAAAAATTCCCCTGCTTTCTTTGGCAGTAGAACAGGCAGTCAAGCCTCTGATATGAAAATAAAATTAGTTGTCTCATATTATAACCAAGCTGAAAACATAATGATTTGGGGGTTTTTTAGAGTTTTTTTTCAGTCTCCTGTGCCATTGGCCTCTACTTGTTTGTACTTACCTCTTTGTTTAATAACACGAAAAAGGCAGCAGAGTGGGACCAAGATTAGTTTTTAGTAGGACCAAGATTAGTTTATTAGTTTTTAGCAATATGATTTTCAACATCAAGTTAGAAATTGCCAGCACATTCTAGTTTTCATCACTTTTCTGTTTCAGGTATGTCTTACTTGTGAAGCACTAATGATCTAAGTAAATCCTGAAAAGATCTGACCTATCAGTGCACAGAGTTAGGAAAAATTATTTGGCCAAAACCATCTTTTACTTTTTCCTGTAGAAAAATTTGAGGTTAAGTTTTAAGATCTATATATTAATTTAGCAGTCTCTTCTTTAGGAAATGTCATGTGCAGAAGAAAAAGCTCCATTCTACTGTGCCGTTGGTCTTGACATAATATCCCAAACATTATACAAAGTCAATATTTGGTATTCAACTAATAAAGTATAACTTGCATGTACCATAAATGTATTCACTTAAATAAGTTTGTATTAGCAGAAGGTGTAGATCATTGCATACTTCATAGAGAGCATTTTTTTTTAAGAATTAATGCCCTATCAGTATCAGATATTTTGAACTGAATCATCATTATCATTGATGGTGATTAGCAAATCACTACATGGTGGGATGCCCTGATGCTACCAAAGCCTCTTGCTAAAGGACAGTCCTCAGCAAACCACCCACCTGAACCAGGGCTAACAGGAGCCCTAAAAGCATTTACAACCCCAGTGTCTACTCACAGGCTGGATTTCACCAGCAAGACGAGTGTTCTGTGTGCAACAGTGGTATCACCTCTGATCACAGCTGCTTTTCCTATTTCTTGTGCCCAGCTGTGGAAACATCAATTTTTAAACACATTTCATGACTGATACCAGGGTTATAACAACTCAAATCTCAACAGTTTGGCAAACTGAATGTGTTTATTTGGCATGATCCAAAGCTGATGCTGCACAGAATATATCTATTGATTTTGACGGATTTGATATTTACTTTCTTATTACTATGAAGCAGAAATATTTTGGATATTAAAGACTTGTTATTATTGCAGAGTGTTAAAAACATGAACTTCGCACCTTAAGACTAGAGAGAATAAATGGCCAAGTGTTTCAAGCTAAAGAAGAAATATGTCTCCGTCAAACTACAGCAGCCATGTTAACAGAGCACATGGGAGGCAGCTCATCAATGAAGCACAAATCAAACAGACTCAGGACTCTCTCCCTAGAGTTGTCAGTCACAGCACTGTGCTCAGACAGAGCAGATCTGGGATCTGGGAACAGAGCACTGCAAGCAATGATGGGTACTGAAATTGGTCTAAGGAGCATGGCTTACTCCTTCCAATGAGTGGCTTTAATGCCACATCAGAAGTGACAGGTGAAATGAACATTAGGAAACCAAAATCACAAAAGCTAAGCCCTAAATGTGCTGTTTCCAATTTTGTCTTTGTAATTCTTTTCCTTCAAAATTATTACAAAAAAACACCTAGAAACCTGCCAGGTAGCAAGAACAGATAGAACAGCAAAACAGCCCAGGCATCTCTCTACTAATACAAGGCCCAGATCACTTGCCTCAAATGTAAGTACATACTAGGACATACAGAGCAGCAGCTGCAATAATCTCATTACTGTGCAACTCTCCAAGCAAAATCTAGAACAAACTAAAAGAGCAGATTTAAGGCACTGTCAAAAGCAGTGAAGGCTGGTGTGAAGAACAGTGTATAGCAATCAGCAATGACTTAACTACAGCTGCAGCACTTATGGCTGCATATCCAGAGATATGCAAAATCAAAGGGACAAGCAAAGAAATACGGCACCTCATAAATAAAGTACTGCAAAAATAAAATCTTGAATTGGAATACCACTGGAATACTATAACGGCAAAAATAAAAACACAAAAAGGCTAAAAAGTACTCTTCAAAATTCCATCTAAATATGTCTGTTTGCTCAAGGTTTTTTACAGAATGTGAAATACTTTGCAGCAATCCACAACAACACCTCAGGTTGGTAAAATGAATTCTTAACTGTTCTTTGGTGTTGCCATAAGTGGGATAGTACCACTGTCACAACATAAAAACTGTGGAACTGGCACTGTTTATAATCAGCTGCTCCAAGAAAACCTCATGTGAAGAAGAAAACAAAAGGACAAGTAACCTTAGGAATTTATCTGTCTCGACAGAAATGCATCAGATGAAAGGAAGTACTCAATAGGAAGTGATGTTTTAGACAGGAGGAGTTAAAAGCAAGATTAAAAAAAAAAAGATTTGTGTAACATAAACTTTAAATCTCCAACATAATGTCATGGAAAAGAAGCAGTTATTAGAGCTGTAGATGTAACATTAGAGATTACATCAACATCTAAAATTAACTACAAATTGCTATGAGAAGACCTGGATGCTGGATAGAAAGGTTTTGTCCTTCAATAAATATAAATAAGTAATTACCAACCAGACGGTTTTTTGCATCAAAAAGTGGGACTGGAAATATTTGAGGCATATGTACTGGATCTTGATTCAAGAGTCCCCCCAGTGAACCTGGTAAATGGAAACCAGCTAATAGGAAGTGTTGCAAAGACAAGAGAAACATTAGGCAAAGTCAGTAGAAGTGAATGCCCAGCACAACAGTGAATCTCTGCTATGATGAGAAGGCAGGAACAGTAACAAAAAGCCCAGAAGAACAGGAGGGTTTCATGTACCCATTCTGGTACTGGACAGTCTCAGTACAGCGATTGATTACCTGCCACCCTTCAGGTAACCATCTCCATGCCTGCTATGGTTTATATAAAGCAAAACACTATTGAGAAAAAACTAGCATGTGTTTTTGGCTCAAAATTGTGTAAGAGATAATATTTCATAGATGTTTTTTTCTGTTTAGCTGTCATATGAAATACAACACGACATGTTCAATCAAGGAACTTCCAGCAGGTCAGAGTGTTCTTCATTGCACGCACTGGCATTACTTGATGTTCTTTTCTCTGACCCAGTGTAATTGTCACAATCTGAAACCTGTCATGCAAAATGTTTCAGAAAAATATGTTTGCAAACAAAAGAATTGATGGTTCTCTATTATTCAGACAGCCGGTGTATTATAAAAATCTTTCAAACATGAAAATAAACAACTGTAGAGGTAACTGATAAATTAAGTCAAAGTGTCACCCTGACTACTCAGCTACTGGATGAATCAGATTAGCCTCAGACTAATAAGTACAAAGTCAGCCCAGACACAGGTTTGCGAGAGCAGGTACTATTAATCTCTCTTCTTTGAGGGGGAATAGTGTCTATTCATTCCACTACAGTCTGTGACTGTATTTGCATTTCGCATATTTTGTGACTAAGTGCATTTGCATGCTCTGATGATGTCTCTAGTCATTTAGATTAGATCGCTAATTAAGTAAACATACTTTTTCATTTTAAACTTTAATCAGTTGTGAGCTGGTCTTTTTAAAAAAAATCTAGGATATGTAGATCTTCCTTCATAGTATTATTCACTACCAGTCCACAAAACAAAATTAAAACTAAAGAAAGAAAAATGTATATTTGTTCATTTACTTTCTTTTCATCATGCAATTTACTACTATAAAATTGCCTTAAGTTTCATAAAATCTAGTAGCCAAAAATGGTTTTAAATATAAATCCAGAATCAAATATGTGAATTGAAGCTATTTAAAAAGAAAATTCTGTCCTGTTGTCCTGTCTATCCACTATTGCAAAGATCTCATTTTTCCCAGCCCGGTAACTCTCAGACGCACTCAATATCTGATAGAGGAGCACATCTATTGTGCAGCATATGTAGAAGGTGGCAAGAATTTGAAGTACTGGCTTCAGCCAAACATTTTGTGTCTGTGTTTAAATATATTTTATGCCAACACTCTGCAGAAACTGCCATGTACTGGCCTATCAACACCACACCATCAAAAGCTTTTGGTCCCTTCTTATATGTCCTATCAACTCATTTCGTAGAATATCACCTCTTCTAGACTTTTAGCTCTAACAAGACCATTTTTTTTCCTTAACATCTCTACTCACAGAAAAAAGTTGAAACCATAAACTGTTCTACCATGTCAGGAAAAAAAAAAAAAGAAAAGAAAAAGGACGGTGTGCAAAATTTTTAAGTCTCTGTATTGGTCAACAGAAGTTACTTCCCTTCTTATACTCATCTTTACTTAGTGCTATGGCATATTACATTCATCAATTAAGGTGTTTATACTAAGACTCTTGTGGGAGCATAATGGATTATTGAAATGGTAAAAGATGCTATGATTTCAAGAGCATCCATTTCCCAAAGTGTTCCAAAGTACAGAACTCAAGCAGGACATGTAATTTCTGCATGGGTTATTTATTTTCCTGTTTTGGAGTGGCAGCCAAGAGTGTCACCTTTCTCCCTATGTTTAATTAACTAGTCAGCCATAATTAGTTAGGAATCCCCTGGTGATGAACACCACCCAGACATAAAGACTGAAACCAAAGGCTCAAGTTTTCCGAAAGAAATGAAAAAACTCTGTAGTTAGTAGTTAACTAAACCCAAGGGAGGGTTGCTCCTAGATTCAAACACAGAGACTTGCTGTTGTACTCTGGAGGATAAGGATTTATATACTTTCTAACAGCTTTGTATTTACCATTATAACTCAAGACATTTATATAAAACAATTGAAATATTGATTATTTTTTTAGCCTGTCATATTTTTTCTTCATTCACAACTCTTGGCAATCAATTGTGCATGTTAATTGCAGGTAAAGAGCCCTTTCTTCAATTTTCAATAAGTTATTTTATTTCCACCTTGGTTTTGTATAATGAAACAGTCCAAATGGGAATTTCATATCCACTTTCTCTATGCCATTTATTACACTGTGCAATGTACAGCTTCCTGTAATTACTTCTAATCCATTTGGCCTTTTACCAAATTTTTGCCAGCACATTGCAAGCTCCTCAATTCCAAACCTTCACAGCCTCTTTTTCAGCATTAAATAACTACAGATTAAGGAGACAGTGCTGTGGGCTAACTCAGTTTGCTCCTGGATTCACTGATGCTACACAAAAATGACTTCTTTTTGCATTAGAGATTAGTGATTATAGTGCATGACAAAGGTGCCCGAGACAGAGGTCAGTTCCCTCATCAGAAAAAGATGTGAGAAGTATTGTCCAGTTGATTAAATCCCAATAAAAGTTGCAAATTGCGAATTCTGCCTTTGAAAGGTCATCAAGATGTATTATAAGGATTCTGAATGAATCCCCAGGATGCATAATTAAGCAATCAGATACATTGTATTATCCATTTCCATAAATTAACATCTGAATCAGAATAGTGTGCTCAGTCAGTGTGTCACAGAGGAAAATGGAATATCAAGAGAGCCACTCACCAATCAACATTCACTGTCCTCAATGCAATGCTTTTGTAAGGTTAATATGACATTAGGTTGATGCAGTAATACTTTTGCTGATTGTAGCTGCTCACAAACACTTTTCTGTTATGTATCATAGCCGGTAAGTGGAATTTGTTTCTGTTCCACAGTTATATGTACTTGGTTTTTCTCACATGCATATTTTGGATTCCACTGAATGAGGGAGGGGGGAAAAAAAGGTTGAAGCAGCTTCCATAAATTTTAAAATTTTTATTCCTACTTGTAATCTCCATTGCCAATGAAGTTTCACCAACCAATACAGAAATACCTTTGGTAAGGCTGGAGCATTAGATTGTTTACTATGTAATTATCATACCTCTAATTTCCCAGAGTATGACTGGTTTCAGTAAAGATCATGACATTTTTTGGCTACAGAAAATTCTCCTGTGTCACAACATTCATGAAAGGAAAATTGACAAAAAGGATGTTTATGGAATGAAACCTATGTTGTCCATCAGTACAAAATACTTCTAAATGAAACATAGTTTGTGGACGATCATAGTGTGCTATCCACATGTCAATACAGAAACATAGCCTGACACATTTCCAGATATAGCAAAAGTTTTCTGCAGTGATTGTACACTGCTGATTATTTCATACATTATGATAATTTGAGCAGAAATTAGATGCAATGAAAAATAGTAGCTAAAAGTCATGTCTTCAAACAGACAGGTACAAAAAGATTACAACTTACTTTTAAAAAGACACAGGAGCTCAAGTTTTGAAATCACATCCTTTTTCCCTCCTAATTTTTTCATGCAATGATAACATAAATTCTGGAGTGTCTCCGTCTTTTAGTGGCATTTACTTAAAAACAAATTATGTGTTTTCTTCACTAGGAACAGGGACAGCACCAACTCAGTATCCCTGTGTCCTACAGACAGCTCTCCAGCACATTCTGGAAAGCAAGGCTGATAAAAGCAACTTTTTATTCCTCTGACAGTTGCATGGCAGTGTCCCACAGCCTCTGCTTTATCCCACACCCTCTGACTGCAGCCACAGATCTTGATTTGCTGCCTCTCCAGCACACCTGTTGCAGTTAACTTCTGTTGTTGCAGTCAAGCTACCTAATAATTTTTGATAGATAAATTGGTTTGGAGTGGCTTTAGACAAAGAATAATTCAGACAGGACACTGTATTTATTGAAAAATCCACCAACTGCTCATTAATCTTTTGAGACAGTAAAGCTGCAGTGTGGTTAGAAAGTTAACTAAGATCTGGTTTTCTAATGAGAGGACATATCTTGCTGCCTGGTCAAAGGTGTGGTGCCCTTATGTAGGTGAGTCACTTTGTAAACAGAAATTACCTGGAGGCAATTTTTGGGTTTGTGTCTTACATAACAGACAGAAGAAAAAGTATTAAATTAATTAATCTAGGGAAAATGGAAAAATTATTTCATTTTAATTTTATGCTCCTATTAGTCTTCTTCTAAAAAGACAGTGAAATGATATTATCGGTACACATTTATGGAAGTAAAAATAATAATTATAAAATATAAGCAATAAAGTCATAACAAAGTCTTTAATAAAATATATATACTAAATTCTCCATTTCTGCAAAAGAAAAGCTTGAAGAGAAAATCTAAAACAAGCTTCCAAATAGCTATGATGAATTTAACAAAATGAAGCCAGACTCTTCTGTCATGTATGGCGATAGGTCAGAGACACAAATTAAAATGAGAGATTCAGACTGAATGTAGGAAAACCTTTTTCCATTTCAAGGACAGAAATGCAATGCAGTAATTTTCCCAGAGAGGTTGTGCAGCCTCCAGCTTTGGAAATTCACAAGATCCAGCCTGATAAAGCCTTGAGCAGCCTGGTCTAATCTCACAGCTCACCTGGACTTGAGCAGCAGGCTGCTCTAAAGACCTTCCACCTCTGTATGATCCAATGGAAGTTTGAAAAAGTTGTACACATCTTCTAAGTTTTTTGCCATTTAACCCAAACATACATCAAAATAGGCAATTCCTTGCAGAAGATGTGAAGTCGCAGACTTTGGTAAAGTTTTCTTTCCTGAGAAGGAAAAATAGAAACTTGGTCATTCAATGGAAACATTCCAGAACTTGGCCTTCCAATGTGCTCTTCTAGGGAGTTTATTTGCTTATTTGGCTGGCTGAGTTTTTGTTTGTTACTGGGTTTCTTTGGGGGGGGGGCGGGGGGATTAATTTTTATTAAACATCTAAAGAATAAATTAATTGCTGAATTTACGAAGACTATACCATGTTTAATTACAAAGATCTTGTATTTTCTTCTCTGAAGGAATTAGAAGACAAAGAAAAAAAGTACTATAATATTTTTTAAGATATATGTGACCTGAACACTGGCAATAAAAACAGTTGTGAGGTAATCTTGAAATGTCCAGGTACAAAGCTCTATCTGTAATTAGTTTTCACTCCACGACATAACAAACATGAAACAAATATGGCAACTGCTCAGTACATGCAGTCTTACAGGATTTCTAGTACAGAAATACAGCCTAGAGATAGATGATGAAAAAGAGAGCAATTTTTCTTTATTGATCAATTATTTCATTGTTCAACAATACACAGTTGAAAAACAAGATTAACAAGAAAAAATGCAGTGCTACTTCTGTTATTTAGTCTGATTATTATCTAACTGAAATAATGAAACCATAGCACATTCACCTACACTGCAAGGTGGCAATACTCATTTTTTAATAAAAAGGGATGGCGATCGTGCAAAACATTGCTGTATATATTGATTTTCAAAGAGCTTTTGTCTTCATAATCAATACTGATTTTAAACTCTTTTCAGCACAGTAGATTTGGACCTGTTTAGACACTGCACATTTCAGTTGTAGGGCAAGTGAAATTTAGGCCATCTGCAAAGCTGAAAATATCTTCACTGACAACAAGTGCTATGAAACTAGGTCGAGGTCCTGAAACCTACTGAGCTACACAGGGGGCAAAAGATGTAATATCTTTTATTAGACCAACTGACAATCAGAAAATAGACTTAATGCCTTTAAGCAGAGTCCTTTCTCCAGGTACAATACGTATCTTCATTTCATTCATTCATTTCATTTCGTTCATGCTTACATGTCTATACCAAAACTATATTTTGGAGCTGGCTTTTACCTCTGAGAACCTTGATATCAAAGACCTTCAAGAGACAAGATGTTGTCCTGAGGTATATAGTTCCATAAGTCAGTCTTCTGTCCCACTCAAGGGAGAAAGGGGATATCTAACAATACAAGTCCATATAAGGAAATAAACTCCTAATTTTTCCTTAGACACTTTGGTCTTATCACTTGCTCCCAAATAGTTCACATTTAATAATTTTGTCCTGGTTTGGGAGGCTGCATAGATTATTTGCTTGTCTAACTCAAGCCCAGAACAACAGTGGGGTGCCTGAATGGAATCATGGAATCACAAAGTGGCTGTGGTTGGAAGGGATGTCTGGAGGTTGTCTGGTCTAAACTCCCTGCCCAAGCAGGGCCACACAGAACCACTTGATGAGGACCACATGGTTTTTGACTGTCTCCAAGGGGGAAGGACTCCACAGCCGCCTTAGTACACCTACGCCTTCACAATAAAAGTAGGTTTGTAAACTGCTGCATGATGATGTTGCTAATAAATAAGGTAGAATTTCCCAGAGCAGTTTATTGATGGCACTTTTAAAACTTATCAGACAGACCAGAGAACAGCCAAGGAATGCATTTTAAGAGAAATGTGTAGCTGTAAACAAAAGCAAATCAATACAATTGTTTGGACTAGATCTCCACTATGAAAAGAATTTTTAAAAAATTTATGGGGCACTATTTCTTCTTTTTGGTGTAGCCATTCTAGTTGTTAAAGACCATGTTCTCCACAAGGCAACTTCTATTTGTTCACAAAAAACCACAAAAGCCTAATCACATTTATCAACAGATAGTGAAAAGCAAAGAAAACAAGCTAAATATGTGAAGTACACTTAAGAACTCAGATACAGTATAATCTAACTTCTTTGTGTCCTTCTCAAAACAGCAACAGAAAAGCAGCCACTCATGTAATTTCTGATATTATATTTTATTTTTTTTGGACATCAAAAGATCCTAACCTGATCCATTTGCAATTTACTTCAATGCTTCACATAACATCCTGTCTTAACAAGGAAGTTAATTTGCAACAGCTGTTCGTTGACTAGTTTGGACAACTCCAAATTAATAGAAACTGCATTGTGAACATCTTGAAAAAATCCCTCTAAGGATTTTTTCACTTTTTTTTTTTAATTGAAGGATATTCTTTTTGAAGAAGTGTTGCATGCATCTTTGAGACAAAATTGTTGCTATACAAGACAAGTAGGTGTTTTCTTAGCAATCAAAGCAGGTAATATCTCCAGTGGACATGAAACAATATTCTGACACTTGAAGAGGCACATACACACACAAGAACATGAATACAGCCTCTAACACAATGGTTTCCTTTCCAGCAAGTCCCCAGATGGCTCTGAAAGAAAGCACAACAAATCAACCCATTCATTTGGCTCTGCTAGGCATCCTGCAGTAACAGGAAAATCTTAAATTAACTGTGACAGGGAGGCTCCAGTACTACAGAATGGGATGGATGTTGATAAAGTGATTTTAAAAATATGACAAAAGACACCAGATAAACAGGTTCTCTTTAGAAACAACAACAAAAAAAATACAAACTAGGAAACAAACCAGGAAGGAGTGGTGTTGTTGTCCACTGTAACAAAAGCACCCCAAGTTTCATATGAGCTCTTCACTGCCAGGTAATAGCACATCAGAAGAGGTTTTCTATCTATAAGCAGTCCCTAAAGAGCCTCTTCAATGCAAGTCTCAAAATAATCCATATGATTTCCACATCTTCCATGTGAGTGCATCCTTTTAAACATGGATCTCCTAAAGCAGTGGGTGGAGAAACTAAATTTTTTTTAGAGTTCCCATGGCTCTCTTCAAACACAGCCCCACATCCCTATGAACTGAAGCATGCCAAGCTCTGTGCTTCAGTCATATAACATTGACATATACACAGAATTACTCTGTACATTTTCACACTATAATAGAGATATCTTCTACAGAGCTAAGCTTCTTTTCATTTATGTCAAAATTCTCTGTAATCACATTGTCAAGCTCACCATAATAACAACTGAATAGCTTAAAAAAATTTATGTCCTACTTTTTTGACCTGCACTGACACTCCTTTAACGTAAAAATTTCATTACTTAAGACAACTGCAGTCATTCCCAGGAGACAAGAAATAAGATCCATGTACAGTCTCCCTCATGGCTAGACTAACTTGGTGTTGCTTCCTTCCTGATTAAGCTTTTTTCATTTAACTAATTCCCTGTGATAAAGGCACCGCATAACAGAGTGGTAAACTTCATTTCATCTACTCCTCTTCTGTAGTATCCTTTGATTAAGAATTATTTTGCCTGCTTTAATTTCTGTATTCTTTCCTTGTTGCAGTAACCAGAAGACATATTAGTAAAAATTTACATGTTAAAAAAAGTGCACAAGGCACTTTTCCATGTACACCAGTTGGTTTAACTTTTTTTTTTTTAATGTTTGCTTAATAAATAAAAAAATTTCATTCTCTGCTGAAATCTTATAAAAGGCAATGAGTACTACCACCTCTTAAACACACATATCATTTTACAGAAAGTCCAGGGAAATCCAGAAAATCCAGCCAGGAGGTGAGGGAGCACAGCAGGGAAGTGCCAGGACCAGCACCAGTTGGGATAGATGGTCCTGGGCAGAGCCAGAATGGGTTTCCTGCCTCCTTGGGCAGGAGGGGATGGCACCAGTGAGTCTATTACTTTTTCCTTTCTCAAGGATATGGTTTTAGGATGCTGGGGCTGCAAGCTGCTAAGACAGAGTGGCCATGAACTTCCAGAACATTTAAACACAACCAGTCTTTCATTTGTGACAGTACATTTTTAACTATCAACCTTTCACCACCTATTCAGCACATTTCCCTTTTTAAAAAGAAATGTGTACCAAAAAAATAACCCCAAATCCCAAAAGATCCATAATATCTATAAAATGAACATGTTCCATAATTGCTCACTGGAATCTCTTCATTGACCTCCGATTCTCCCAACCAAATGTCAGTAGCAGAGCTCAAATTAAGCTCCAAACCTGTCCTTTGGGAGGGAGGGAGATTCGTGTCCCTTTTTGGCCTCAACCATCAGGCCTATCCTAATCCCTGCTTAACCTTATTATTTATGGCATGTTTCATGCTCTGAATTTTTTTTTTCCCTCAGAAAAATAATGGCAAGTTGTCTTACAGAATTTTCCCAGCTATATTAAGTATTTTAGGATGTAAAATTTATAAATGTGCTGAATATATTTTCATATGTATTTTTTTTTCACAACAATTGGTGTTCTTAAGTTGTAACATTAAGCATGCACTGAATATTCTTATTTCTTACAGAAACCTATAAGAATAAGCAGTTCTTAGGAATTCTGTGGGCAATGCAAAAAGAGTCTCAGGACTCAATTCACAAGGACTTTCTGTGCTGTCATACCTAAGTTTTAAGCATCTGACTGGAAATTAAATCCTTAAACCCCATACTTAGTCATTTTGGCTCTTTATTCAGTGAGTGAAAAATCAGGCAAGTCTCAGCAATCCTCCTAATACCTAGACACTTACAAAGGCAGAGGGATGTCTGAAATCCTTCTCTCCCTTAGACTGGTCTTATTTGTGTTTGGGCTTCACAGTCTGGACCTGTTCCTGCATTTGGATGCCTTTGGATGTGTCTTTTGAGAAATACAGCTGCTCCATGCTTCTTAACACACAGAGGAACTTTCTCTGCAGCTTGAGGACGAATAAGACATCTCTCATCTCTTGCAAAAGTGCTGCAGTCAACGAGCTTTGAGCTTTCATTATTGTCTGGAAAATTTCTGTCATCAGGTAACTCACAGCACAAGACTGATTGGGCCAGAAGGAGCCTAAGACTGGGGTTTGGTAGTGAGGGCTTGCAATTGCTTTCTGTGTTATCACTAGTTCTGAACAGCTTGTGGATTAAAGAGTCATTTGTCACTGAACGTTGCTTTAATAAATACTACAAAGCCTATACTGTATTAATGTCAACATCTTGATTGACTTCCCAACAGTTTAATGAAATATATCTTATTGCCACAATAAATACCTTTCTGTGAGTAGCTATATATTTTTTTCCTTCTGATATTTTAGAATTTTAGAGTACCACTGCTACTCTGAGATCTTCATTAAGTCATTTACATTACTTCTCAAAGCAATCATTTAAAAGATACAAGTCAAAGCCTGGGCTGGAGTTCTATGTCAAACATGATATATTTTTATTTGTTCCTGAAATTTCAGGCTATTCAACTGCTTGAAAACTTGTGTAATTGACTGCAGCAAATATTGTGGAAAAACTTTACTAAAGATTTCATTACTGCTTTATATTTGAAGATTAAATTTTTCAATAACTAGTTTTCCACCTAAAAAACCCTGCACTATCAGAGCAATTTGAAAAGCTATCTATTTCTGAGAGTATAAATATCATTAATACCTTTTTTCTTTAAATCTTCACAGAAATATGGTAGTGTGCATTTGTGCACTCCATGAGAATAGAGGATGAACATGGGGTTTCTTCATGCATTGTGCATTTGTTACAGAATCATTCGAGAAATTAAGATCAGTCAAGAGACATTGGAAACAATATTTTAAAACATTAATTAAATAAAAATAATTCTAGAAAATCAGAACTTTACCCTGTAATTTCTAGGTATTTCCCTGTAATTAAAACATTTAACATTCTCTAAATTATCTTGAGCACCACATTTAACGAGATATTAATGACAGTTGTCAAGATAACATTTCAATGTACTTCTTAGTATATAACAATATTCCAACATGTGAATCATTTACAACTACTCAAAGCAAATATAAGTACATAAATGTTGGCAAAATTATAACATAGAATATAGAATCAAAAGACAGTGAGTCTAGATAATAGTAATGGGAAAACAAATATATTTTCTGCAGGTCTTCTCTTATCCATAGAATGAGAAATTAATTGAAGGCATCATAGTTGAGTCTCATCCAGCTTTGCACCAAAAAGCCTAACAGTGTCACCACATCTCAATTCTCTCACTGCAACAAAACCACTGAAAGCTGAACTGCAAATAGATGAAATTACCCTGCTGAATGTGTCCAATTTTCTGCACCAGCTTTCATTCAAGATGAACAGAAGATTCACTCAGTCTCAACAAGCTACAAAGAAGGTCTGCAATATGACAGAAAACAACTGAAATGTGTTCAGAAGCAGACAGTGATTTCTGTGGAGAAAGAAGTATAAAAGCTTGCACACAACTAAAGAGCGTAAAGGTTACCAAAGACTTTTCAGAATATATTAAAAGAAACTTCAGTATGAACAAAAAAAAGTAGAAGCTATATCCCAGTGGAACATAATATGTGTTTCTTTTAGTCCTTAATGAATATTAATGGAAGATAGGAATACAAGTCTTTGACATTAGAATATTTTCAGTGTTGAGACTTTGTTTGAAAGTAAAATTATTTATTCACTAAAGAGTTGATTTTGGATCCACTGAACTTATTGTTAAAATTACCTTGGACTCCATGGTCTCTCCTGCAAGTAGTCAACAAAAATTTTGGTCCTCAAACCACACTTAAGGATAAGTCATGAAACATGGGTTCAAGAATGTTTGAGTTTCCTTGTTTAAAGCAGTCACTACTCTCCATCCCCAAGATTATGGCCAGGTAGTGCACAGTTTTTAATGCATTTCATGCTCCATTAGCTCTCCATCCTTCAATTGTTGGGTCTACTTGGTACTATCTGACAGACCCTATAAAGGAGACAACAATCACATGAGGAATGCTGAATAACAGACCAGAGTAACTAAAGAGCCTGAGATGTCTCCCAGTTCAGTCCATGAATGATAAAAGGATATTTTGATGTGCTGAAAGAGACATTACACCAGAAGAAATGAAACATGGAACAAACACCTTCACTATATAGGACTGTGTCGTGGTTTGATGCTGGCCAAATGCCAGGCACCCACAAAACCTCTCCACAACTAGACAGAGAGAAGAAAATATAACAAAGGGTCTATGAGTTAAGGACTGAGATAAAATACTTATCAATTACCATCAAGGGCAAATGAGGCTCAACTTAGAGACATTAAGTAAATGTATTGCTAACAAAATCAGAGAAGGACACTGAGAAGTAAAATAAGCCCTTATAAGCACCTTTCCTCCCACCAAGCCCTCCCTCCTTCCCACCAACAGTGCAGGAAGACAGGGAGTAGGGGTGTTGGTCGATTTATCATTTATCACACATGGTTTCTCTCACAGCTCAGGGAGAGAAGCAGGAAGTCCCTGATGCACTGTGCAGTCCTTCCCACAGGAGACAGTTCTCCATTAACTTCTCTGATGTGGCTCCATCTCACAAGCAGCAGTCCTGCCAAAACTGCTGCAATGTGAGTCCATCCCACAGGCACACAATCATCCAAAAACTGCTGCTACATGAGTCCCTCTTCCATGGGGTGCAGTCCATAAAGGACAGACTGTTCCAGCATGGGAGCAGGGCTTCTCTCTCTACATCAGGTCTCCCAAAGGATCACAGCCTCCTCCAGGCATCCACCTGCTCTGGTGTGGGCACCTCCCCCATGGGCTGTGGGTGGATCTCTGCATCCCTCATGGATCCCCATGCGCTGCAGAGGCACAGCTGCTTCACCATGGGCTGCACCATGGGCTGCAGAGGAACCTTGGCTGTGGCACCTGGAACTCCTCCTCCTCCTTCTGCACTGATCTTGGTGTCTGCAGACACATGTTCTGCTCATGTTTTCAGTTCTACTCTGTCTGGAATTAAAACTGTGCCACGAACTTTGTTTTGATTTCTTCTTAACCATGTTACCACAGAGGCGTTACCAACCCCTCTCATAGGCTCAGCCTTGGCCAGCAGCAAATCCATCCTCAGAGCCATTGGCTCTGCTGGACATGGTGGGAGCTTCTGGAAACTTCTCACAGAATCCACCTCTGTGGCCCCCCCCACTACCAAGAACCAGGCTGTGTAAAACCAACACAAACTGCTACTACCGAACAGGTAGGAGATGCCCTACTCTGAATGGAAATGGAACGATGGTCTAAAGAAGTGCACAGCTGTGGAGGTTATTATCAAATGGAATACACCAGCAAATAGGAAGCACAGAATCATAAGACTCATGGACAACTCTATCTCCCTTTAGACAACAAAAGATTTTAATTTATTCCTGTGGAGCAATGAGATACTAGAATGTTCAAACTACTCAAAGAGTCCACAGAATTAAGAACCCAACCATAAGAAATCAACAAAAAGTAAATAAATTTTAGTCTCTTTATGTTGTTTCTATTAAATAACGATGACTTTTAAAAAAATGTTTTCCCCACTTCTTTTTCCTTTGCATAAGCCTTGAATTGACTTTTCTGTGACCTTTCATGCTACAATTTTCTGGCCCAGTGGCCATAAGTCTTGCCTCTGTATTCACTTTTGATGATTGTTCCTCACATTCATTAATTGGGGTTTTTGATAATAATAATAATAATAAAACACCTTACATTTGACTGCATTATTTTCCCAGATAGGTGATTTCTGGGAAGTATATCTGACCATCTCATGTATTCATATACTTTTATTGGTTTGACCCAGTCTATAGAGTAATACACACTTGTATATCCATGAAAAAATCCATTAGCATCAGCAACATTAATGACTACTAAACAACAGAAAATGCCATTATTAAAATAGAAATCATATTAAATACAGTGGTAGAACAGAGGCACCTCATAGGAAATCTATATACTCAATACTATATTATTCACTATCCACATGATAGAAATCACAGGTCATAATTTGTAAAAATTAAATAGTTATTCACATCATCACAAAGAGAAACATTTTGAACACTACATGCCTTTGCCCACAGTCAGTCAACCACCTGAAAGTCTTTATAGCAGCTATCCCTTCCTGAATTACATCAAGACAACACTATAAATGAAACCCAAAAATGATAAGGAACTGCAAATAGAAGCATTAAATAAATGGAACATCTACCAATCTCCACTACAGAATCAGCACAGGAAGCAAACAGAAAAACATGGTAAAATGCATATAATTTAGAAGAAGGCTCCTTTCATACAATCGCTCCTAAAATAAAAGCTTCTTCACAGAAAACCCTGAAGAGAAAAGTTCTGACAACAATATTTACTACCATATTTTTCTCAAAAGCCAGTATTTCTAAATCTCACGTAGAGAATACATCTAATGGACCAATGGGACCAGAAAGATGAAAAGAAAGCCCTACATCTTTGTCATCTAAGTGTATGGGTGGTTCCAACCACACATTCTATCAGTTTAAATTCCCAGATTCGATAAAACCTGAGGAAATATATCTAAATTTTGTGTAATACACAAAAGCACACTCTATGACTTGCTTTGTAATACCTGGTTGGCTGTGATAAGGGAGTTCAGAGTCAGCAAGTGCAAATCTCATTTCTTTAATAGCATGTTATAAAAATGTATGTTGCAAGCATCCTCTCCCCTCACAGACAACAGATACCATCCCAGTGCAATTTGTCTATTTGTGCAATTTGCTAGTGGTGCCAGTAAGCCAAAAATGTCTCGATGGAAAAAAAAATGCAAACCCTTTATCAATGCTTCTTCTGTGAGAATAAAAGCTGATTAATCCTTTGGTACCTATGAGTCATCAGTTCAGTGATGCTAAGTATTAATGCAGGCTGCTTATTTTCATAGTCTTTACTGACTTTGTTGAACTGTCATAGACCTGTCTTTCAAGTCACTCGATAGTTCTGAGTTTTCTTCATACTTCTGATCCTTTGAAACATAAAAATGAAAATGCCCAGTTGACCTTTTCTTTAGAAGAAAAACAAAAGAGACAGTAAGCAAAGATTTGACAAAGGATATGGACACAGATCATCTTGGGTATAAGCAACTGTGCTTTCACAAAGATAAGAAGTAACCGTGCCCAATATTTAATGCAATGTAACTCTGTGTACCATACAATCACAGCAGTCTTGTTCATTTAGGCTCATCTCTTTTGATATCAAGCATTATTACCTAAGTTCCAATATGCTGTCGGGCAAGAACCTTTGCAAGTGTTTCTTTGCTTCTGTTTCTTCTTGAGAGGTGAAATTATTCACACCTGCTCCTGGTGAACAAGGAGAGTAAACTGAACGAAGAACTCCAGGCAAAAGTGATTTCCAACATCATCTTGATTTTTCCTGCTTATCAGCTTCAGTGCTCTCAAACTATACTCAACTTTATTCACAAATTACAACAGATGGCTTTTTTTTTCTCATGCAGGTGAGGAATCCAGTCAACAGAATGCAGTCGCACTTATTACCCATTTGCTTCCTAGCGAAGACAGGGGAAATAGGGAACATTCCCAATCTAAGCCCCTTCTAAACTCTTCTCAGATACAATGAGGGACCTTTAATCCCATTTTTAAAAGGGTTAGCAAGGTAGCAGAGTTTGGCTTGGAGTTTGTTCTGCCCAAGTGTTCTCTGTAAGTCTGACATGTAGTTCTGCTCATGCTACCAAAAGAGTGTGACCTGGATTGCAGTTTCCCAATTACAACTCTGATGTCAAAGTGTCAATGCAGGAACATCTAATACATACACCCAATGCAACAAATAAAACTGTCCCCTTCTTTTTTGGAGCAGGGACAAGTACATCATGGCCTTTGAAAAGAACTAAGAAAGGGTTCTTTAAAATGAAATTTAATCAACATTGGAATTCTAGTAAATAGCTAGGGATTCAGTTTGATGCTCTTTGTCTGATTCTGTATTCTAATGTCTTTTGGAAGCTAATTGTAACAGACAAATATCATATTCTTGTTTTATAAAATTAATCCATTTTAATGCACGTATTGAGAGTGAGATTAGCCCAAGGCCTGGATAAACAAAACATTTCCTCAAATAACAATGAAAAATAAAGGCAAACAAAAGCATGTACTTTCCTGAGGGACTGAACATAAACCAATAGCATTATAGGAGTAATAGGTAAGTAGCTGTGTAACCCTTGCCAGCAGGGAAACTCTGAATTCTACCTTCATCTTCTCTGGCTATATGCTCTGGAGCAGCTGATCCTACAGGGTGTAGGATCAGGAAAACAGAGAACAACCTGCAAACGAAAAGAGAAAATCTCAGTAGCCCAGGCTTGAGAGGGACCTCCAGCCTGTAAGATTTGCATGAAATAAGAAGGCAATTGGTGGGATATCTATTACTAATTCCAGAAGACCTGATTGCTCTCTAAAAATACATCTAGGAATATATATCATGAATGGAGAATAGCTTTTTAAAATAAGGAACAAGACTTCAGAATATATGGGTATGAATTAGCAGTGTATAATTTTAGGACGGAAATAATGGAAAAAATTAAACAGCATTGTAGGAGGGTGACAAGACAAAACAAGACAAGACAGTCAAGTCTGAGTTCAAATAAACTTTAGTCTCAAAAAGGTAAGATTTATGAAAAAGATTGCCATCTACTGTAGCTAGTAGCTGCTGTAGTTAGGTGCTGTAACAGAGATTTACAATCTAGAAGGCTTCTGCTGGCTGTGTTTTCTACAATCACTGACATTACAGCAATCTCTTCAAGCAAAATCAGATAATGTAGCTACAATGTATTCTTTTTTTACAATCTTTATGTACATGTGTTGGCCGTAAATACAACCATAAACACAATTCTGCTCCCAAGTGCTTTAAATCAAAATAAATGTTCAAGCTATTTTTTTTCGTTATTCATTTGTTTTGGAATAAAAAAAGGTTTTAACAATAGCTTTAAAAGAGAATATGGACTACTGTCATTCCTGAAGGACTACTTTCATTCCAAGGTGGATTTCCAGTAGCTTTAATAATGGCATAGGACTTGAATAAAAATTTGAAACATAACGCAAGTCTAATTGTGAAATAAGAGAAATAAGGTTTACATTGAAACTTCTTAGAGAACTCCTAAAATCTCAAAACTTTTCAAGTATACATATTTATTTCTAAAGTCCACACAGCTGCCCAATTCTATAGGAAACCATTGTGTGGCACTTGATCCCTGGACAGGAGATAAATTAAGATGTCTTTTCTCTATCATTCACACAATGCCAAAGAAAACATTAATGATAGGAACTTTAAGTCCACACTTCTTTGCAGATGAATTCACATAAAGCTTCTCCACAGACTTCAACTTGGCCACTTTAAGAATAGAGCAAACAAGACAGTCCTTGTTTCAGGAATGGAGAAATCGAGAGGCTGCATCTGCAGTTCACAGTTGAGTTGTTCAGAAAGCCTTGTCTAACAAGGCACAAAGTAGTCCTGTAAACACCACCTTCTATCCAAGTTCTACCAAAGAATATATGAGCCTCTTCTTTAAACATTTGTTAGGGGTTCAAGGGGTTTTTGGTGAGCAAAACCTTTCATTAAGAAGCTAAAATTGTATCATAGAAACAATAAGAGGTTCAAAAGGCAAAGGACATAAAATGAAACACAGATGGTGCTCTCAAACTTCAAAACTTTGCCACTGGGAGGATGACCAAGGACTGGCACAGATTATCGAGGGATATTGTGAGTCATTCATTAGAGATATTCAAAAACTGTCCAGACAGAGTCCTGGGCAACCAGATCTGGGTGACCCTATTTGAGTAGGGGAATTGGATCAGGTGACTGATCCTGAGACCCCTTCCAACCTCCACCACATGTTACATAGATTTTTATTTGCTTTTTTAAAATCCTGTGACATGAAATTTTGGGAAAGCAAGAGAGAAAGAAAGAAACAAAAACTAAGACAGTATTCTTCCCAGTGGAAAGACATACATTATAGTTAAGAATGACTGTCCAAACCAATTTTTCAGTACCTTTTGCACATATGTACTATTGGGCGCTTTTTTTTTTTTCCTCAAGGGGTCCTGCTTCAGGTACAGGCTAACCACTGATTATTTAAGGAATTTTGATTTGACAGGAAATTAAGCTCTTCTAGGCACCCTGACTTCATTAAACATAGCAACTGGA
Source organism: Petroica traversi (assembly GCA_025920805.1). Classification (NCBI taxonomy): domain Eukaryota; kingdom Metazoa; phylum Chordata; class Aves; order Passeriformes; family Petroicidae; genus Petroica; species Petroica traversi. Next base: position 1,564,780 of record JAHLSL010000158.1, on the reverse strand, counting down.
GACTGAAAATATCAAATATCAGTAAGTTAGTTTCCAAGGACCAGCATATTTGATTTATTAAACAATTTTCAGCCATCACCCATCCATTTTTCATTTTCAATTAATTAATATGAACAGTTGATTTCTTATCAAAACTTTCACTTTTGGCAAGTTTCTTCACTGCTCTTTGTGAAATAATTGGCAAAACCCTTTTAGACTTGAAGAATAAAAATTGGACCCCACAAAGATAACGAACAGTTTCATTAGCTGATTTATCATTTTGAGTTTTCGGATATGAGAAGTCCCAAATGAACTAAAGAGAAAACATCAATATATGTTAACTACCTTATCAGTTTAATGTGCAAGTAATATTTTAAACTACTTCTTTAAACAAAAAACACGAGATAAAAATAGCACAAAGTGAATGTAATTATTCATTTTAGAAATTATGTAGTAAGGTTTTAAAAAAAACCTATTTTTAAGAAAACTTTAACTAGAGCTACCTAGAGATTTCTTATTTTTACAGAAATTGAATTAACAGCATTTTTTTAACATTTTTTGCACTCTTTTGTGCTGTCTTATAGACTATTCTCAGTGCTCCTCAAAACAATTATAATGAACTGAAACAATTCAACTTCAGTTTATCCTCAAATACCTACAGCCTGGAAAAAATGTAAACTTATATCTTTCTAAACCCTCAGGAACACCAAAAATAATGTAAGCCCCTTATCCCAACCCTTTTATTTTTAAAAAATGAGTTTTCCCCCTCACAGTACTTTCACAGACCTTCTCTTTTCATTTTAACATTCTACTGTTATAGAAATGGTTTCTTTACACTAGTGAACAGATTTGATCTTGAAAGTCATAAAGCATTAGCAACGTTTTATTCAAAGTGATATATATCAAAATACCTTCTTCAGCATTTTCAAGAGGACTTTAAAAACTGATGTTCTCATTAATTGAAGTGATGCTGTACTTTATCTTGTACCAAGTGTGCCTCTGCAGTCATGTAAATGCTGGATTAGTTTACTGTTCTCTAATATTAATATTGACAGGAAGTAACCAGCTCTAGTACAGTACTTTTAAAATTTAAAATCTATTCTCTAGTCAGTGCCAAGATTTAAAAGAATTTATAACCCTTTGACATTTTTACAAGTTAGGTTTTGCCACTCATTTTACTTAAATGAAAAATGCAAGGCGTTCTGCTTCTGGTGCCTTGATAACTTCAGTCTGGGGCTGTATTCGGTTAGTTTGTTGTGCAGGTCTGATGGTGTTTAAAAGATGAAGCCAATGAGATAAGCCTGGGAGCTTATTTTCTCCACATTTATAACTTTAACTGTTGTTTTACCTGAAAGTATTAGAACAGACAGTTCATTACCACTAGAAAAGGGCTACTACATTGTATGTGAGGAGGTCATCCGAAACTGATGACTTTTAAAGGTCATACACAAAATGAATTTTGCTTTGCTGAAAGACTCCTTGGCACAGTAAAAATCTTATTTTAACAGCAGCTGTAAAAGTAATGTAAGTAGAAATAAGAGATCTAAACTATCTTTACCTACTTTCATTCTACCATGAATTTATTTTTGATCCAATTGTGATACTCATTGATGGTGATGTTAGAAGTTGATTTGCTCTGGATCATCATTTGAGAGATGAATTGATAGTTTCTATGATTTTGTTCATTTTTACAGTTTGTTTTCATAAATCTGCTGCTACATATATTTCTGTGATAATGAAGAAGAATTTCCTCAGTTTGTAACACTGAAGAGCTTAAAGCCTGCAACACTTGTGGATGCTACAGATTCAGAAATGGACATATAGGCTGCAAAATAGCACAATAGGAGACATTTTCTTAGTGTGCAACTTCAGCAACTTCCCCAATTTTTTTCTCCCTAAGGCTATGTAAAATTTATGGAATGTCAGTTCATACCTGACATAGAACCAAACACATACACAGACTAACCTACAATGTTACTCTGTTGTGGTCACATATACACAAATATTTTTGTTTTAGTGGATTCCATGATGTTAATCCTTTCTACATAGTAATGGTACTTAACAAAACACCTAAATCAGAACCTCATCTCCCTCTACAGTCAGTAGAGAACAGCTGGCACTTTCAGAGAAGGATTCAGATTTTTCCCACTATCTCCTCACTCCTTTTTCAAGATCTGTTGTGTAGCACAAATCTGGGCTAACAGATAGGCACTGGTTAGAGCCAGACCACCATGTCAGGAGAGAGAAAATGTCCTGCCATCTTGACAGGATGCACAACACACAAAATCAAATCACCTCTAACCTGTTCCAGGAGTGCTAAATGCAGGATGATGACTTTAAATACTAATCAATGGTGGGAAGGAAAGAGGCACAAAAGGCAGAGGACAGATTAATTCAACAAACAAATTTACTGCAGGTCCAACACAATGCATACAGAGTTTAAGACAAGCAAAAAATGCAGCCCAGCCTACTGAAGGTGGAATGTGATAATTATAAACCAGGAATGGCAGGGCCTAAGGAGTCTTGTTTGCACTGCACCCAGCCATTACGTTTTAGGGGCAGCATGCAACCACTGACATAAATGTACTGCCTGGGGTGCAGGATCAATTTTTTACTTATAAAGTGAAAGATCCCCAATGACAAAAGACTTAGGACAGTGGATGATATTTCATCTCTGTGATGGGGCTAAAGTGGCTGAAATGCAAGTCAAGGAGTCACAACAGACAGAGAAATACATCCCAAACAGCTCTGAAATATGTCTGGATCAAGGCTACTCGTAAACACATTATACAGGCAGTATAGTGTAACAAGACTCAGGCATTACATATGGGCACAGATTTCTTCAAAAACTTCCAGAAAAAGCTTCTGTCAATGGGATATCACCCCACTTTGGAACATATGGATGGTGCCTGTCCTCCTTTCCTGGAGGATACTGCCTGAGCACACTTGCCCAGCCCACTTCGATGTTTTGTTTGGCTCGTGCCTTTCACTCTTTGATCTCTCTGCTTGCCAATTCCCTTCCTTACCTTCCTGGCCTATATTTGCTACACTTGACTAAGAGCTGGTACCTCTATGCCTTTCCAAGTGCTGCAATAAACTTGTTCCTGTTCTGCCAGCCTATCTGACTTTGAGGCTAAAACACAGCATACCTACAGAATTCCCTGCTCACCTTACATTGAACAGCTTTTACTATGGATTCTCTGAAGGATGATGGGCATGCCAGTCATGCCAAAGAAAAGTAGCTAGAGTATATTCCCTGGTTACAAAAACCCTATGGAAATATCACTGAAATTCAAGGGAATTTTGAGCATTTCTCTCTACCTGCATTAAGAGAAGCTTTGCAAAGGGCACATCTAACTGCCACAACCTACAACCTACAAAATATTAAGACTTTGGGTAACTATAAAACTTACTGGTATCTACAGGTCACAAAGGGCCACAGAGCTGGATTCCATTAGCTTCCACTTTGTGGGTTTGCCTCTCTAGCTTTAAAAGGTTACTGCTTCAAGGCAGAAGTGCCCAAATCTCTCTCAGTTGTTCATCAAATTATTTGAAAACAACACAAAAATTATAAATTTCTCTAGAATGTCTTATTCTATTTCCACTGTCATTTCTAAACAAGTGTTTGGTTATGCTTTTGTTATGTACACAAAATTGAATTATGACTTGTTTTTATGCCTACTGATATTCATGCAATATATACCCTGTACCATGGACAAAATAGATAATATAGTCAAAATATTAACTCATCGTTAATGCCCAAAACTCTGCCTAAGGAAGGGAACAGAACCTTAATTTTAATAGCACAAAATCTCTTTGTCTCCAAGTACCTCTGAATGAAGTTCTACATCTTGTACAGAAGTAAGTTAAAGACATAGAGATGGTACCTTGATCTCAAATCAAATAAGCTGGAAATAAAAAGAAGTATACAGTTTTTCAGCTCTCCTGTAAAGGTCAGAAAAATGGGACACACAGCCAACATTATATTTACCACAGGAAAACTTTTAACTGAAGGAAGTCTTGTGACTCATGACAAAAGAGTTTTGCACTACCTTACCATAAACTTGATAGGTCGAAATGGAGTTGAAAGGTGATGTTCTATTGAAAGTTGATGTTCTACTGCAGCCCTCAGTCATGTTGGGAAAGGAATATCTAACCCAGAGATGTGTAATAGGTCTGTATGGTCAGACATGTACCTATCTGAATAATTATCTCTCAGAACAAACCCACAATTAAGAGCAGTATATAAAGGGCTATAGAATTGGTTGCTTACAGTATTTCATGGTTAAGCCTTTGAAGAGAATGCCATTAACATGCAAAAAACTTCATCTATGTATAAACAGAGAGTGGGTTATCCTTTCGCACCTGAAATCAGAAGATCATATCCAAAATAAAATCTTATATATTTCTTTTTCTCTCAAAGCAGCACTCAGTGATCAAAATCAGTGCCCAGGGACAAGAGTAAATTAGAAGCTATCTTGCTCACTACCTTGAGAATTGATGTCATAGCTGCTAGTCAAAAATTCCTTTCAAAAGTTTTGGAAATACAGTGATCATACTGCATCTCCATGGAACAGACTCGTCAGTCTCAATTCCTAATTTCCCCTTTTCTCTCCTTCTTGAGCAAAAATGAGTGCCTGAGAATTTTCAAAGGATTATTTTGAGCCATTTAAACCTATTGCTTCTCAAAAAAAATTATGAAAGCGACATAGTGGAAAAAAACCAAACAGGTTAAAAGAGGCTTTGATGGAGGATTTCTTACTTTTACATTGAAAACTGTACTTTGTGAACTACAGAATTTCTTGCCCAACCATTTACAAACATATGGTCTTAGCTTTGACCAAATGCACTTGGAATATCATGGATCTTTTGCCAAGAGTCCCATAGTTTTCTGGTCAAATGTTACTATAGAAAGGTTGGACTCTGTAAATTATGGACAGCCTTGGTCATAGTCTTAGCCTCTCTTGGCCCTTCAATTGGTTAGTAAGGCAAAATCCACCTGTTTTACCTTCAGACTGTGACACTGTACTATCATTCTCAAGCAACAGAATTTTTGGGACTATGTAAAGTGACTTAAAACTTGCTTCTTTGACTTATTAAGGAGCATCTAATAGCTAAAATGTACAAACAATATAAATACAAAACAAAACCTTAAGCCACAGGAACAACTGGAATGTCCATAATACCCTAGAGATTCCAGGCTACCATACAAAATGCTTACCAGTTTGAGAGATACAAGGAAAAGATATAATGCAAGTGTGGGTATATCAACAATACTGTAGGTTAATTCATTTTCAATATGTATGGTTTAGGTACTAAGAATCAAGTCATTTTTTGTCCTTAATTTGGACAACTTTTCAATAATAAAGTGGGACTTAACTGCTGGATTTTCTGTTTAAAAACTAAGAGATCATTACTTGTTGTCTTGGAAATCTGCTGGTTGAATTTTTTGTTTATTTAAACATCAAGTCATACAGAAAAAATATGGGTTTAGACTGACCTTTGTCTCATGTTTTCAATTTTGGATGTAAATTTGCACTATATTTCAATCAGCTGGAACAAAAAAACTGCAGTAAAATGAAAATCTCACTTGACCAAAGCTGCTCTATAACCACGCTGTTGTTTCCCTGATTCCCACCTCCCCAGTTCTCAGCAGCAAGTTGTTCTGAAACACTAAGACTCGATATCCCCAACACCATCAGCTTCCCCATTCTCTCCCAGGTAAACTATTTGGGAACTGCTTCACATTCCACTTCAATTTTTATCACGTATAAAATGGAAAAATTGCTGACAAATGTATAGTTTGGGTCAGGATGCTTTTGATAAAGACAGCACAGAATTATTCATAAATTTCTGAGACTGCAGTACTTTTTGACAAACAAACCCTTTAATCTCAATGTACAAAAGGCAGAAAATCAACTTCTCCATGAGTGTGGGACTTCCAGTGGCATTAAAAAACCAAAAGAGCTACTTTACCATCTCTCCAATCAGGACAGAAAAGTTGCTGGAAAGCCTTGGCATACCAGCCCTGTCTTCACCTTGTCCTGAGACAATTCCTAGTGTTTGGGGAAGAGAGAGAGGGAAATACTGTATTATAAATCTAAATAATGTATTTAAGAAATGGAAATACTGTGTGGGCTCTTACTTTCTTATAGGAGTTAAAGGATATTCCTGTTGAGAAAGAAAACAGAACGTAAAAACTGGACTAGACCTAGAAACACAAATAGCCTTTTAGATATAAATTGACTACTAATATTATTAAGTGAAGAAAACACTCCTGTTATGAAAATGGTTTCTGTTACTTCAGAAGAATTTAAATGGAGCTGCTGACTTCACATATATGGCTGGTTTTAAACCTGAATCATAGCTGACAGGGTATACCTCAGGTTGGGAAGTGAGGTGGTGAAACTGAGTGTATCTCAACTACATTTAAACCTGGATTTTATTTCATCAACCATTTAAAATGTCATAGCTCTTATTGCTTGCACCACTGATGCCTGTGAAAATACTCAGAAACCACTCCAGAGTAAAAAGCCACAGAGGAGCTTGTGGGAAAGTTAGCACATTTCAGGAGTCACTTTCCACAACTTAGTTTTCTCTTATGACTTCTAAGATTAATGCCTTTTTCCTGGTGTTCTGAAAATGAAGCTAGACAAGGGTTAGAGGGTTGGGGGTCATTACCTCAGAATTTTAATCAGGATCCCATTTGATGCATCCACTTCACCCACACACACACCAGTTATAGACTTTACACATTAGCATATCCAACAAGGGGGCCCAATAATGGGGCTGGGGTGGGCTAACCTTGAGTTTACAGAATTGGTCCTGCTAGGAGACCTTGGCTTCCTGAGATAGTAGGAATGTTTGGTCTCCCTGGCTCTGCAGTTCTGGGGTGTTTAGTCTCACTAACACTAGAACACTAAGCACTAGACTAAGTGAAGAGTTACAAGTATGCATGCTAATACTTGTGGATACACAGAACTGTGTAAAAGGTATATAAAAGAAAAGGAAAAAATCATTCCGGCATCATGACAAGCTGCCAAACAGCTCCTAATTGCTGTGCAGAGCTGTAACTCTGGTAGTGTTACTGCTAGTAACAGGATATAGTCTTTGTATGGAGTTTTCAAAGCCTTGGAACTGAGGTTTATCCAGTCTGATTTGTGTGAACTTTGGTTTCCACAGTTTAGTTGTGACTGGAATTTCCTTAGCTGGCCAATTGTCTGTATGTATTGTGTTTTACAGGGACACCTTCTAATTAATCAAGTTGCTCAAAGCCCTATCCAGTCTGGCCTTAAACACCTCCAGGGACGGGGCATCCACAACTTCTCTAGGCAACCTGTTCCAGTATCTCACCCTCTTCCATCACCCTTGCAATGAAAAAATTCTTCTTTGTATCCATTCTAAATGAACTCCCGTAAAAAAGTCTGTCTCATCTTTCTAATAAGCACACTTCATATAGTGAAAGACCAAAATAAGGTCTCCCCAGAGCCTTCTTTTCTTCAGCTCTCCCAGCCTTTCCTCACATAAGAGATGTCACAGCCCTCTGACTATTTTTGGTAAGCTCCTCTGGAACTGCTTTAATGGGTCCAAGTCTTTCTTGGGCTGGACACAGGTGGGGTCTCATGAGAACAGAGCAGAGAATCACCCTGCTCAACCTGGTGGCCATGCTTCTTTTTATGGAGACTGGGTATGACTTAAGGCAAGAACTACAAGCCTGAGGTGACTGTCTGCGAAGTATGAACATGGGGCAATAAGATGTGGGCACAGACTTGGCACTGGAGGGTCCACAGTTATGAACAACTTAACTGTGGTCAGTTAAAGAAATGCAAACCTGAAACCAGACAAAAATAATTTTGGGGCAAGAGAGAGAACAAAGATATAGTGTCTGATGTGTAAAATAGTCATACATAGTAAGTTCAGATGTAATGCGGAGCTGCAGATCAATAAAGAAAGAAAAGCATGCTAACAATAAAATTACTCTGAATCTAATTTTTGATGTCATGATTTAGCGTGACTTTGGAGTCATAAGAATGCTTAGAAGTGTCTTGGACCCATACGTAAAATCTATAGTTGGTGAGACTGATTTTTAGCAAGGGCACTGCATCCATGGAGGGATGATGGATGAGACTGTAGCACCCAAACTGTCACACTGCACAGACCAGGTCAGAATCCCACTTTGGATCCAGATCTCCTCTCACACAGTCTGCCGAGAGAAAATAGAACATCCCTACATCTGCTCAGCCTTAGTCACTCCTCCTCTATCTGTATATAATATTTTCTCTAAATAATTTCTATTTTATGCCTATCACTACCATGTAACATTGAAGATCTAAGTGTTCTTCTCTCCTTACTTTGCTAGCCAATATTACACTGATTAGCAGAGAAATAGAGATGCTTACAGAAGAACAGAATTCGGTTGTTTAATTTTTTTCTTTGTTTTTAGAGTATAAAGCTGAATATTGTTTCAGAACAGCAAAGAGAAACCAACACACTTCTAACAATGGAAGTTCTAATTTCAGAACTGATTAAACCACAGAGCATCAGTGACAGCAGGATGTGGTGCCAGAAGCTTTTAACTAGAGTATTTCAGTAATACCTTGTTATTCATCTCCTTTCCATCTCTCACTTAAGACATTCTTCACAGATCATTTAATACCCTAATCTGCTAACCACTGTCATTATTCTTTTTCTCACCTTCACCTTTCCTTTTTCTTATGTTAAAATAATTGTAGCAATACAGATATAGGAGTCTAAAGAAAAGGTCTTATTTAAAATTTCAGTGAAAATTTAGACTTGTTAGACAGCATGTATTTGGTCAGGAACTGAAGAAATATAGTGGTATTTATTAGATCACAGGCAGCAAATGGAAAGTGTGCAAAGGCATTTTCTCATCCTGCTCTGGGAGTAAGGAACTCTTTGGGTACCCAGGAATACAGAAGCTTCAGTCCCTCAGTGCTAGTCCCTCCCTTTCCCAAATGAACATAGGATGTAAAGGAGTGTCAATCACAAACACCTTTGAACATAAAAATGGTCATTTTGCATGATTCAAATTATTAACATAATTAAAAGAGAGGTCTCTCTTCTGGATTAGAGTGTAGGACATGATGAATATAATCAAAGAGCAGCTGGCCTGGAAAATGCAAACCCTAGTTGAGGTCAAGCAGGACAGGTGATGTACAATTTCCATCCTCCCCGGTTTTTTCAAGGCCTCATAAGAATCACTATGCAATGGAAAACACAGTTTAGGGAACTAGAAGATGTGAGCCACAACAGGAGGCTTAATCAAAACACAGGAAAATATAGGGGGGATAATTGCCAAGTTCATAAACAGCAAATAAATGAAACTGTCTCCAAGTGCTTCCTTTAGTTACTAAAGAATCATTGTTTGCATCTAGAAATTTTTACTACTTGTATTCTTAAAAGTTGCCAATTCTCCACCCATTTCCTTGGAATATGTCTTCAAAATAAAGCATTGGTCAATAATGTCTGTTACTTTTTTCAGGAAGTTTTGCAAGGAAGGAACGGAAATAACCAAGATAAAATAACAAGGTGCTGGTTTGGTTAAAAGTAAAGGGGGAATTACTTTATTATCTTTGAAAATTTGCAGCAAGAAAAGTACATCATAGATAAGAGAAGGCAAACTAGAATTTTGTACAACCTCACTTCAAAAAATCAAAGGCCCTGTTGTCCCTGTTGGTCACAACAGGGATCTAAATCAAAGCGGAACTCTGATTCTACCTTTTCATAAAGTGCATTCCCTACAGTCCCGTAAGTGACTATTTTCTTCTTAAATTTTACATCAATTAGCTCACATTCTGCTTATAGCATCAAAGTGCTTTCATGCTTTGAAAAATCACAGCTGTCTGTGGTCACTGCTCCTTGAATGAACCACATAGATGTAAAAAAGGCAATTTTACAGTGGCTTAGAAATCGGGAAAATCAGGAAAAAATTTATCTCACAAGAGCTCCTGAAAAAGAAGGCAGAGTACACATGAATCATATTTGCTTTGGGTATATCCCTTTATTTTTTTCCACGGTTCCATCAATAGCTTCAGAACTTGGGTGAAGACATTTTCCCTAATATCCCATCTTCTCCTCCCCTTGTACAACTTGAGATTGTTTCTTCTTATTCAGTTGCTTGTAACTTTGTTCAGGTAGGTATAGGAAGCAATAAAGTTTCCCCTAAGCCTCCTTTTCTCCAGACTAAACAACCCTAGCTCCCTCAGCTGCTCCTCATAGGCTTTGTGCTCCAGACCCTTCACTATCTCCTGTGCCCTTCTCTGGACATTCTGCAGCCCCTTAATGTCTTTCTTGTAGTCATGAGCCCAGAGCTGAACACAGGAATTGAGGTGGGACCTCACCAGGGCTGAGTACAGAAGAAAAATCTCTGCCTTGATCCTGCTGACCACTATTGCTGATACAGGCCAGGATGCCATTGGCCTTTCTGACCACCTGGACATCCCCTGGCTCATGCTCAGCCACTGTCACCAGCACCCCCCCAGTCCTTTTCCACTGGGCAGCTTTCCAGCCACTCTGCACCAGCCTGTGCATTCACTGTGGATTCACTGTGATCCAAGGTTAGGGTTCGGCACTTGGTATTGTTGAACCTCATACAACTGGGCTTGGCCCATCAATCCAGCCTGCCCAGACCCCTCTGGGCTGTGCAACTCACTGACCCCAGTGGAAACCACAGCCTCACTTGCCCGGAAAAGTCCATCCCATCCAGCACTGAAAGAAGAAACTCGGGACTTGTTGGGACTTTGAGGATTCGAGGGGGGTTACCTCCTTTTGGGGGCTTTGTGGGTGTTTCTGATTGTTTCTGATTGTTTTGTTGGTTTTTTGTTGTTTAAAATGCTGCCAAAACCCTGGACCCTCACTGTTAAGACCCCTTTTCCATTCGCCCACCTTCGTTACCCTCAAGTGAGAGGGAGAAGCCTTCTTTTTAAACAAGAAAGGGAGGAACTGTTGTGGTGACTAAATTCATTCTCCCCCCATCCCGCCACCAAACCACATCCCCGGTCTCTCTCTCTCTCTCTCTCTCTCGCTGCCGTTTGGATCTGCTCCCTTTGAGATATTAAATGTCTCAGAATTGCAAACCAGTGGTCCCTCCCGCCTCTTTGTCTCCAGGGACACCTCAGAGTGAGTCAGTGGCTGCCCGAGTCCATCTGCAGGGGTAGCCCGTGTTTGTGTAGGTGCTGTGTGAGGCACCGCCTGAGTGACTCCAAACGTTGGACACTGCAGGAACACAAATGGCACTGCTCCATCAGACCACGGCACGCTGTGTCAATTTACCCTGGCCTAAGACCACAGCCAGTCACTCACTGGTTACCAACACATCCTGTGAAAATGTTCGTGCAAAGGAAAGCAAAGAAGAGAACAGCAGAGATTCAGCAGGCAGGGAAACAGCCAGGTGGAGCTCAGAGAAAAAGTAATCTTCTGCATATTCTGGAAAACTCCTCAGTAGACAATTATTTGGCAAATGGAGCCATCAACTGCCCTGGCTCAACTGGGTAAAGTAGTATTTGAAATCCAGGTATTATATTAGAATTATTCTTTACACAGACAAAGTGCACCAAATCAGTCACAGTTTTGGAGACTTCTACAGCAAACATGTCAGAGTTGGTTGTTAATTGTCAGTACAGTTTGCTATTGTCTAGAGGGCTACAACCTTTTTCTTCAGTGAGAAATGACAGATCAATTGCTAAAGCACACAACAGCAGTGCAAAAATTACACTATTATTACACTAATTACACTCTAAGCTTCTGCTTCTTCTTAAAATCCTTCTCTACAGGCCCTTAAGAGAAGGTGGCAAATGGCTGACAGAAGCTTATCATTTGTAATCACTGTGTGCTCAGGAACCCTCTGGAAACTGTCCCATGGATAGCAAAATAGCAGCCTCGTAAGAACTCCTAAGATTCTGAGATTCTTCTAGATGAATTCAAGGGGGGGAAAATACACAAATCTGATCATTAAGCATCGATACCAAAAGCCTCCATTTAAAACAAAATGATCTTCAAATTGAAAAATGTATCTGAGGTTGGGAATACTGCACAAGCATTGCCTAGACTTTGTTGGGATTGGCATACCTCCCAGTTATTTTGGACATGTCAGAACATTAAAAATGGGTTCTAAATACTACTGAAGTTACTACCATGGGCACAGAAACACATCTGGAGTATTTTCTGTCATGCCATGGTGAACCTTGGAAATCCAAGCTTAATCATATGTCCACAGAAATACAGTTAGTTCAAGATGTAGTGCCAGAAATCTCAGATTCAATTCTCTCTTCCTGTGTCTGCGTCCCTTCTTATGGCAGTTCATCACTCAGATTCTGTGACATTTTTATTGAATCAGAGACAAAGGATTAGTGACAGACTGCTACAAATTCTTCTATCCCTGATGTGTAATTATTCCTGAAACAAGCAAATAGCTTTCATTTATCTAGAATAAAACTTTCAAGAAAAATAACTCAATCGCTTAAAATGTGCCTGTTTGTCCATATTCTTTTTTTCTGTTATAATTAAGAGATAATGTCAGGGGAAGAGAGACTTGTTGGGGACCAACTACAATATATATAGGATAGTATTGATCACAAACTTCAAAACAAAGTAGTTATTTTCAACGAGTGGACAGGTTTTGACAATAGTTTGCTGTTAAATCTTTAGCTGTTCTCCTGCCTTCTTTATTTCTTGTTCTTCTTGTTCTTCTAAAACAGACTCAAAGCTAAAATAACTTGATAATGTAATACAATTAACTTAAAAACTATAAAATAAATCTCAAAATAAATGAGACTCCTTTCTTCCCCCAGTAAAGGCTCCCCTCACTTTGAGAAGTTTGGGGGATTTTCCCATTGAAAACTTAAGCAAGGGGATTAATCATAACACATTTTTTAATAGAGTTTCACTGGAGTAGTAAACTAATTTGGAATACTTCATGACATCAATTACACAAAACCAGATGTTTAAGTGAACGTTATTTCATAAGTACTCAGTTTCCCATAGAATGTATGTATCTAATATAGTTTTCAGACAGGAAAGACTATCTTTAATCTAGTACATTGAAAAAAATGCAACTACATAGCAGCATTCTTCTGAGAACAAGTGATCAAATGGAATAATAAGGGTAGAATAGACTTTTCACTTATCCAAATTTTAGATGAGGTGGCTTTATTTGAAAAAAATAAACACAGGGTAAAAAGCTTTTTTTTTTTTTTTCATCTTCGTAGCATTTTTGCCCTAACACCTTGCATTTTTCAACTTGCATATTCTGATACATGAATGTGGTTCTGATAGAATTGTGTGAAGGGACTTTCCATGTATAACAGCACTTTATGCACTCAACTAAACAAACCAGCATGGGAGAAGAACAATTCCAAAAAGTAAGCTAAATAATTGCAGAACAAAGGAAAGGGAGGCTTTGTAACTTCTCCAGTGTAAGTGCAGTGCAGTGTTTGTCATCCAGGTTGATAGAAAAAAAAATCAAAAATATTTTCATATGTGACTTTCTCAGAAACTGACACGGAATATGAGGGCCAACAAAGTGTCTTTTTTCTAAACATATTAGCTGAATGTAGAATACTTTGCATTGCAACATGTGTTTACTATAACTGCAAAAAAACCACAAAATAAAATTTGTTTAAAGAAGTAGAGAAGGTATCTGTAGTGATAGAGCAAAGTAAAATTGCTTCTATCGTAAAAGAATCATCAGACTGGGAAAATACAAAGGAATCTAATAGCTTCCATGCATACTATGTAGTGAGTTAATATTCTATTGCTTCCCTCATTACTATGTACAGACATACAGAAAACTGGATGGTAAGCTGATGCCTAGAGAAAAACCAACATACATCTCCCATACAAAAAAATGTAAAAGTAGAAATATTTGTTGGATGTGCCAGATCTTGCTAAAATTCATTCTGGAAGGTTTAGACAAAAAAGAAAGAAAAAAGAAGCCATTCCATTTGTTAACAGACTCCAGTCTAAAGAAAAAAAATAAGCACAGCACAAAAATAAACTTCAATAGAAAATATAAACCACAACATTCTACATTTTCATGGAAAAGGTGACCTTTAAAATATGTTTTTTATATGTCTACAAGTTTGATTTATATAAAGAGCTAAGCTGTATTAGGAAACACTGGACCAAGGATCCATATATTTTTGAAATGTACAGCTTAATTATTTAAAATAATTTAATGCAGAGATGGTTTTAAAATACCTTTTTCTGTACCAAAAGCTGTTTCTCCAGTTCATCTATTTGTTCTACATACCAGCTTCAAAAAGGAGAAATGCAATCAGGAAGGGGAAAAGCATTAACAAGCATCTTTCTCTGTTTAGATTAGAAGAAACTTGATGAAACTGATTACAACCTTGACATTAATTTGGGTTTTGCTGAATAATGAATTCTTCTTTTGCTTCTCTAGTTGTCATTTTTTACATTAGAGCTTGTTATAGACTATAATATATTTGCCTTGCCAAAAGAATACTCTGCATTTTGAACAAGTAATCAAACATACTTGATGTTAATTTTTTTTGGAATTTCAGTAGGGTTGGAGATGCAGAAAATGTTTTGGGCTTGAGGAGGTTTTATCCTTCACTGGTAATGTAATCAGAAATTTTCCAAACTAAGGCTAGATGACTTTTCCCAAGACAAGCTTGTATTTCTTACTTTTTGAAAACTTTATTGAATTTAGCTGTTTTTTCTTCCATAAACTGTAATATAACTCCAGCCTAGCATCAAACCTGACTTACTTGAGAGCTACAAGGCATATAGTTTAGTCTTTACTTTTTAGTTTTGGTAACATTTTTTTTGTATTAAAATATCATCAGGTACAATAATGTTCCTTACCAAGAAAACATTTAAACATTTCCTTACGCAAGGTAAGTTTCTGATATTTTATAGCCTCAAAGGATATATGTATAATATATGTATAAGCTAGTCCTAACACCTGGCAATACAGTACAATCAAGAGTGCTTGTTAAATGCGTTTTATGCAGCTGAATTTCAATCAGTCCTTGAAAGGACTATGACATTTTAATCATAGTAACTGTGCCCCAAAATATAGTGACCATGAAATGCCACAGGGAATATATGCCTTGAACAATTTACCATGAGAGCAAATTAGTGCACCACCTGGTACCTTCTGGGATAAGAGGAAGCTCATATCATTGCATTGTCACACTCATCTCTTAGCATGATAAAGAGCTAAGGAAGATTGTGAGCACAGGAAGATTGTGAAAGGCGACACCCTTCCCACTGTCAATATGATCATGAAGGATCTGCAGCTTTCTTTTCAGCAGCAAGTTGCTGCCAGTCAACAGTCAGTAGATGATAGATGGAATACTGAAACAATTGACATTATAATTTTCTATCTCAGATAATGCCAACAGAAGGCAAAACCAGCAGCACCAATAAAACAACAAATGCTCTGGATTTATTAACGGCAGATGTTAACCTTCTTTGCTGCAGTAACAAATATGAAGCCTCTTCCCCTCTGATGTCTGTATCAAACATCAGTTCGGGCATCAGCCTGTGATTTTCAAGAAGCTGTGCTGAGTGAAGGAGGCTCCAGATATATCAGAAAGGCACTCTTTGACTCCTTGTCAGCTGTATCTGAGATTGTACTTTGAGGGATGCTGAGGAACATGTTACAACTATTACTGTATTAGAGAACTTTGCTTCTTGAATGTTCAGCCTGACAACTAGTGCTGACAATGAAAGTATTGGATTTGAGCACATGATTTACCAGAAGACACAGTAAATACTTACTCTGATTTCTTCATCCACATAAGAGCAAACTTTACCTTTGGTAGTCAGTGCAGTTGCAAAAGAGGGAATTGCCTTAAACATACCTTTTTATAGCCATCAGCCAGTTACGCAGGCTTGGGCCATTATAACTTCCTACATGTATTAAGACATGCAGTTCTTGCTTCAGATTCAGATTATCAATACCTTTCCAAAGTAAGGTAAGGTTGAATTCCTTCAAAGGTTTATTGTACACCCCTTACATGCACCCATCAAACTTTCTGAAACATGCTAAGTCAGAGAAAAAAAAAAAACAAGACCCAAATGTAATGCACTGCTCTGGAAGTCAGTGCTGGCTGAGAACTCTCTATTGAAATGGCTTGTTTTTACCAGATGAGTCTTTGTCTTATTGTCTCAACTGTGCATGATAAGCATATGGGTGGGTACACAGCATCCTATAATCTCATTTAAAGCCAAAAAGCAACACATATGAAAAAAAAAAAGGGTTCTCATGAAAAACAACTTGGCCAGAGAAGCATAAGAGAACTATTTCTGAATTCATAAATGTGACAAGGAGCATGATTTCAAACACAAGGGCTTGTACCACTGCATCTGTCATCCCATGCTGAGTGACCTCAATTAATTTGCTCAATATGGAGCAGCAAGCAGTTCAGAAAGAATGTTTAAAAAAAACTTGTCTTTAGCACAGTAAAAGGCAACTGCTGGCACAATACAAATTT
Organism: Petroica traversi; assembly: GCA_025920805.1. Classification (NCBI taxonomy): domain Eukaryota; kingdom Metazoa; phylum Chordata; class Aves; order Passeriformes; family Petroicidae; genus Petroica; species Petroica traversi. The sequence continues at coordinate 1,548,317 of JAHLSL010000158.1, read as the reverse complement.
TCAGAAAATTTTCTAGGTGGCAACTCCCCAGTTGTTTTGCTAATGTAAGGTACTGTATATGAGTATGATGTTTAACAGCCTTCCCCAGGTGTGTTGCCCTTTCTGTGTCATGGTAGCAGTGCCTGGGAAAGAGGTGGGAACAGCAGAGCTGGACAAAGGCCTCCAGTCCTGCAGCCACCCAGCATTAGGAATGTCAGTAGCTATTTAACAGTGAAGCCTCTTTTGAGATCTTGGCCGTACAGAATTCTACATGAATCTTGTTACAGGTACAAAAAGGTATATTCATAATTCTTTTTCTCTGAAATAGTCATAAATATGATGCATTTCCAATTCTGGGGACTGTGTGTAGTCCCCATCAGTCTCTAAGAACACCCTAATGTCATAGTCTGGACAACTACCTCCCAGTGCCCATGGCTCATACTGCTGGTTGCTAATAGAGACAGCATTCCTTCATCTAAATTTATACATCTTTTTCATATCACTTCCTTACCTCCTGGCTGTCCTACTTTTCTGTCAGAAGGCTCCTGGAGCTCCAGGTGTTGCCCAAGTTGCTTGAATTGTTCCTCATGTACTGAGATTGTATACATTTACTTCAGGAGCACTAAATCTGTCTATTGGGATCAGGTTTCTACTACTCCATTAATTAAGATTGTGTAAAATTAAATCTTTTACAAAAATATATTAAGAGTCTAGTTCCTATCATATCTAAGCTTATTAGTTTCAAGCTGACAGTTTGTCAACTTGACACATTTTTTAACATTAACTTCATTAAGTGCTTTTCTCATTGTGCATCACTTAAGATCTCACTCACCCAACGGGCCAAAATCCTGAGTCCTTTTGTTCAACCTTTTAAAAATATGGGCATTAGTTTTCTTTTAGATCTCTTGGATTTCCCAACAGCTTCCAGATTTATTGGAAGAACTGTTCAATCTCCTGTTTTAAAACTCCTTTATGTAAACTATCTTGGCCAGAAGATTGTAAAATATTTCATTTTAGCAGAGGTTCTTTCACATATTTCTGAATTATTATTTGAGTAGAATGTGTATCATTAAAATCTAAATAAATCAACCCACGCTTTTTTTCAACTATGAGGTTGAAATATCATTGAACATTTTCACTTTATCATCCATAAAACTGGCGATTTGTCCACCTCCATCTAGTAACAGCTAACACTAATAGGAGTTAGATAACAGATATCAATGCTATTAAAATAGATCATATATAACACTGAATATATGACACTAGATGGAGCTTCATTTCTTGCTTTAATGTTTATCTAACATTTAAACTAAATAGTTTAATGTTTAGCTTGCTTGACAACTTATTTTAAAACACTACTTCTTCTTACCCATAATTCCAGAGCAGAGTCATATGACATCTTCCTGACATCCCCACCCAGCCTGTCCATGCCATTCCATCTGCACAAATCATTGTCTAACCTCATTGTCTAACTGCATCTCTAACCTCAGTAACACTCAGAAGCAATAATACGAAGCCCTTTCCTGGATCTAGTTAGAAGGGATTTTAACCTGTGTCATGTTACACTGCACCATGTACAGTTTATTTGCACCACAGAAACCCCCTTTTTAGGTGAAACCAGTAATTTATTGGTTTATAATTAAAATATGATACCATTCTAACCAAATAGTTACTATAATTTCAGATATAACCAGTACAGAAAAAGCAAGGAAGAACACAAAAGAAAATTCCATTGGTAAATTCTCAAAATTCTACAGTTAAAATTGCTAGACACATACATATAGTCACTCTGCTGTTACACTAACCAATTACTACTCCAATCCTCTTCATAAAGAAGAGGAACAGAACCAGAAAGGAGGATGTTGATATTGATGGTGGGGTTTCTTTTCTCCTCACTTCAGAGTGTGGCATGATTTTGACTTAATTTTTTATGTTAATTTGTGCTACACTTTGCTATTTTTTCATGGTCCATAATTCAAGACCTTCCCTTAATATACTATCATACTGTGTTCTATACGTGTTGAGTATTTTGGTTTTATCTGTTATCCTTAATGGTTTTACTGAGCTCCCAAGATTGCATTACTTTAATGAGCTATAACTGACCACTGGTGATTTGTTTATAGCCTCTGGTACTCTCCTGTTCTTGTACCATCGAGGCCTCTGCTACCATCCTTTACTTGTACTCCAATTCACTACATTATTATTCCAGGGTCATAGACAGCTGCTTGGTATTGCTCCCTGTAATTTGCAGAAGGACATCAAAATTACTATACAACTACACAAGTGCGTAACGCCAGCTAAAACTAGTTACATAATAGTTACCTCTTGTTAAACTATTTCTGGTTTAGCCAAACAAGCTAAAATAAAACTCTGTATAGGGCAGAAGAGTCCAGACAAACTAAACTTGGCAAGCCATAGTCCAGAAGCTTTCCAAAGTAAATAGAAAGCCTGCAGTCTGTTACTAGCAATGGCAGCAGAGTATTTAATGGGCTATTCAACAGCACCCCATCTCCATTTACTGAAACATACATTGTGAATGGGTCATTTAGATGGCTCAACCAACAGCAAGTGTATTGGCAAAAGCAGGTTTGTTATTTAAGTGAAAGAGTGAAAAGGTTCATTGGCAAGGTTTGCTCTGCTACTTACAAGATGGCTAAAGCACACAGAAAAATTGGACTAAAATCTAAAATGGACCAATCTAAACCGAAAATCAACCAAAAAATATCTGTGTGGAGACTGGGGATGGAAAAGGGTAAGGCCAGAAAAAGGTAAAGATAAAAAGGATAATGGAGACCCTCTCACCATGTCATAAGGTTCAGAATTTAGCCCCTCGTCAAACTGAGCCCTTGATTTTGCAGTTTAGGCCTAAAGGTTTTAATACTTAAACTTAACAGCACTTAATCAATAGCCTAATTTAAACAGTTAAAAAGATTCAATAGAATTCACTATAGGCACAAGAGTAACTCACCAATGTGCAAAATCTACTTATGAATCTAAAGTACATCAGAATCTAGAAGAGCAACATTCATGGGACATTTGCTATGGGATATTCATACTTGCATGCACACAGACCTAAATGAGTGTGTACAAGGAACACCTAGGAAAAATTCCCCTTTCATTCAGTGAAGTCACACCAGATGCCTTTGCATCCTCCTCACTGAGGAATAGGGCTATCAGCCCAGGCTCTGCTGGAGGTTTTTGGTGGCAGTCTTCTAAGTATAGTAAACTTGAAAGCTCACTGGCTCTGAGAGGCCCCAGTCAGAGGGAGTTTTCTGGTCACAGCACATTGCAGACTAGGAGAGCTCAAAAGGTCTCACTTAGGACTGCTGTTTATAAGGTCACAAGAGAGTTGACTTTGGTCATGGTAATTTTCCATCCTGCAAGTCAGGTTGCTAACTTTCAAAGAAAGTTCAATAACAAAACTATTGTTCCACTTGGGTTGTTATTCAGACAAGAAAAATAAGATTCCAAGGCTGTTTGTTGAAAAAACAGGAGCTCATTGGACAGCTTAGGTTTAGGGGTGCACACAGCATTTCTGATCAGCTCAAGGGGAGCTGAGCCCAGGTTCTGTTTATCAACGCTGAGGCTTAACAAGCATTACTGAGCACCCTGAAGAGTAGGGGGGGGCAGGGGTGTGCCACCACATCACAGAATGGATCAAGTTGGAAGAGACCACAGTGGGTCATCTGGTCAAGCCTAGAGCATCCCAGAGGACACAGCATAGGATTGTGTCCAGATGGCTCTTGAATATCTCCAGTGAGGGAGATTCTACACCCTCTCTGGGCAATCTGTTTCAGCACTGGGTCACACAGTAAACTTCTTTCTTCAGGTGGAGCTTCCTGATCATCACTTTTTGCCTATTGCCTTTTGTCCCATTACTTGGGACCACCAAGAAAAGCCTGGTCCATCCTCTTGGCACTCTCCCTTCAGATACTGACAGACATTGATGAGGTCCCCTCTCAGCTGTCTCTTCTGGGCTGAACAGGCCCATTTCCCTCAGGCTTTCCTTGTAAAGGGGATGCTCCAGTCCCCTCATGACCTTTGTCACCCTCTGACTCTCTCCTCCTACATCACCCTGCGGTCTCTATTGCTTTTGCATTTTCTCAAAGCTATCTCAACTTTTAGCGTCCTCAAGCACCTAATTGGAAATAGTCCACAGACCACTTACAGGAGATTTTTACAAAACAGAGCCTAGAAAAAATCAACCCGTTTGACTTTTAGAGGTCATACTCTACTATGCTGCCAGGCAAGGAGAAGCATCTCAACTCCATTATCGAGATGCCAAGTGACCTCTGTCACCCACACAGTGGATGCTCCTCAGCTTTGGTGAGAGAGCACATCATCAGAATGCACAATCAATGATGAAATAACAGTGGTTGCTGTAGGTGGTAAGGAAAAAAAAATGTATAAGGCAGTTCAGTAAGGGCTGAGCCTATTGTGTATCTGGCCAGTTCAGAGAATACAATTATGCCCTATATTGTAAGTTGATTACTCCAGCCCTCTGTCACAAAGGTCAAACTACATTTGAGTGCAGAAGAAACACCTCTCCACCACACAGAACTGCAAATGGAATACACACAATGAAGGAGTGGCAGGGAAGGTTATTGATAGCAATCAGTGAGCAACACAGGCAGTGAGCACTTTGAAAGACCCTTCTCAACACTCATCCAGCATCCCCTATCACTGCAGAGACACAGGACAGTAGCAGGGCATAAGGAGAAAGTACGCTCTAGAAGACTTTATCTGCCACCAAGAATAGCAAGAAACACTTTGAAACCTACCCAACTACCTCAACTACGGGTCAACTAGAGGCCTATTGACTCATTTATCTGCAAGCCAATTTTGAAAAACCAAAATTTTAATCACAGCCAGAGATGTCTTGCTACCACAGGGGAAGATGCCTGGCAGTGATATCTACCTTTATTAGTATATTGGAGACGTTTACTTGCTTCCCAGATGCACACAGGTGCAGGACCATAAGGCAGAGATTTCTGTACTGATATCTGCATTTACAGAGCACACAATGTCATCACCTTCCTTGCTCCCCTCAGACCCCACAAGCACACAAGTGCACGCTCATCAAGCACTGTGCACTTGGCCATGGAGCAACACAGCCCACCCTGCTACAACAGCTCAGAAAGCCTATTCCGGGCCAACTTGCCTTCACAAGACAAGACAGGGAGAAAAACTTCGAACAATATTCGGCCACTCCAAAGAGTCACAGATGTTCACTCCATAGGCAAGAGGCTTTCACTAACAATCCAAAACTGGGGGCAAAGGGATCACAGCCAACTCCTGTACTCTCTCTGCTAGCCTGCCTTCCCAAAGGGGAAGCACAGTATGGGAACTTAAGGTGATTGCTGGACAGGCTGCACTTCTAACATCTGCTTCTAGAGCCTGTACAAGCATGGCACCATTTAGCCACTCTCTGTTCAAGCCTCACATTACTATCAAGAGCCCCAGATGTTACAGGTGGATACACTGGCATAGCAGCCTTATAAAGATGAACTATGCAACTAAAAGAGCTAACACTATTTCTAGAGGCATTGTAAATGAAAAAAGTAAAGAGGTGCTTCCAAGTGATTTTGCCATTTTCTGCATTAAGTTCAAAGAGACAACTCAAGATATATAAACAAGAGGCACGGTATTATTTTCAGCATCCCACCAATATTATTTACTTACTTTGTGCACATTGCAGCAGAAATTACAAAAAGGCAAGGATTTTTAGGTAAAGTCTAGGCTGAGGCGACTGTGATAAAAACTGTGAAAAGGACACTATACGTGGAAAATTGCAGATGTTGCTATAAGTATGCAGGCTCAGGTCACACATAGTTAGCTTATTTCTGCTAAAGGATTTCTTGTCAGATATTCCACCATGGGACATCATGAGAACAAGTTACAAGTGTCCCAGTGGAAAGGAGGACTTGATATACTCCCTCCTTGCCAAACTCCTGAACAGAATTCTATGTCTGATGGGGAAAAAAAGTGTGCCCTGGCAGATAGGAGGACCAATTAAATCCTAAACTGCATTAGAACCAGGATCACCAGCTGGGCAAGGGAGGGGATTGTTCCACTCTGCTCTGCACTGGGGCAGCCTCACCTTGAATATTGTGTGCAGTTTTGGGCACTGCAATAGCAAAAAGACCCTAAGTTATTAGAATGTCAGCAGGAGGCCATGAGGATGATGAAGGGCTTTGAGGGGAAGGACAGACACAAATCTCTTCACTGTCATGACTAGTGACAGACCCAAGGGAATGGCCTCAGTTATGTCAGGGGAAGTTTAGGTTGGATATTAGAAAAAATATTCAGATGATGGATGGGCTCTGGAAGGGGTTCCCCAAGGGAGTTGTCTCAGCACCAAGCCCAACAGAGTTCAAGCATTTGGACACCACTCTCAGGCACATGGTGTGGTTCTGAGGTATCTTGCATAGAGCAAAGAGTTGGACTCAGTGATCCGTATGGGTCCCTTCCAATGCAGCGTATTCTGTGATTTAATGACCTCTCAAGAATCTGGTGAGAAAGTATGGCCGCATCATGTACTACGCAATGCATATGCTAAATACAAGCATAAGAATGATGCCTACTGAAGCAGCAGCACACATAACTACAACCAAATTATGTAAGTATAAATTGTCTGAGACATTACAAGACTAGTTGATATAAATAGCAAATTAAAATGTTAATTCTAAATTAAAAGTAAAATATTATTATTATTGAAAGCAATAACAAAGGAGAGCAATGCATAGGAAGGAAAAAGACAGCATAGAGAAATCAGCACTTGTAAAAACATATTCATTGCTATCCCTGAAAAGATACAGAGCTCAAGTCCTTCTGTCCCTGATACAATCTCGTGTGTTCTAAATGTCTCAATGGAACTGAAATGAAACCATAAATTTCTAATAAAAGCACTGGATATCACTGATCAGAGACTTTGACTTACAGCAGAGCAGTCTCCATGTTATTAGGTTTCTGTGAGATTTCACTCTAACAGTAGCTACTCCTTTACACTATACACTAATGGCTGGTATCCTGCTGATTCACAATGCTACTGAGGTGATAATGAAGCATTTGCCAGCTAGAAAGTTACAAAAGCATGAACAATTAATACAGATGAGAGTTATTACATATACATGGTTTGTTAGAGGGGGGAAAAAAGGAAGAAAGAATAAAATGCTGGGAGACTTCTGAGCAAAGTGGCATAACTTCTGGAATGGGAGAAATTTATTCTAAGCCACATTGCTTTCCCACTGCACCATCCTGCTTGTCAGCATTTGCTTTTAAGCATGACAGCTAAAGAAACCACATTACCCCTTCTATAAATTTGATGATTGATACTGATATATTTTATCTTTTCTAGAGCAAACAATTATGGTTCAGGTATAGATCATGCAGGACTCCCTAATAAGTTGAAATGTGTGATTTTTTTTGGTGATTTGCATCTTGATTGAAGTAAAAATCCTCATTTTGTTACTTTGAAAAAAAAAAAGTATTCCAACATGCTGCACTGAACCACCAAATCTGTTTAAAATAAAGCTTCTCAACTTTCAGTTAGATCTGATGAGTAAGGCAATAGCCTCAGGTGTGTTTCAAGCCACAAAGTGAAAAATAGGAGCTGGGAATGAAGAAATTCCACTTGGCAGATCTACACCTGTTACCGAACAAATTATATTTCTTTAAGAATAAGTCTATGCACCACTGGGTGAAGATGTTGGAAAATGCTTTAACGTTAGCACAATGGTGTATGATCCCTGTATTTGTGATTAATGCTTAGTTTTGTACCATACACTGATTAGTACAAATACCAGAGATTAATGTGGCCTTGTGTTAACTCCCTAAATCTCTGACTAATAAGACTAATAAGTCTTGTGCCAGCTAATGCTTCCTTATCTATTTATATTAGTGGTTAATATGTATTAGCAGATCTAATCAGATAATAAGCAGATCATCTTAGTTTTGAGAACAAGGATTGTATGTCAGAATAAAGAATGATCGCATATTTGACATACTCTGAAGGAGGTAAGATTCATCAGAAGATCCAGAACCATATCCAATGAGTCCACCAAAATAATTAGCATATATGCATATATTCAGGGAAAATGATGAATTTGTATTGCTTTGATTAATATAACCTGGTCTATTAGGTTAGTGGGCATGCATGCTTTGAGGAGAAGTCCTCACATGTCCAGTGCTGGTAATTAAGTAATGCTGGCTTTTTAAGGTAGTAAATTCTTTGAAGAATTATTTCCAGTTTTTCAGTGACACATCTAGATACCGGCTCAAATGCACAAGTAAAGGACAATACAGAAACTTGGCCAAAGATCGAAACATTATATACATATATATATATAAATATATAAATATATATATATATTTACTTTTAAATCTCTTTTATTTAGGAATATTTGTCTAACCAGCTATCTGAGTGCCTGTGCCCTACATTGACATTAACTCCCCTGCTACTCCTTGTGTAATACCTCCTTGTCAGCAGCATGGAGCTTCCATTCTTAGGAGTTTTTCAGTCTGCTGTGGAAAGAAGAATGTTATACCAGATTCACAGCTTTTCTTTATAGCCTCACTTTACCCAAACTACTTTGGTACACCTGAAGGGGCCTCACACCTGAGAGAAACTGACAATACTGTTACCAGAGTGACTTTAGCAGCAATTGCCTGCTTCTATGAGTTAAGAAAAGGTTTAAGAAGACTGAGTCCAGCTCCCAACCTGTCAGGTGCTGCAGCAGACTGAAATAGCCAACAGGTGAGTCCTGAACACTGTTAACTCAGGATTAATCTAAGATACTACTCTGCCACATCAATATTCTTTCTTCCTGTTCTTTTAAAGAACTTCTTCCCCTATATAAAAGTTATTCTTAGAGAGAGACAAACATACCACTCCTGCCTCTGAAATGGACATTCGGAAAGAGCAATTTCCTGGGAAACATAAAAGAGGATGGGAAGAACCCTTACAGCACTAGACAAATCAAATTACTTCTCTTATATGCAACATAGTTCAGTGACCAAATCACTCAGGAGTTTGTGCAACTAATTGGAATTCTTTGTATCTTGTCACATCATTCTCCATTTCCGTGCTCTTTTTTTCTCAGAATTAAAGCAATTCCCAAAGGCTCCAAAACTGGAAAAAAACAGCGGTACCAGGAATCCACACGTAGGATGAGGGTTCATGCATATTCTTCCAGGTACCACCACAACTGAGTGTTTCCCAGTACTCTGAGTTATGTAGGTTCACAGTCTTCCATCTAAGTAAAATCCTGAATGCTCCTTCTCTGTGTTCTTTCATAACCTTCTCATATGTGGTCTCAGGGAGTACCCCATAATTCACATCCGATCCAGACTACAGAACTGGTAACTCTCTCCTGTGCAAGAGATAGCAAGTGTTTATGTAAATACGAACATAAACCTCAGGAAGCATCAAGAATATTCATCCTGCTAAGTGATAAGTATCCTGGATCCAGCCTGGTAAGAGCAAATCCTTGCTCCTGCTCCTACATGCTTGCAAAGTGACAGATTTCTCTATAGGTGGTCCAAACCTACAGAGAAAGTTACAAATGTCTGACTGCTTTTGTGCCCTTGAAAAGTTGGGTTGGTTTTTTTTCTTTTTTTACCAATTAGGGTTTTCATGCTACTGGCCCAGATTACTGAATCTATTTTAAATTCTTAATTCATCCCTGGCATTATTATCTACATTCAACTGTATGAACATGTCAGGGTCATACTAAGCACACATATCTGCATTAAAGCAAATGGAGATCTTAAAAAAAATGTTTCCTTATTACAGGAGGTCTAGTACTCATCATTAATTCATCTGACATGTGTCACCAGAAAAAGAGGAAGGAGCATAACTTGAAAGTAGGAGCAGACATGACTGTCATGCCTGGGAGGCTGATCTCCCCTATTGCTCAGATGCTCCTCCTGTCTGTGATAGAAAATTGAACCCTGCAGAGAAGACAAAACATCCCTTTGGAAGCAGTTATTATAAGTTGATTATGCTAGGTCTCCAGCTTTATTAATACTTGCTGCCTGTGCTTGCCATTAGCTCCCATCAAGTTTTAATAATACATTCTGAAGCAGAACTGAAAACATTTCTCACATCCAAATTAACACCTGATTATTTTCATTCTGGTGAGAGTGGAATGAATACATAAAGCTTTTATTATTTTTTTTCCGCTTTCAATTTTAGAACAAATATATGTGGTTTTATAAATAATGACTGTGAGGTTGTTATTTTTCAAGATTTTGATATTTCCTAGAAATGTGCATATATTTATATTACAAGTGTTTTGCAAGGGTAATGGCAAGTTGCTTACCTTAAATTCCTTTTGACCTAATCCTACATGTCAGTTTAACCAGAGTTTGTCAGTGAATTAACTTCTTAACTCAGAGTTAGAGAAGCTATTATGGATTCAGGAACAGTACATAGCTGCTCCAAACTAACCTGATTCAGGCCTCCCACATGGAATATTAAAAGTGTCTTTGTGCCAAACACCTGCCATGGATCCTCAGTAAAGGTCTTTTTGCGATTCAAGGTTCTTTTATAAAACCTCTCTCCGTTTCATCCTAAGGTACATTTATAAAAGCAAGTGAGATGGAGTATCTTTTGGAGAGGAAGAGTTCAATTTACATGAAGAGTACATGAAAAGATGAAGATTGCTTACTAAGTTCAGACTGCAAGCTTTTAGATGTCCGGTGTTGAAATAAGTGAAGGCAGCCCAGAAGATCATAGCTGCTATACAATATATTTGTCTAGCCCATCAACCTGAAGTATCCATGTGAAGATAAAATCCCAGAAGATCAAATAAAAGAGTTGTTTTGTACCCATTAGGAACACAACAAATAGGATTAGTAATCACAGTTGCATGGGCTGTATTAGATTCTCTGAAATTATTTCATAATGAAATAATGAAATGATTTTTTTACAAAAATCTAAAAATATTGCATATTATCTTACTGCCTCTTTGAAAAGTGATTAATTTAGTATCAGAGCACATCTGCATCTCAAAAATTATCAAGATTGCAATCAAAAGCAAGTTGCTTGAAACAGTTTTTTAAACAGTCTGGTTCTTAAACAGTCCTGTATGGTACACTTGCTTCTTTAGTGCAGTACTTGAAGAGTAGAGAGAAAATAAGGAAAACATTTACAAGTATGGAAAAATAACCCAAAATACTCTCCCATTACTAATGAACAGTTTACCCGGTTGTACCCCTATTCCAACTCTGGTATACACTGTTTCTCATTAATTGCTGGCTTAAGCATTGAAAAAGAATTGAGAGCTTATACTTACTCTCTTTAAATAAATACATATAGAAAGCCTAGCTCCTGACACCTGGCCCCTGACCAGTATGGTCAGCCCAGCCAGGCTGGTGATACCCTGGCCTGACCAGTATCACACACACTGACAGATGGCCCAGACATGGGCAGCACAGGCAGGATGCCACCCACATTTTTCATCTAAGGTAGGATTCTCTCACATTATAGTGCCACAAGTGGAGCCAAGGGGTGACACGATTCCTACTCACCTGCAAAAGTCATTTGCATGATTGGCAGTTGTGGCCAGATGACTCCAGTACCAAGCATCCCTGGAAGCCCAGAGCCATGGCATTGCTAAGGATGCTGTGTTTGCTACTGGGATGGTGGGGAGATTGGCTGACTTTCCATATAGCTGTGTCACTGCTCTTTGTTACGAATGGGTTTAGGAGTTAAATAAGTCCTTTCCTACTGCCTAGGCCTCTGGCAGCAGGTAGTAACCTTATTGAGACAACCAGCATCTCAAAACCCCCTCCCATTCGCAAGTTCTTTTAATAATGACTGATTCTGTCTATTATATAACAAATTATTTATTAATAGATGGGAAAACTATTGACTATGACTTAAACTAATACTACATAGGTATAAAAACAAAAAGGAAAAGCTACTAGTAGAATTTATACAGTGCACGATAAGGTACCTTTGAGTTACAACTCGCGAAGAAATAGTATAAGCTTAGGATTCAATGTATCTTACCATCCAGTTGTTGGTGCAGCACACATCGAGATCCTTTCTCTCAATTTCCGGAGAAGTAACCGCAAGCCCACGTCCGGACTTGGGGAGAAGTCCCTTACACATGGTGTGTGTGTATGGAAGCTTCTGCCTTAGGGATAACTCGTGTATCTTTTATAGCATAAAACGGTGTCTCTTGAGTCATCAAATTTCTTTATCTCTTCCTACACCTGTTTTTCCAGACGTTTACCTTTACGGCCTGAGCCTCCTGGCGCCAGAGAGAATCCTGCTGAGTCCTCCGACTCCAGGGTTATCTCTGGTGTTCCATTAACTCTGTATGCAGGAAGGTGACTCCAGGGTTATCTCTGGGGTCCCATTAACTCTGGTATGCAGGAAGGTGTGGGGGATTCTACTGCCTCACTCATCTTTCCCATTGCCTCAATAAAACCTTGGTTTATAACACGTTGTCAAACTCCATTAATGTTCAGTTCAAAAATGTATAAAAAGCCTAATTCCTGACCAGGTGTATAAACTCATGCAGATCATTGCATATGTAAAAGAGATGATCATTAAGTACATCTTCTAGGAAAAAACAAACAAAAAAACAAAAACACCCTTGTTCATAAAACACTTCAATTCACCAGCCATATTGATATTATAACACTGACACCTCAATGCAAACATCATCAGCTTGGATCACTGAAAGCAGAAAGTTTTGAAATTTTTACATTTTCAATTTAATACATATATACTGGATTTCTTTGAAGAATAGGTCTTTGAAAACTTGGGGACAATTGAGTACAGCACATGTCCATCTCACCAGAAACAATGGTAGCATCTTATTCAGTTTTGCGGATAATGCACAGGAGCTGATGAACCCTAAAAGGGACTTTGTAAAACAAAATATTCGGAGATTCGGTACTTTCAAATTATCACAAATTACTGCAGTTCAGCAGCTGTGCTATATATTGCTTAATTGCAGGTTCTTTCTCTGGTGAAAGAAGGAAATAGTATCACATTTTTAGTTTGAAATACCACATGAGTCACATTAACACAGCAGCACAGAACTACTGCACATCTAGCTTTTTCTGGTGGGGCAGATTATGCACAAGATGGCTATGAAAGAAACAGAAAAACATTTATGTATGGTTTTATAAAATTGCAGCAACAGGGAAAAGCTGGGTTTTCTTTCTGTAGGGATTAAAAACAACTCAAATTACAAAGAACAGTTTGTAACACTTCAGAAACCACTTGTTATATCACCACTTATCCATCCATTTAGTGTTGTCTTGGACAGATCATATGGCCAAGGCGCCTTTCAGCATCCTTCAGAACTATACACGTGCTTCTGGCAGCTCATTCTCCCTCCTGCAATAGTATGCTCAGCCTTCTTTTATCTTCTGGTCAATTGAAGCAGGCAGCACAAAAACAGTCGACCACCTTTTTCAAGCTGTAACTTAAGATAAAAACCAAAAATCTAGTTTAGACTTCAAAAATTTTGTCTACCTAAGTAGTCAACTATAGTGTTCTATGAGCTCTCTTCATAGCCATCCCCTGCAGGAATACTATATTGGAAATAACTACAGATCATACACCTCCCTCTCATGTCAAGAAAGCTTAAAAAGGTGAGGAAAATCATTGAAAAGCAGACACTGTTTCCTAAGCTTTCATGGACACAGCTTAGCAGACTTGGGGTTACATATCTGAACATCCAAGACATCGATTTGCAGGCTTTTGCATCAATCTCACAGCTCAATTCTAAATTGCTTTTCTTATCAGACCACCAGCAATTTTAAATAACCCACAGGCCACACAGGCAAAAGGTCCCAGAAGAACAACCCAGAGACTTTGCAGCTAACTGGTTTAAACCTTTTCCAGGTGTCATACCACTCAGCAGAAACAGATTACCTTGCAATGGATTGTTGTTGGTTACTTGCAGCATAAGGTGATTGGAATCACCTGGTTCAACCTGGATAAAAAATATACCCCTTTTTCTGAATCACACCAGGGCAGAGCCTGAAGAGTAACATAAACCACAGTTGGTAGCATGATTGCCTACTCCACCTCAGTGATGGAGGAAGTTCAAGTGCTGGTTTGAGGCTACAAGATTAGCAAAGCCATTAGAAAGCAACAAGATTAGCAAAGCCATTAGAAAGCAGTAAATAATTATGGCAGGAGTTGAGCTGTCCATATGTATATGTGCATATTGGTGGGAGGGAGGGGTGATGACCATAAAGCAGGTACTGCTACCCACCTGCTACACCTGTCCTACCAGGAAAGTAAATTTATATATCACTAATGGTATAGTTCTGTCCTAGCAGCTACACAACACTGTACATCCAATTGAGATTATAAAGATATTTGGAGCATCTGTATTGAAAAAGCATCTCATATTTAATCTTAAGCAGTAGACCCCAGTTTACCTCAACCATTCATGTGCTAATGCTAAGAGTTCATCTCGTTTAGAACATGAGCACTGTACTAGGACGTTCCTGTTCTAGAGAAGGGAATTGCCCGCCATTGCTCTCCCTGCTAGGACAGGAGAGTTTTCTATATACTGAATTGCTCTTGCAGGGAGACATTTCCTATATTTATCCTTTATCTTTGGTCAACAAAGGCACAAGAATATTCTGGTCAGGGTAGCTTTGTCCTCTAAGACATAAATGTACACATCATTGTTAAGAAAAGCCAAGTACAAGTGAGAATAATCAGAGTGCTGTCACACACATTCTTCTTGAAGTAAAGGGGTTGAGAAAATCACCTTTAGCAGACATTTGATTATTCAAGCAGCTGGGATTAGTTCCAGTAAGAATTATGTCTTACTGCCCTTCATTGAAATTACTGCCCTTTTTCTCTGCTGCTAAAATTTGGAAGAAAAAAGCTAAAAAGGAAGAAGCCAATATAAACACTGTCGCAGCAGCTGCATGTAAGATCTCCTCCTGCAAACAGCTTCCAGCTTTCTAAAAGCAGAGCAGGGATTCACCTTCACCTCACCACTCACTGTCCAAGCTTTCTGAAAACAGTCAGACACCACTCAAAGAAATCCCTCACCTCCCCTGCTCTCTTCCCTCTCATATTTTACAATACTGCTCATCTGAACTGGAAGCAGCTTCCTTCCACAGCACTTACTCTCCTTCATTAAGATTTCTCATGTTTACAATTATGATTTTGGGAGTTTTTTAGAGGGGGGGGGGTAGGGTGTTGTTACCAATATATGTTTTCATGAAAGCTCCCCTTAACTGTAATTTTCTAATTATGCAGTTCTTTTTTGGCTGGCAATCCTCTGAAGTGCTGCATGGCTTTTCCTCCTTCTCTGGAATGATATGTTCCAGCACTGCACTAGTTGTCAACTACTGTGTTATATTTGCCCAGTTTTTTCACCTTTTCAGTTTTTTCAGCTGTGTACCAGAATGTTTGCTTTGCTGATCTGTCCCATACTCCTCATTCTGCTCCTCTTTTTATCCTTGAAATGCAAACTCTTTGTGTACCAATGTCATGTCTGCTTTTAAAAAGAGACCTGTCTTACCCTAATACCTACTGTGGGTATGTTATGCAACTGCTGATGGAGATATGGGTTCTCTAGTTTTATGTGAATGTCCTTACAATCTGCCAAGACACACTGTTGAAAAAGCATGTCACAAGTCCACATACACACATATAAGGTGTGGGTCTCTGTGTTGACGCCCAGACTGCCACTCCAGTACCTTGGATGCTCATGGCATCTGACTAAGCTGCTGTTCTCTTTCACTAACTCCAAGATCTCTCCGCACAATCACAAATTTTCAAGCTTTTTTTTTTTTTTTACTTTTCAAGCTTTGCTTCGTTTTCAAATTTATATATTTCCTCAAAAGTATTTTGATAATTTTTTTGTTATAATTTAATCATAATGAAGGTCATCCAAAGCAAACTCGATGATTGTTCCTAGCAGTATAAGATTTTTACACAAGCACTGTCAGAATAGTTTGGGGTATTCTGTTCACTCACTCATACTCCTTTTGTATCAGCTGCTGTTATTCAGGTCATGCTAGCAAGAAGATGCTGTGCAGATTTTCATACACACTGTTAGCACTACAAATCCTTTCCTCTCACTGTCCTGCAGAGGTATATATTATTCCCAGAAAAGACTATGCAGTTTCAGCTGTCATATGTGTAGCTTTGTTATGAGATTACATCCATAAATTAGCCCTCAGAAGAGACTACAGCAATTATGAAAAAGGCATCTAGATCTTCCTAAAATAGGGAATTTCTTATTTCATACATACAACAATTCCAGTCCTTGCATGGATTCTGACTCATTAAAGGCCAGAAGAGAAGACAGAAAGCAATTGAATGGGAAAGCAAACATGACAATAGTGCCTGTGAAAACCAGCATGGATTTACAAGACAAGTAATTTTTTTTCCTACAATGACACTTCACTAACAATCACTTAATAGATTTTTTAAATCACGGCAAGAGTTATCACTACTGTTACTAAAAAGGCTGAAAATAGCATTTCAGGTTCTGAGCTCCTCCTGTGCATTACATATGTTACAAGTAGCTCCTGTAGGCTGAGAGGAAAATAGTTGCAGAAACTGTAGCCACAGCAACATTCTTGTCTTGCATCTTCGCATTAGTGATGAAGAGCAAATCAGGCTCCAGTTATTCACAACGTGCTCAAAACATTGGCTCTTACAAATTTCACCGCCATCTCTGCCTGCAGAAAGACTACCAAAGGAATGCTCCATCATGCTGTGGCACAAGAAGAGTGCACGCCTTAATTGGCAATGTGATCTTTGACTGTCTAGGTAAGGTTGTATTATCCAGTGAGAGAGGGGCTTTGCCCTATCAACCACATGCAGATAAGCACCATGACTCCATCAATTATGTGTTTCCCCATTTGGAAAAAAAATAACAGTACTGCTGTATTTTTCAGATCTGGGCCTTAGGGAACACTATAAACACTGATATTTTTCAAACAGGCATGGCCCAGCATGTAACGACAACATATATACCCTCTCTGTCTCCTACATTTTTTGAAGAAAGTGGCCCAGGAAAGAACCCATGATGGAGCAAGGGAGATGTGGAAGAAGGAGGCACAGAGATGAAATGTTATGAACTGACTACAATCCTTGTTCAGCATTCTTCTGTACTGTTCAGTGTGTGGAAAGAAGGACACAGAGGAACCAGGAAAGAAGGAGTGAAATTGAACCTGGAAAGAAGGGGATAGAAAGGAAGTGTTTTAATTTTTATCTTTATTTCTCTCTATCCTACTCTAATGGACAATAAATTAATTTTCCTGAAGGTTAATCTGTTTTGCCCTTGATGGTAATTGCTAAGTAATCCATCCCTGTCTGTATGTGGACTTTTGAGGTATTCTATCCTATTTTCTCCCCCCTGTCCTGCAAGGAGTGGGAATGGCAGTGGGCAGGTGAGTGCCTGGCAGCTGGCCATAGTCAACCCACCACAATGCTTGACCATGAAAAAGTGAATGATGGTGCACAATGAAAGTTTCCAAAAGTGTCAGTTTCACACTGACAAAGGAAAAATCTTGTAGCTCAGCAGTATGTGGGTCATCCTGGTTGAAGCCATAGTCCTCCCTACCCTTCTCTTTAAAGCATTTCTTCTCTTTGGTACTTGGCAGCTCTGGAGGAGTGCATATATTTGAAAATCACCCATGGGATAGCTACTTTTAATCCAGTGATGCTTTGGGCTTGTTTTGATTTTAGTTTTGTTTCTAGGCCCTTTGTCCTAGTACTTTTAGAATGCTTTCTCTTTGCTTCTTTCTCTTCATCTCCTGTGTGCCACACTGGTTTTTGCTACCTCTTCTTCATCTTGCCCCAAATGTGTTAGTGCCACTTATGTTTCTGAACTCCTTTAGCGATGACACATTCCTGTCTAGTACCAGAATGTGTAAAAATTTCAACAGCTAACATTAATCCATGTTCCCTCTGCAAGAATGAAGAGCTGGCTACGCTACATTTCATTTGATAAGCTGTTACCTTAAATCACAATAGCACCCTGTCCTCAGTACCCTATTAAAATTATCATAGAAAAAAAAACAACCACTTGTTAATGCTTTATGACTTCATCTCACAATGATGCAACCACTGAAACTGGGGTGCTATGAATAACACAGTAGACAGTTGGGTGGCTACCAGCTCTTCACGTTGTGCTGATCTATCTCCTCTCCTGCGTTTTTTCATAGCTTTCTGTTTTAAATTTTACAGCACTGAGCTTGCTTTAGGCAAGCTAGCAGAAATAGATAACTTGGTGCATGCCTTCTCCCCACCAAGAAAATTCAGAACTACCCTCTCATTACAAGGAAAGAGAATGTGTGGGTTTATTCAGGATGAGACATAAGTAATTACAATCTGTCATTGTCTCATTGTATGTTTGGGTTGTACTGTTAGCCTCTGGGCGACACTACAAAATACACAGTAATTTGTAACTTTTCCTGAACTGACAGTGATACTGACTTCATCTTGATGACAAAAAATTGTCAGAACAGCTTTTATAGACTTAGCTTTTGAATTGTTTCTTTTGCTTTAACGTTGCAATTTTTATATAAATTATCTTCAATTCCCTTAACAGCCTTTACAATGTAATTCTTAAGAATAATCCTGAACAGCCTTTGCTATTATTTTTATGAGTGGCAACATTTGACTGCAGTAAAGGTGGTGCTTAAGCTCTGCCAGAGTAATTTCCTAGTTAATGTGTTCTCTATTATAAAAGCCTCCCAGTTTCTAAAATGATGCCAGGAATTTTCATCTAGGCTCTGAAGGACTGGGAATGTCTTGATCAGGGTCTAGGCTCTATTCAAATTCAGAGTCCACCAGTGTTTGGAGGAACACTGTATGTACACAGTGACTGTCACTGCCAATGCCTCATGCCTGACCAGCAGCTGAGGTGACCAGTGGGTGTAACTGTCACGACACATTTCAACAGCATTATCAGAAACTGCATTTCTCAAAGCTGAGCACACACACCTGTTTAAAGGCTCTTTGCTGAGGCTGAAGAAGCTGTCTCACAGCTGTCACCATGCCAGCTCCTCTTCTTCCTCTGGTATCTGATGCTGGAAGAGCCTCAAGCTGCATGGTGTCCTCACCAAAGTCTTTTTTCCCAGCCTTCTCAGACACTAACTCCTTCTTTGGGAACAGCCCCGTGGTATGAAATTTGTGGAAATGCCAAATGTATCGCAAATAACAAAAATTGAACCCACTCCTTGCATAAGAAAAGTGTCCTCTATTATATATATAGATATATAAAAAAGTGTACAATAATTAGTGTAGCGGTGGTTCAAGCTCAGAGAATGACATATCCCCTGAAGAATTTCTGGGGGCCTAGAAAGTGAGGCCCCTCTGAAAGGTAGAGTGTAGTTTGGCCTTGGAAAGGGAGTCAAACTTCCCCCGCCTGCCCCTCAGTTAACAATAGTATCTTGTGTCTCACTCTTTCCTCCCTTCCTCCTTCCTGACTGCATCCTGACCTTCGACCCTTCTCCATGTCCTCCCCTGTACCATTATGAGATAAGTTGTAATCCTCAGAATAAAAGTCTGAATGTTGGGCTATTCCGGGTCTTTTGCCCCTGAGCCCAAGCAGAGCGGACCCTCGTGTCTTGTGTCTGATTTGGGCTCCGGGCAAAGGAACACTCTCTCTCTCATCAGCTCTCTGGTTTTTAGGATAGCGGCCACCATCCCAGGGAAGCCCGGCTCGTGGCGAGGGGAAAAGAAGTCCCTAGCTGAAGCTGACTTAACGAAAAGGAAGCTCTCAGAAAAAGCCACCGAGCCGCCGGCCGTCGCTGTGGTCAGCTGTCCGGCCCGCGCCATTGGCCACAAATTAGGATATGCATGGAAAGCAAATGGAATATTTCATGACTAACAAAGGCAGATTCATGGGTATTGACTTGGCTCTAAAAGTTTCTTCTCTAAAGAAAATCTTATTCAAGAAACACTATTCATTATTGAGGTAAAAGAAAAGATATAACTCTACAGAAAGGACTCTTCTCATTCAAAAAAAACCAAGGAGAAAAAATCTTAAAGTATTTGTTTATGGAAAAAAGAAGTTATATATGCCTTATGCCAAGAGTTTATGCCAGAATAGAACTGAGTTATCTTGTCCTTTATAAAAGAGGAATTTTAATAGTTAAAACTGAATCTTTACAATAATACAAAAATTTACAAAATGGACCATGGAGGCCATCCAATAAAACCTCCTACTCTCAGCAGGGCTAACTTCAAGGTTAGGTCATGCTGCTCAGAGCCTTGTCCACTCAAGTTTTGAAAACATCCAGAGACGGAGATGTCACATTGATAGCATTCAACTGAAATTTAAAAAAACATCATGTGAGGGAACAGTGCCATTTTTAAAATCCTTAATTATACTCATCATTTCTCTAGACCAGTGATTTTCCTGTATTTAGTAATATCTATTGAAGATGGATAACTAAACAAGGTAAAACCAATTTTTTACTTTCAAATACATAGGAAACTACGTACAACTGAAAATCTCCAGCACCCTGACTGGGTAAGAACATCAGTTGGATGTGATGCTTACTTATCTATCTGGAAAAGGTGCATTAAATGTTTATGTAGCAAATGCCCTACACTGGAATCTTCCTCCGTAGGTATATCCTCAAACAAGTTTTCTTAAAGAGCGCAGTTGGAGAGAAAAAGTTAAATCAGAGAGCTGACTATGTCTTGTACACAGTTCCCATAAAAGTAAATCATCTGCAAGGCTTTCAGTAGTCCTGTCCCCTGTTACTGTAGTTAAACCTCTTATTAGTACAGCCTAAGTTAAGAGTTCTTATTTCCAACAAATGTTTGTAAGAAAAAAGTATTCTCTGTAATTAACACTTTTCTCTCAAACTTTTTTGTTTGCAAAGAACCCCAAGTGCATCAACTTTCATCCAAACACATTTTTAAAAGAATCAATACAGAAAGTCAATAGTTCTTATTTTCTGACACTGCAATTCAATTTCCTATTCCTAAAATTTTCCTTTGATCTCAAGGTTTCCTTTAATATTACCTGTCAGATATTATTTCATTTTCACTGGCATACATATAGAAAATATCTTCACTCCATCTGTTGTTAAACATTTTAATTACTAAAATTGTTTCAGCCTTGCATCTCCCGTTAACCATTACACTGTGAATCCGCTAATTACATTATACAAGTTATCACTAAGGCTACTTACAGTTGATGTCAATACAATGGAACTGCAGTCTATCTTACTATTTTTTTTCAGTCTACTACAGGTTTTCTTTGTATGCTACTGCCAAACTATTCACAGTTTCCCATAGTCTGAAGACCTGAAAACCCCATGGGTTCATTCATTACCTCCCTATTCAATCAGTTACATCCAGGTATGTTCCATGAAGTGTTTTTTTATTTAGTTATTTTTTTCCACAGAATCATTAAGTGGAAGTCCTAAAGAAGTCCATTTTTAAATGTCTACAATCAGGCACTTTCTTCATGCCTTTAGTGCTTGCAACTAACACAGAGTTTCACTGTTAATAATAGAAGACCCGTCAAACCAGGAGTCATTGACGACAGTGTTTGCCAGGAGACCAATAATACTTCTGCAATTTACAAAACAAACATTTAGCTATCACAGAGGAAAAAAAAAAAAAAGCCACCAAAAAACCCCAACCAAACAGAACTTTAAATAATACAACTTTCAGGTCCCATTTTTCAGGTCCCAGGATTTTTATTTTTCCATGACTGCATATTGCCTACATTTGGGCACATACTCTGACTGAACTTTTCGTCCTACCAGAACATTCCCTGAACAGGGAAATGGGCATACAGAAAGGTCAGGCTGCACTTCAGCACTAATCCCACTGACAATATATACAAGAGTTCAACAAGAATGGTTTCATACAGGATTTTCCATAATCTCCAAATGCATCTCAATAAGCTGGAGAGGCACATGTCCATCCCCACAGTAAACCCTGATTCTTATTCCACTGTGCACAGCATGCTAATCCATTCTCTACCAAACCCTTCCTTCTCCAAAAGACATTAATTACTCCATTCATTTTTAGGGCAGTTTCTCCCTACACCATCATCATGAGTGTCTAGAGAATGGATTTTTGGGAATGCGGCCCAACAGCACCTCTGCAGTAATCTGCTTTCACCTAACAGATAGTCAAACACTTGAGCATATACTCAAAATCAAACTAAAGGATTAACTGCCTAAAAATGCAACCATGCTTATTGGAAAGAAAGACAGGTCATCCCTCCTTTGCGAAACCAAATTTTATGCCAGAATTCTACTGTCCATCACATCATCACATGGAGATTTTCCAGTTCTGTGCAGCTAGTTGAGGTTCCAGAGCCAGTCTCAACAAAGAAACCAAAGCCACTTGTTTTTAAGTGCTACATTTTAAGTAACACCAGGGAGCATAGCACAATTCACAAGTAATCATAATTCTGAAGTAATTTCTTTGTCCCCATAAATCTCAAATTATCCTTAGGTTAATAAATGTGCTTAGAAGGCAGCAGTGATCAAGTACACCAAAAAGAAATTCTACTTAGTAAAAGCATGCCATAGGGCACTATTAGATAAGCACAGTGAGTGATTAGCTTTGTGTGTATGGCATGGCTAGAAAGCTCAGAGTCACTTGCTACTGCCCTCCTGTTCACCAGCCCTCCCATGCTCCAAATAGATACTTCCTTTCCATACAGGTGGCAGCAACAGCTGTAGGACACAGCACAAATGAACCAAAGCAGATGCTGTTTCTCATGCACAGCACAGGAGATTGTGCATGGGACACGCACACTTGTTGTAGGTGCTGGCTCATAGCAGACACTGAGAAAAACAACAGTTTTCAGTGTTTCCACTGAAACACCCAACACACTTTTTAAGTCTTAGTGGTGACATTTTTTTGCTTTCCTAGCCTTTAAGGTAAAAGACCCTGCCTGCATTTGCCCTAATAAGTAGGGTCCTACAGAAATCCGTAGCATCTTTGTACCCACAGAAAATATGTAGCAGTAGGGGCTAAAAGAGCAATTACTAGTGCCAGCAGGAAGCATAGGCGCTGTTCCACATACTCAAGAGGTATTCTGGGCGTTTTATTACGATGAGGATCTGTAGCACGAAACTTCCTTCATCTGTCTGCTCCTCAAGGCCTGTTTTGTGAATGCTGCTCCGGCGCTCCTGAAACAGAGCCGTCCTGAGGAAACGCAAAGTCAGAGCGCCATCTGCCGCTGCTTTTTAACAGGAAAAGGTGCTAGATGCCATTTCTGCTCCTCATCTTCCACTGCGCACTAAGTACCCTTGGACTCACAGCCAAGGTGTGACCGGGTTTATCGCACGTGTATTTGGACACCAACACTCTTTTAACCCCCCCAGAGGTTTCCTCCTAAATATTTGCCCTAAACCAGGACACCTGCTTCTGGTGTTCACCAGGAATTGGTCCATGCTTTGCATTGAGCCTTTAACAGCTTCAGTTCAAATCTCAGTCACAGAAAATTTCTTCCAGCTCTCAGTATTCCAATGCAAAGAGTTCCAAGACACAGAGAGAATTTATTGGACAAGAATCACATCTGATTGTCCTGCCCTAGGAATCTGCTATTAGACCCTGACAAAAACAAATGTTGTACCAGCTAGTACGTAAGAGTTCACTGTCCATAAAAGGAAAGCTTTCCTGTAACAACCTTAGCCTTATAACAGCACCAAAAAACGCCACCAAAACTTGAGGTAAGTCCTCAAAAATGCTCTGGTATCTGCAAAAAAAACCCCACAAAAACAAAAAAAAAAAAAAAAAAAAAACCAAAAAACAAAAAACAAAAAAAAAACAAACAAACAAACAAAAAAAAAACCCCAAACAACCCAGAAGATTAGAAGGTAACAGATTCTAAAACTACTATCACATCATATATAGGTTACACAGATCAAATAAAATAAACTATCAAACACACAGACAAGTATTTCATTCCCTCAATTTAAACAGAAACAAGCTAAATTAAAAAGCTCTCTGAATGTTTCCATGGAAAGAAAGTCTCACAGATTTCTTCAACCTTCTGCCTTAAGCCTTCTTCCTCAGACTGCCTCTAGAAATCTTTTCTTCGGTGAGGATTAACTTCTGAGTTAATTAACTAAGGACAGCACACTTCACTTGAAGAGTTAAGGTGAATCCACATTAACGCTTTACTGAGCAGCATCACTTCTCCTAGGTATGAATGTGCTGAGTGTCCGTGCCTGGACTTACAAGGAGCACACTTTGGGCACATAGCCTGTACACGCAGTGTGGTTTCTCTCCTGAACTAAGCACAAAACTTCACACTGAGATGCAATCCAGAGTGCCAGGGTTACTGGGGACACAAAGTACAGCTTTTAAAGTAAAAATTCAGCAACTCTGAAGTCCTCCTGCTATTTGCAAGCAACAGATCTGGAAATATTTATATGCCTTGTCCTTCCTCTATAGTTGAAGGAAATCCAAAATGGTCAGGAAAGTAATAGGAGACCAGTCACAAAAAAATTTAGCCAGAGCAGCATCTTGGTGGGATCATCACTGCAAACTGCTAGCTGAGACAAAATATGTGGCCTTTCTACTTCCAAAGAGGACAATTCTAAGGCAGTATTTAACCCATCAAGGTAAGTGCTCTTATACCACCATTATATCTTCAGTTTAGAAGAACAAAAACAAGGGCAGCTATTGGAGGGTCACCACCCCAATTCTGGTGAATTCAGGCATCGAAAGGACCAAAAATTTCATTGTGAGGTTGAATGATCTGACAGCAATCTGCAAAGGTCACAAGCCATTCCTGCAGAGTCCTACCCTACCAAATCAATGTTGCATGAAGTTCAAATTAAAATAAAAGCAATATTTGAAAAATAGGGATAAGTCCCCTAAACTAAGGAAAATCCTTCTCTTTTACAGGGAACTGAAGAATTTTGTCTGGGAGAAGAAAAACAAGGCTACTGCACTACTGAATGAAGTCTCTGAAGCTTGGAAGAGACCAGACCCTCTTGAGAGATATTCAAAGGTTTTGGAAAAGGGAGATTAACCACTCTCCACAGTGAGAACACCCCAATACTCTGGAGTCTCCCCATGGGCATTTTTTAAGCCAAAGAGATTTGATATGCTAGAGCCCTGACTTTGACTCAATATTGTACTGGTGAGAGACAATTAATTTCTGTGGTTCATGACATCTGGAAGAATGCCTATCTACTGCTAGTGGTGAAAGCCTAGACTTAATCTTTAAGGAAAAGATCTCTGCCTGCATCTTTCTCCTAGCAACAGCTAATGACACAGTGAAGCCATGCAGTAGTTTGACTTCAGGGATAAGGGGCAAAGAAGGCAGAGCAGCTACTTTCACATGATCATACATTTATTTTTTTTTCATTAGGACGACAGTTTCTCTCCCTGTCCCTCTGTGAATGTGTGTTATCCATACTCATGTAAATGCAGCATCAGGCAACATATTAGGAAAGCCTACTTTGAAACCATAGGCAGTGCTGTTAAGCAAGATAAATTTAAATGCATTCCAGAGAAAACAGCAGCAACAAGGAAAGGATGCTACTATGTACACTGCAAAAGGGTGAATGATGCCACCAAAAGGCACTGCAGGGGATTTTTTTTTTGACAAATGGCTACTACCTTACTCTCTGGCAGTACTGCATACGGTACAAGCAGGGCATGGAAGGATGGGACACAGAAAGTAAAAATGGGAGGATGGAGGTGGAGGTGAGAATCTTCAGTTGTAGAATACTTTTCCAGGAAGGAAGCACAGGATATAGTTACCAGACAGATACATATTTCTTGCTGAATTCCTTTCTTTCAACAGAACATGGGCTTTTCCAATAGAAACCCCACAACTCTCAAAATTAAACTGGTTCCCTTTTGTATCTGGCTACCATATACAGGTCTTCAACATGCCTTATGTACAACCACTCCCATGACAGTGCTTCTCGGCCAATAAGAATTTTAAAAACAGATACAGTTTTATGTGTTTCACTGTTGAAATGTCACACAATCCTGGAATTGCAGACATTAGGCCTGCAACTAAGAATTCAGGAGTTTTATCTGCAATTCTTCTGTCTGCACCTCTAAAAATTACTTTGCCCAAAATACTCTATGTGGTCTCCTTCTTGCATTCATCATTGACTTGGAATTTGATCAATTTAACTTTTCTCACAGGTTTTCCAGATAGGCTGTGTGTCAGCTTCCTAAACATTTGTGCTGATTTATCTCTCATACATTTCCTTTTTCAGTGCCTCAAAGCTTCCATCCACAGGTTAATTCCTTGTACAAGGATGACATCTCAGCTCTTAGGGGAGCCACAAATCTCTGTCCCTACTACAGACACATACAAAACTGGGAAATCCTCATAACTCAAAATCTCTGATGATTCCACCAAAATTTCTGACACAGTAGGGTCATATAAAATCCATGTACAGAAAGAATAGTATCTAAAACCTCTGTCATAGTCTTCCCAACAGTGGATTTGTCAGCACTGGTGTGCTATTATGGGAGACAAACTTAAATTAAAATACACATATCACACATCAAAGAGCAGTGTGTGAACAATTCAAAACACAGCAACATCAAAACAATTCATCACCACAGCAACATCTTCATCCAGTCAGGAACACAGCTAGAGACATTTCCCATCAGTCATGAGGTAAGGACACTGTGGAACAACCTATGATTCTGTAAAACATCAAACTGCAAAAAAGCTGGAGGAGGATTAACTGACTGCTTCTCAACTCTTCTGATGTAAGATGTTGCAGTGGAGCTCCCATACCTGTGCCAGAAAATTTCAAAATGTGAATATTCTCAAGTCATATGCTTTTAGCTCACAGATATTAAGGAGCTTATAAGTGCTTATTCAATATTGTTACATGTTAAATGGACAAATGTTTACACCTTTGCCTTTATTGTTGTATTTGAAAGTATATAGTTTGTGTTTGTCAATTTCTATATCAAAAAATCCAATCTGTCTTAACTAAAGTGCTCAGATGGTCTGAGCCATTTGGGCAAATCATACCAACAGAGCTACAGACTGCTGAGGAAATGGAATAGACAAAATACCAGAAAGCAACAACCATGGATAGCTCTAGGATCAATAGATGGATGTGCTGGCTTTCTATCTCTTGGCTGTCCCTTGCCAAATTACCACCATTTTTCCAGCCATCATTCTTCACTCATTAGAGAACGATGACAAGCAAGAAGCAGCAGGAGCCTCAAAGTACAAGATTTGTATCAAGTGTTCAGTCTCAGACATGAAAAGCCTGCGATTTCTCAGAACAATGTCATGTTCAAAAAAATGTCTCTTCTGCTGATCCTATCCTGCTGCTTCCTGCTCCATGCAGCCTTTACTTCCCCTACAAGTTAAGAATGACAGGCAGGAGCAGCTGGGATGTGTCTTAAGAGCATGCCCTGAAGCAGAAAATACAATGCTGACACGAAGTTCTGCAATCAGATCAGATCAGATGCAATCATTAAAGTTGCCCTGCACATCCCAGATACTTCTATTCCTTCTTGCCCCTTTATTACAACAGCTGTATTGCAATGTAAATGCACTGCATTGTGTTGGGTGCAGTCACATATCAAAGAAATGTAGAGGTGCTTAATTTCTATACCATCCCATGGAATGACACAAAGTGGTATTTCTGAGAATAAAAACAATCAATGCAGCAATTCTGTCAGAAGAACACTTCAGAAGGAGTCAAAGAGACAACAAAGTATATAATTAAGAACAGGATTTGAGACTGTCAGGACTGCTTCTTACTTGCAACTATGCTTGGCCTCATCCACCCCGACCAGAAAAAGATCCCAACAGAAATAAAATCTGGTTGCTTTTCCAGAATACAGCAAGGCTTTGAAAGAATTCTGAGATCTTTTTTGGGATTAGTGGAATAATTTAACAGGAGGTCGCGTTGGTAGGTAGAGAACAAAAAGACATTTGCATTTCAGACTGTGTGTACTGTCTGGGAATAGCGGAGAAAGAAAAATAAGCATGAAGATGCCTAAAGGTACTTTGCAATGAGGAAAAAAAGCCCTGACAGAAAGTGGATGAAAGAGAGGAAGTTAAGAGAATAAGATTCTGAAAAACAACACACAAAAGGATTTCTTTAACTTCCAGGCTAAAGCAATATTGTTTAGTGAACACTACTAAAAGGTTGCTTTTTCTCATTTAAAGTTGTGGAATCATTGAATCGGAATAATTCAGGTTGGAAGGGACCTTAAGAAGTCATTTCAAACTCCTGCTCAATGCTAGATTTACTATGAGGCTAGGTCATATTGATCAGCACTTATCCAACTGAGTCCTGAAAATCTCCAAAAAAGAGGCATCCCACTTCTTTGGACAGCTTTTTCACTGTTTGACTGTCCTCATGAAGAAAAATCTTTTTCTTTTTACCCAGCCCAAACTTCTAGCTTCATTTTAGGTTCATTGCCCCTCATTCCCACACCACGTGACCAGGAGAGCCTGGCTCCATCTTTTTTACTCCTCATAAGCACTCTAAGGCTTTACTAGGTTTCCTCTGGAGACAACTCCTGCCAGGTCAAACAAGCCCAGCTCCCTCAGCCCCTGCCTCAGAAAAATTCTTCAACTCCCTGAGTATTTTGACAGCTCTCTGCTGAATTTTCACCATTTAACTCTATTATCCTTATATTTGAAGTATCCTAAGGTAGATGCAGATGTGTTCTGATGAATGCTGAATCCCTTGATCTCCTAGGTGTGCTGTTAATACAGCCCAGGAAACTGCTGACAGTATTTGCTGCCAGGTCACACTTCTGGTTTACGTTCAGCTTTCTGCACCTCCCAGGCTTCCCAGGCTGTGCTCAGCAGTGCTGCTTCCCAGCCAGCTGGTCCCAGTCCATCTCCCCGGGAAATCAAAAGTATAAAGCAATGTAGGTCAGTCCTCTGGAGGTCATCCAGTCAAACTCATTCTCAAAAGTAAGGGTAAGCTCAAGCTTAGATGAA
This sequence comes from Petroica traversi, assembly GCA_025920805.1. Lineage (NCBI taxonomy): Eukaryota > Metazoa > Chordata > Aves > Passeriformes > Petroicidae > Petroica > Petroica traversi. Next base: position 1,519,434 of record JAHLSL010000158.1, on the reverse strand, counting down.
GTGACATTCATCACCTAAACCTGAAAGTCACAAATTACACACACAAAACAATCCAGTTTTAAATTCTATTCCTAAAGAAGTCTTTACTGGTACTATAAAAGGATGAAGAGATGATAGCAGCTGCAAAATATAATGGAAGAACTCAAAAATAATTATTTTATAATGGCAAGGACAGGGAAAGTGAAGGATTTTAGTGAAACATATATTAGAATGAGTTGTAAACTCGGGCTTATTTCTGTTGCATTGGGAAGAAAATGCAAATTTAAGGCAGCTTTTGAGCACAACCATAAATATAAAGAAAATGATGCCCAGGAAGTGACCACAGCAAGAATAATCATCCAGACTCCTCTCCCAGGCTCAGCCTGTTTTCATAGTGACGCTGCTCATGCTTCCCAAAGCTCTGGAAAGACTATCCAAGACAGTCAGTACAACACATGAGTCCACAGGAACAGGCTGCAAGACAGGCAGGAGATGCAGAGATGAGCAGTCCCAGTCCCCACAGCAGAACTCCATGGTGGGAGGTTACAAAGCACAGAAATTGGGCTCTCAGTACCTGTCACTAACCCTGACATGTGCACACCTTCCACCTTTGCCTGGACTGATGAGGTGAGGGGCTGCCCAGTTCTCACTCACTCACTCACTCACTCACTCACTCACTCACCTTCTTAACATCTTCTGCAGAATCAGAGTGCATTTCCCTCAGCAAGAAGTGCAACAGGCAAATGGTTTCTAGTTGTTTCTAGTATTGCAAAATATGATCTGCTAGCAAACGCGAGTAAAGGCTATGACTAAGAATATAATTTAGGATTTAGATTTGGGATTCCCTATCATGCATAGACTTTTACCAGCCAGCTTGTTTTTTCAGCAACATAAAGCAACATAAATTTAAGATAAATGTCTGATTTTAGATTCTTTCTTATATAAAGTACATAAAGTTTTTTCAGTTGTTGAAAGGCAAAAAATCCTTTTACCAATCAGGGGTTTTTTTATCTTTCATCCAAACTGCTTGGATAATACTGTAGTGCAGAAGGAAACTACATAGGAATCTGAAACTTACAACAGAAAACTGACAGTAAGTTTTAGAAACTACTTACATTACTTATAATAATGAGAACAGAAACATTTCTATATCATTATTATTGGTACTGTGTACTTATGGTTAGTAGAGTATTCTAAAAACTAGGATCTAATTGTAGCATACTAGCTCTGCAAAGAAGCCATAAAAGGACAAAAACACAAGTTTTTCCCGATATAAGAGTAATGGATTTGTTAATTGCCTTTTAAGTATCTTCGGTTCACATTTCAGTCTCCACTAAAAATAAATGAAAGAGAACATATACCACACAAAAGATCTGGCAACGCTTATGTATCTGCTACCATCTGCTGACAAACAGCATTATTGACTTTATTTTAGTCAGTCTTAAAGAAACAACTCCTATTTCCTGTGGCAGCCGTAAAAGCCACCCTGGGGGTGGCTGTATGAGTGGATTTACCCAAGAACCCTCAGGCTGAATGGTGGACTTCCCGAGTGTAACACCTCCCCCTGATCCCCCCAAAAGGCTTACCGCTATGTCTTGTGGTTATGTTAGTTCCTTCAAATTAGTTGGTTTATTGTTATCCACACCCTGTTTACATATGCATTAAGTTCTGGAAGGTTCCCTCTCCCTCGACGCCCCATTGGCCTGTTTTCCTTTCCCCTCCTCTGGCCTTTTCTGGCTGGACCCCATTGTATTACCCCTCCCATGTTCTGCTCCTGAACCCTGTTCCCAGTGGCTCCCCCTTCCCTTAAAAGTCTGTTGCACCGTGTTATCCCGCGCTCTCTGTCCCTGGAACCTTTGGATATTAAACTCTGAACTCCATACAGAGAACCCTTCCCGACTCTTCCTTGGCTGTTTGAGCACTTCAGCAATATCTTGGCTGGCAGCGACTGTGCCTGCAGCACAGGGCAGGTGAGACCCCACAGGAGCTTCTGACACAGGAGCCTCTGGGGCACGTGGGGCATTGTGGCTGTTTCTTGCCAAGGCAACAGCCGGGGGATTCTTTTCCTATAATTTCCTTACAGGAAAGTTTCCACTGATGCTACAGCACCTGACAGTAAAAGGTACATCGATTTTTAATTGAGCATGTTGTAGCCATAGTAAGCTAGTTCTCATCCACCCATCTTGTCTGCATCACAGATTCACCCCTGAACAGTATATTCCACTTAAATAGCAGTGACTGCATCCTGCATTCATTGAAGACCTTCAACTCTTGCAGATAAAGAAGTTCTTCCTCATGTTAAGGTGGAACTTCCTGTGCATCAGTTTCTGCCCATTGCCTCTTGTCCTACTGCCTGGCCCCACCAAGAAGAGCCTGGTCCATCCTCTTGACAGCCTTCCTTCAGATACTGACAGACATTGATGAGGTCCCCTCTCAGTCATCTCTTTTGGAGGGTGAACAGGCCCAGCTCCCTCAGCCTTTCCTCAAAAGAGATGTTCCAGTCCCTTCATCATCTTTGTAGCCCTCCATTGGACTCACTCCAGGAGCTCCAAGTCTCTCTTGTCCTGAGGAGCCCAGAACTGGACACAGCACTCCAGATGTGCCTCACCAGGGCTGAGTAGAAGGACAGGATCACCTCCTGTGACCTGCTGGCAAAGCTCTTCCCAATGCACCCCAGGGGACCTTTGGCCTTCTTGGCTCAAGGACACACTGTTGGCTCATGGGCAGCTTTTGTCCAGCGGGACCCCCAGGTCCTTCACGAGCTGCTTCCCAACAGATCAGCCCCCAGACCAACAGGTCCACAGGATTACTGCAGTCTTATTTTCCAATCTACAGTGTGGGATAAAAATATCTTTTCTCCTCTTGTCTTAATTTTAAGATAATAATGGTAGTAGAAATTAGAACTTTTCTTAATTTTACAACACTTCAAGTGAAAGCCTTGATTAGCCTCCAAACATTATTTTTGTTGAGAAAAAGATTAACAAAAACCTAAACCAAAAAAAAAAAACAAACCACCAAACTAAAAAAAATTTTAAAAATTCCTCAGTTTCAGGTATTTCACATTCAATTGTGGAGTGTGACAGTGAAGAGAGACCAGGTAACAGTGATGACCTGTATCTGGCTATATAGTAAACTAAATTAAAAGAGTATCAGTAATATTTACTTAAACATGAATTTCAAAACATTTTGGGGGAAAAAAAAAAAAAGAAAAAAGCCAAAGCTTCATATCTGGTAAGCCGAAATTTCAGAAAAAAAAGAATTTAATGAAAGCAGAATGTGGAGGTATACATTAAAATACTGTTAGTTTGACAAATCGAATCCTTTACATTATGTTTGGCTTAGTTATTAGGAATATGAGTTTCAAATTCTCTTTAAGTGCTAAGTCTTAAGAGCAGTTGGTTCTTCCAAATCTAGATGCATTTAGCAAATGGAGTTATAAATTAGAGGTTTAATCTGCGTCTTGTTTCCATTGTAATATGTTAATTTTTTAAAAACATCCAAAGTTAAAGAATGTGTCCTTGAGCTCCCCCACTGCCCCTCGAGGTGGGCGAGGGTGGCGGTGGGCATTACTTGGCGAGGAGCAGTGCTTTTCATTTGACTTAAGTTCCTGCCTGGAGCGCTCAACTGTGTTGTTTTTACAGAACTCCCAGCTGGGCTTAAAGCTCTTCTTTTCTTGCACTTCCCTCGCTAAGACCAACTCTGGGAGTTGCTCAGAGGACACCAAAAGCCAACACCAGTGCTGGGCGGCCGCCCCACAGCGCCGGGTCCAGCAGGGCCCCACAGAGCAGACGGGGACACCGGCGGCGTCCCGGCGTCAAACGCTGAAAACGCGAGCAGAGCTCCTTCCCCGCCCCGGAGAGCCAAGGCTGCCTCTGTCAGCCGCCCTCAGGAGAAGGAGGAGTGGGGAGCCACCTCAGCCCGTCCTGCACAACACGGGAGCATCGGCGCTCCCTTCCCCTCGGGGAATTTCCCGCCATCGCCCCGCAGGGGAAGCGGCGGCCGCGCCAGTCTCGCGAGAGCGGCAGTGCCGGCGCCGCCG
>JAHLSL010000158.1:1436536-1515016 GCA_025920805.1 Petroica traversi | reverse complement strand
GAAGCACAGCAGGTGGAAGGCAGCCAGCCCCAGCAGCCAGGGCTCGGCTGCAGGGCGCGGTCCGTGACCGAGACCGGCTGCGTTCGGCCGCTGTGGGCGCCCGAAGGGGCGATGGCGCTTCTCCCACCGCTGCCTGAGCCGCTTCCCCTCTGCCCGCAGAGCACGGACTGGTCCGAGCCCTGGCTGCTGGGGCTGGCTGCCTTCCACCTGCTGTGCTTCCTCCTGACGTGCGTGTCCCTGCAGCACCGCCGGGTGCAGGTCGGGCACTTCCTCTGCATGGGTGAGTGCGCTGGTGCCGGGCACGGAGCAGCGCCTGCAACTTCGAATTTCTCTGCCAGCAGTGCATGTCTGTCGATGATTATCTGCGACAGAACCTGCTATGACCCATAAATGTGTATTTATTTTATTTCCAAGAAAATGTATGAACTCTGGCCTTAGTGAGGAAGTGGTTAGAGTGAGGTTATTGCATGGTCATTGCCATGTGTGTCACGGCTTCCCAGTGTTGCTGTGCTGGAGAAGCAGAAAAGAAATCGATTGAGAGCCAGCGGTTGCTTTCTACGTTGCCTTGCTCTAATGGTGCAGTTCAGTGAATACGGTCAGCTTTAGCTTCTGAAGCAAGTTCACCGTGTGCCCTGCTGACAGCCGTGATAGTGGCATGAGGCAGAGAAAGACTGGGTTATACATCGCAGTAACATCTTGTATTACCTCAGGGTTTATCAGCCTGAGAATCCAGTGACCTTGCCTGGCCAAAACAGTCATGGCTGACTGGCAGAACACAAGCTAGCTTTGGTTTAAGATCACATGGGTTTGGATTAGATGATGTATTACAAGCAGTTTATTTTCAAAGAACTGGAGAGTCTAATATTTTTCTTTTCTTGTATAGTGGGCCTAGTGTACTGCGCTGAATATATCAATGAATTAGCAGCCATGAATTGGAGGTAAATGTTTCTACTTTCATTTTTTGAATAAAACTATACAGTACAATGTAGTTATCACTTAGCTTATAAGAAATAATAATAATAGTATACATTTATTGTACTGCTTAAACTCTGTTTATATGGATGCTTGTAAACTAACTGGTCAAAGAGCTGAGAGAAAAGCAGAGTGCTATGGTTAAGGGGAAAAGAACGTGAATTTTGGTTTTGTTTTTGTTGGGTTTTCCTTGGTATTCATGTTTAATAGCTGAAGTTAAGAACCACTTCTCAAAAATACCACTGGTGCTTTATATACTTACTTATATATATATAACAAGCATTAACATTTGTCTGTTTTACTAAACCTGTATACCAGAATTAAACTGATGGTTTATTTTGATGAGCATTGAATTAATCTTACCCTGATTTGAGTGAAAGTTAGGTGTTTAACACCACTTTATGCTGGCATCTAATTGTAGTCTTTATGTTTCATTTCAGGCATACATAATTACAGCTTTGCTACATTTATTATTTTTGTTATATTTTCTAATACAAGTAAGCAAAATACCTAAAGTAATTTCAGATGCTTCAGAATAAGCATGATTTGTGATCCACTGTTGTAGTCGTGTTAGTTAGCTTTTGCACAGTAAAACTGTAAAGAAGAGAAAGACTGATACTAGTGTTCATAACTGAAGAGGTATCAAATATCTCTTTTTTCTGACTTAATACAGTCGAATGCTGGCCTGTGTGTACAATGTCCATGCTGGGAAAGTTGAATCTGTGAACTACACTAAATAAAGCTTTGTCTTTCATTTTCTTTTTATGTCTTTCAGGCTCTTTTCTAAATACCAATACTTTGATTCAAGAGGAATGTTTATTTCCCTTGTATTTTCAGCACCACTGCTGGTGAATACTATAATAATTGTGGTATGTATGTGTTCATTCATATAGGTGTTTTCATTAAATGGATAAGTAAAGGTATATGGATTAGTTGAATTTAATAGTTAACTTATTTTTCAGGTCACCTGGGTTTACAGAACTTTGAATGTAATGACTGAACTAAAGATGCTACAGCAGAGAAGGAAAGCAGAAAAAGAGAAAAAAAAGTGAAAACACCAAACACTATTTTTCGTTCTTCAGTTGTAATAACACCTGTCCGGGTAATCAGTCCTTCTGTATGGATGTGCAGAAACAGAAGTACTTTTGTGTCCCATGTCAAGAGGACTTTGTAATTGTGGCTGAGGACACTGAGGGGAAAGCAGGTATCTGCAGTGCATTTGAATAGGCCGTGAAATTATGAAACCCAGTCTTAAGAATTCTTTGTGCCCTTCAGTGTAAGATTGTTTTCCTCCATGACCAAGGCTGTTAGTATTGATGAGACACAATCTTCCAGTTTCCATTTGCCTGTGTATTTTTACTGTGTCTTTATTCTGTGTTTATCAAGTATCAGTTCTTCTGCTGCTTAAGCCAATTGGAGCTGTCTTGTGAATTGTAGTAAATAAGAGCTTTTATTCAGAATAACTCAGGAATCCATGCTTCTGTGAAGCACTTCTTTATAAATCAAGTTTCATACTTCCTATGTGTACTGTGTGCCAGTGGCTTTTTATAAATAAAACTATCCACTCACTGTATCTTAAATTGAGTTAGTTTGTATTAATTTTTGATCAGACTTTTTTCCTCTTTTTTCTCATAAAAATTCCCAGTTTGGCAAATACCCATTTTAAATTGTGTAAATAATTCAAAATTATCTCTGCATTTCTTTCAATTTATACTTCATGTTTTTAAGGCTTCTAGATAAATACATTTTTTTTTTAAGTGGATGAAAATGTGATAGTTTTATGCTTCTTTTGTGGACAGAAAGGAAGAAACTTAGTAACATTACATGCAATTTTGTTCCCCTTTGAATGCTTTTTTTTAAATAAATAACCGAAAATTAAAAATTGGTAATAATGAAGAAAGCTTCAATTTTGCTTCAAGTAGCCTGTTTTTATTGAATTAAGGAAATCTGAGGAGGGGTGTGAACACAATGGAGACTGCCCATATTTATTAAAAGTTGCTTTTTGTGGAGATGTACAGTTCTGTCTAAAATAGGTGTCATTTAAGACACAGGAAAGATGATCCACAAACTAATCTTATACTAATGTGAAAATCGTTCAGGTACAAAATTGCAGAACACTAGCAAGTTTATAAGCTAAGGAATTATTTGTGAAACTAATTTTAATTACTTGAATAGTCTTCACAAGAGTAGAGATAGGGACTTGAGGAAGAGAGCAGATGTACGTTGAGCACAGTTTGCAAGTGTCCTAAACAGGGACACTGGGAGGGCAGTGAAGTGTTGGTGTTGGATCCATTTCTTTACTTTCCCGTACCTCTTTGGCATTCCTTTACCCACTTGTTGTTTTTACAATTTGACGGGGAGAGGTGCAGTTTTCACACATGGCCATGAGCACGACCACTCCAATGTTGTGCTCCTGACTTTCCCGTTGGTAACTGTTCTGCAACAAATCAGTGCACAATTGTTTTAGTGTCACACACTTGAAGCTGTAATACTTCACATGGAGATACCACCTGTGATCAAGTAACCTTGGGCCTCACGGTGTGAAATGTATGAATTAGATTCACAGTAAGTGAGGAAGTTCAGAGCAGCTGAGAAACAACTCTCTTGCAGTGGAAAACAGTGGGCGTTATTTAGTACATCCAAGGCAAACTTTCTCCAAATAGCTTGGTATTTTGCCTACCTGTGTGAGGTTGGAAAAAAGAAGGATAATACTCGGTTTAGAAAGCATGATGACATTTTTTTTTGTCTTAAAGTATTGCTTTGTGAAAGTATAAACAGCTCCAAATTCAGAAATTGCATCAGCATTTTTTTAGAGGATGAGCATTTCAAAATCGTGAGTTAAAAACCTTCCTTGACTCCTGGAACTACAATTAGTAAGTATAACAGTTACATGAGATAAATTTTCACAAACACAAAAATGTGGTTTCCATATCACGTGGGTTGAAGGGTGCCTTGAAGATTATCTAGTTTTGATCCCCTGGCCATGGTGAGGATCCACCCGGTATACTGGGTGGCTCAAGACCCAATCTTCCATGGCCTTGAACACTTCCAGGGAGCAGCATCCCCACAGCTCTGGGCAGCCAGGGCCCCACCGTTTTGTGAGAGAAGACTTTCCTCCTAACAAATTGTCTAAACCTGCCCTCTTTCCATTGAAAGCAGATCCCCTTGTTCTATCACTACATGTCCTTACAGAAAGTTACTCTTAAGTACTGAAAAGCTGCAACAAGGTCTCCTCGGAGCCTTCTCCAGGCTGAATCTCTGGATGGCACCCCTTCCTTCTTTGTGTCACCTGCACCACTCAGCTTTGTGTCATCTGCAAACTTGCTGAGGGTGCTGTGGATCTCACCATGTTATCAATAAAGGCATTAAAGGGCACCAGTGCCAAGACAAGGGCTCTGAGGGATACCACTTGTCACTGGCCTCCATCTGGACATAAGCAATTGACTACAATCCTCTCCTTGTGGCCATCCAGCCAATTTCTTATCCACAAAATATTCCACACTTCAAATCCATGTCTCTCCTGTTAAGTGATGAGGAAGTGTGGGACTGTGTCACAGGCCTTTCAGAAGCTTATATAGATGACATCTGTTGGTCTTCTCCTCTAGATTGTTGCACTTGCTCCATCATAAAAGGCCGCTGGGTGGGTCAGACGGGATTTGCCCTTAGTGAAGCCTTGGATGACTTGTCTTGCATGGGCATGTGTGTTTGTCAGAAAAATACTCCCATTTTCTACATTTCAGAAAGGCTCAAATTTATCTGTGATCTCCTCTAGCTAAACTTGGCTAAGAAACACTAAGTTTAAGACCAAAGTTGTTTGTTGGTTTGCTCCTTTTTTTTTTCTTTAAAGTAGGTATCATAAACCAAAAGAAAAACCCTCAGTAAGTGAAGCGTGACTTTTTTTCCTCATGAGTCTGGATTTATGATGTGATAGTGCAACAACATTAGGTATGGGCCTGCTTGCTGACAAACCAAAATAATTAGATCGTGAATTAGAGGCTGTTTCGCCTGCTTAGAATTTATATGTACAAGTGAAGGAGAGACAAATGTTTAGGAGTGGTGGAAAACCTTTACTTTTAATGGTGAAACCTGAATTTAGGTTGCTTGCGAAAGAGCTTCTTTATTTCATGCATACAGAAAAGTTGGTAGCTGCTCAGCTGGATGCTTTGGAGAGTGAGACAAGACAGAGGTGATTTGTTACTGGTCTGTGTTTCTTGAAGGTTGTGACTCAAATCTTCAGCCTTAATGCGTCTTTCCATTACAGCACATGGTGTCAGCTTCATGGAAAAACATTGCAAGGGGGAAAGTAATATTAACCTGGCAACTTCATCATAGTAGAAGGTAGTTTTGTGACACTGTGAAATAATGATAATCTGTGAAGATAGGTTATCAGAAATTAATCGGCAAACTCGCTGGAATTTGAGGTTGGCCCTGTTTCCTATGAAAAAGTAATAACTGAGAACATTGAATGCTCTCTTTTTCCATATCCACTGAAATTCCATATTCTTAATGCGGGGTGTATTTTAGCCTCTTTTTGGTCCAATGAATCTTATTATTCTAGGCAAAATGGAACAGGTGCAATAGCAGATTTTAAATGTGTGAATGTCTTCTACAGTGAATTGAGGTTTTCTACATCCCTGAGTGTATTCGAAACAAAGAACTTTGAAGGACATTCTTAGTGCTTTTCAATAGCTGGGTCTTGAAAGGAGGGATCTGCTGTGGCTGTGAATCCTAAATGGAGGAAGAGTTTACAAAGAATTGCTTTATGGATGTGGAGAATCATAAGCTCACATCTTGAACTCCATTTTTATAGGAACTGAGATTTTCAGGAAAAAGAGTAGTGATTCTTTGCCTGAACAAGATAGAAAAGAATACAGCTGTGGTGTAGGAAATGTTCCATTTCTTCAAATACAGCTAAACATTTTTGCTTACTTTTATTGTAAGCCTTATTAAACCTTCTGGATGCAATCCTGTAGAACGTGCTCAAGGACAACCCTGCTTGAGTGAGGGAGGTTGGACAAGGTGACTCTCTGTGGTCCCTTCCCTTGTGATCCATTCTGTGATTCGTTAATTTTTCTCTTCCGCTGAACACACCATTTTTATAATTAATGTATCAAAGTATGGTTTTTAGTTTAGGAAAAAAAATACTGTGTATATTTCTCTATTGAAATGTTTTTTAATATTTTAAAATACGTTTTAAATATGTTAATGTGTTTCAACTAAATACAAATATTGATGTTCTGTTCGTCAGGGAAGAGATCACTGCGGGTAACCAAACTTGCCACTGGATGTCACTATCTCACACGCCAAAGCTCTCAAGGCTTTCCTTGTCCTGTAGAGCTTTTCACACCAGCTTCATAAATTCTGCAGCGTTTTGTAATGGCTTTGGACTGTAGCCTCTGAAAACATACAGTTACCTGACCTCCAAGGTACATCTTCAGCCGCTTTTAGATGTTTAATGACTCTCTTGCTTTTTACGTTAAAAAGTAGATGATGAGGTACCTATATATTTCCATAGTCAGGAAGTATATATGTGTTTTAAAATTTATTAATGCATCCAGGGAATAAACACCCTGGATATCTACATTCCATGAGGAGGATCCTGTCTTCAGCCAATTAAAAAGTAATATATAAATGAAAAATAATGTCATTATTGTGTGACCAATATGCAGGAAAGTTTACTGAAGCAGCCTTGTTCACAAACCGATGGAGCTTGTGCACGTCCTGTATTTTTTGTGATTTATCATTTCATAATGCAGTATTTCCACATCTGTCCTTGTTATGTGATAGCTAGCAGCCACTTACAGTCATGCTTGAGCTTCTCAGAAGTCACCTCAGACTTTCTCCACTACCTGGCAAACACTGCTTTGGAGTGTACAGAGGTTTTATGACTTCATTTGGGAAGGTCTATAGGCAGTGTTCTCCTTTGTGTACCAGGTTCCGATCCTGTTGGTTTTTTTTTATCTTTGGAATTAATCCTAGTTCTATTTTCCACACACCACCTTTTGAAGAATATAGAATATAGACTTACCTTTTGAGTGGACTTTATCCCACTTCCTGGGAGTTACATGCATTCCCATTCATGGAACAACTCTTAAAAGATTAGGCAATTATAATGCAACACGCTTGAGAAATGCCAGCCTTATAAATCAAAACTGATATTTTTTGTGGACCTCTCTTCTATATTCTTATCTTCTTCCAACCAGTTCCTCCAAACTGTGGCCATACTTACACCACTGTTTTGCTCTAATACCAGAACAGCGTTGTACTGAATAGCAACTATCTCAGGGGACTCAAAAGGAAGGCCTTTACATTTCCTATATTTTTTGTTTATTTTTTCATATAAATATGAACTGTAGGAATCTTTCTCATAAAGTTTCAGAGATGTAATGAAGCCAGGAAAGGAGCTGTAACTGGTAATATGCTATACTGCCACAAGCACTGATTTTGAGTGGTCCCACTGAAATCATGGTCCTGTTTTCTTTGGCACTATCTAAAGTTAGAACCAGTTGTAACTAACAGGACAGGATCAAATATATTGCCTCTTTCATCTGAAAACATTGTAATAATTAACAAGGCATTCAGCAGAACTGATTGAAACAAGGCACATGCCTTAAAATGGACGAGTTCCAAGTGTCGTTTGCAATAGACTTGTTAATCCAGCCCTGAATCAAAGAAATACAATATTGTGTACCTTTCTTCCCTTCTGCTCCATCAGTTTGCATAGTGACCCAGGGGGAGGCAAAATGAGATTTAGCTGAACAAAGAGGCATCTGAAATCACATTCATCAGTCAGTATTAGAACTGGGTAATAAACATAATAAACACACGTGAGTAGTTTCAATCAGCAGAGGAGGATGTGAAGTTTTTCGTATAATCAGAGTCAATACACCTTGATCTTAAAGAACACTAAGCTTGTGAGGGTTTTAATATGGTAGGATCTACAAGGCACGAACCATTTAGATCTGTAAGAATAATGTCTCTGATAAAATACTCATCACCTTGATTTAGGGATTAGTGAGAGTAGTCAGCTTCCTATAAGTCATCCTGGAGAGATTGTGATTTGTAATGTCTGTCCCCAGGCAAAAGCAGCACAAAAATCAGGAAGCTGATGTACTAAATAAACGTCATGGAAGCTTTTGGCTCTTAATTGCAAAGTATTTTCTAGCAGAATCCAGGGAACTGTAAGCTTTTTAGTTGTTTAAGTACATTCGATCCACAGCAGTGTTGAAAAATGGGCTTAGAAGCAGATTTAATGGCTTTACTTAAAGGTTTTGTATTTGTATGTTAATTGATAGTGAGAGCTTCTGTAAGGAATCATAGCTGGTTTTTGAAGTCCCAGAATCAACACAAACAAAACACTTCAGTTTTGTCTTTTTTGTTGTTTCAATGTCCCTAAGTCCTAAATTAGACAATTAATTATACAGTAATTACCAAAAAGTGGGACAAAACATCCATCTGATTAAAAAGAGCAAATTTATAAAAACTGCTTATGAGACTGATTTCTTTCTAGCAAATTGGGTTATTGATTATAGATTAGTAAATAGTGTATGCTATACAAGTTTTCTGCTTTGTCCATGTTGTAGGAAGAACAAATGTAAAATGTAAAATTAACTGACTGGATTTATATGTAAGGAAATACGACATTATATAAAATATAATGGTATACGAGTCAATGTAATTCTCTTTGAAGTAGAAGTAAAAATATTTCAAAACATTATTAAGTAGAGGTCCTTCAGAAACTGATTTGTCAGTAACTTTGATACTTACAAAAGTAACTCGGAAACGTACAGAAAACACAGTTTATAGGTGGACTGTGGTTCCCAAAACCATCACCGTTCATAAAGTTTCTAAAAACTTTTGCAAGTTTTAATTTGAATGAAATATACTGAAGATGCTAATTTATACATTTATGTCAAAAGAAAATTGAAGTTCTTTCCCAAGCTCTGAAGAAACTCACAGAATGGCAGATTATTCTGAGCTGGAAGAGACCGACAAGGATCAAGTCAGAAGTCTCTGCCTTGTCCTGTCACTACAGGCCCCTGTCAAAAGTCTCTCTCCAAGTCTCTTGAAGCTCCCCTTTAGGTACTGGAAGGTGCTTCAAGGTTTCACCAGAATCTTCTCTTCTCCGGGCTGAACAACCACAAGTCTCTCAACCTGTTTTCAATTTATGACTTTCAAGACTTCAGTGTTAAGAGAAATAATCCAAAAAAGACACACAGTCTTAGCTGGAGTGAAATACATTGGAGTCTTTCAGATTGTTCTTTGTGGTGCAAATTTCAAATTATATAAATATATTTATGAAGTGAAATTAAGGAAAATGAATGCTCTGAAAGACAACTTGTCATGGTTCCATCATGACCAAGAAATATAAATGCCTAGTAAGATAAAATTACAGGGGGAAAAAAGGGATACTATTATCACATTTTTTGACTGACTGCTTCTTTAAATCTCATGTGTGTTAATATGTATCAATATTGACAAATTCCAGCCTGCTATAGCTTAGAAATGTCACCAAAATCCTTTCAGTTGAAAAATTGAGACCTTGTCTTCTCAAATAGAAGCAACCTTCTTTTAAAAGTCTAGCTGAATCTTCCCAAAAAAATGTTGAATGGAAATGCTGAAAGTATGCTAATTGCATTAAATTTAATATTCTATTACTACTACTACTACTACTACTACTACTACTACTACTACTATTTATTTTGCTTAGAAAATGATAGGTTAAAATATCAGAATATCATACTCAATTAAACAACACTGAAGCCTTCTGGCTTTCTCATATGTATGCTCATCAAGTCAAGACATATTAATTCAATTCCCATTTGCAACAATCATTGTCTTTCAATACCATTAACTTTGACCATTACTGTAGAAGATACCCTTTTAGAGTGGTCATCTTATTTAAATTTAACCCAGTAATGTGATGTACTATAGCTGTATTAAATAATAAAAAAAAACAGATCAATTGGAGAATATACAGAATTGTTTCAATTAAATACATAACTGATCATATTATATCTTGGCTAGAAAGTGATCAGTTTGCTTTGTAACCCTTAGAGGGCTCCATTGCTATGTAGGACTGGAAAATAGACTAATTTTTTCATCTTAACATATTCTGACATCTACTGTAATTTAATTTAGGCCTTATATTCACTCTGTTTACATTGGTTTAACTATGTACAGGGCCTTCCAAGCTGGTTAAAAGGTCTGATGATGTAGATTTAGGATTGTGAGATGAAGGAGAATGCCTGCAATGGTGTTATGTGTAGTTTTACAGGAATTAGTATAAAAAATGTGACAAGATTCTTAGTTCTGAAATTTCAAAAAGATGAAGACTCAACTAAAGGCAAACAACTACAGCATGACTTAATATTTTCTCATGATTTTTGGAATGCTTCACTGTCCATTCAGAATGTCTGTGTGTAAATTGCAGCATTGCAGTAATTTTCTCTGTAACAGGCTGAGGCATGGTGTTGCCTCCAAACAACAAATTTCTTAGGGAAGAAGCATAAGAGTACTTCCTTTTTTTCCTTCCAGGAGATTCAGGTGTGACTCAGCTCCTTTCCACAAAACCAGCTAAGACTAATGACAGCTCTAGCAAAGGGCTGGCACCACAAATAAGAAGTGTTTGATGTGAAAGAGAAGAAAGAGCAAGGATGTGGTAACAGTGAACTTTCATCCATGTTTCAGCTGTCTAAAAGATGCTCTTTTAAAAGCAAAAGAGTCAGTGACACATCAGAGAGTGTGGAGGACAATTGCAACTTCACAGGCTGCTCCTCTGCGATGATGAACCCAGCAAATGGGAAGGGGTTTGAAATGGACCCCCTGTACAGAAACAAATCTATAGAAACAGATCTAGGGGAAATGAGGCATTGAGATTAAATGTGCTTTTATTTGTTTATCGTAATTTTTTTTAGAAAAATTTAATATTTGGAAAGAAATGTTAAGAAAAACGAAATCAATAAGCAGAGGAAAAAACCCCACTGCCTCCAGCACTCTTCTGAAGAGGGAGACTGACCACAAGATATTAGTCCTTGTTCCTTTATTCTTTGGATTAGGGTATGCTTTACAGATCAAAATGCTTCCCTCATGTTAGTTCATCTAGAGCATGAAGACAGTAGCCATGACCATTTTAGCTGGCAAATCTGGCACCCATGTCTTTGCCAGGATCAAGATCTTGCTGTACATCTTCATATTCACCAGATTTGAGCTCACCAAAGCAAAACCTCTGCCAGCATGGTCTCTTCCTTGATTTCCTTTCCCTCACCACAGGAATGGGAAGTCCTGCCTTGCTCCACCCAGAAGACCCTAATGGGTTTCTCTCAATAAGCCATGCTCTAATGGCTACAGGATTCAATATCAGGAGACTGCTTCAGGAGGCCTCTGGCTGACCCTGTATCCTGACGAATGCTGAATGATGTCCCTACAGAAAAAAGGAGAAACTGCTCACCCTGCTAATATTCTCTCATAGTCGTGGTGATAATGGAATCTATTAACAATAAAATATTTTTATGAATATTAATTTTTATTCTTGAAGGGGTCCATCAAGAAGAAGAGAAAAATAAAATAGGTATCCTGGCAAGAATGTGGTGTTAAGGGTACAAAACCAAAATTCTATGCCATTTTAAATGAAAGTATTTGTCTAATACTCATAAAACTCCTATGTAAAACACATATACAAAATAAAAGGTTTTAAAAGTTAAATGAATGAATGACTGAAGTGCTGGTAGGAATAGAACAGTTTAAGGTAAAAAATATGTATGGGATATATTAAAGTTCCAGCAAATCTAAAAGAAATAGGCAGGAAGGAAGGAAAATTATTGCATGAATCATACTCCCTTGGGTAACAGTGTCAGCAGACTTGAAATCATCATGTTGCATAGGACAAACAGATGAGCAAATTGATGAGTAACTGACAAAAACTTTTTTTTCCTGAACACTGAACTGGCAAACAGCTCTTTTTATATAATAAAGATGTGAGGTAATCACTAACATCTCTCTGAAAGTCAGAGTTATAAAGAAGGATATAAAGGAGCAGATGCTGTGATATGATAATGCTCTAACAAATGGCTGCACTAGCAACCATGCCACTGCAAAATGCATCTTCCTATTTAATCACAGGGGACAGACTTTGCTCTTACTAGTTTAAAGCAGGTATTTATGTCATAGTTTAACCCATTAGGCTTGTTTCAGTTCTATATACCCTGTGGCTCAAATTTCTTAACCAGAAGGGTTTGATTTTAAGCTGATCTTTTGGTGGGTCCAGACTCGTTGCTCTGCTGGACACTTTGAGAGCCAGCACATGAGCAGTTCAGATAATTGAGGAGTACAGACAAGCCTTAGGCTGACAGTATAGACCAGGATTTTTAAAAACTCTCTGAAACTTCCTTTTTTAAAACTCTCTGAAACATCTGTCCCAGTGTGATCTCTTAAGTTTTAGGGTTTTTTTTCAATTATTTCTCGATTAGGCAGGGAGGTAATGGATCCGATGTGTCTCACTCTGCAAGTGTTGATTGCCCCTACATTAAAGTGATGCCAGCAGTATCCTTGTTTGCACTTTAGGACAGCGCTTGGGACTTGGACTTTCTGTAGATATTCCCACAGCAGGGAACTCCACCTTCTTCCGAGGCTGACAGTTCTAGTTCTGCCTGCAGCCTCCAAGCAAACTGAAGATTCAAAGAAAGAAATCAAGTAAGCTCACATCTGCTTTCTCCTCTTGATTTTGAGTTCTTCTCACGATTTTATGCCCTGCCGCGCTACTTTTCAGGCAGGAATGATTATCTCTTTACCCTACTTTTCAGGCAGGAGTGATTATCTCTGTCCCTTATTAGAGTTTAGGGTTAGCTACTTCATTTATAGATATGAAACTGTTATACACTGTGAGTGGACATCACCTTGTCTATTTGATACTATGATTATTCAACAATAGAACTCTTTCCACTGTGTAGGTTATGTTTCTCAATTTTTCAGAAGGATAAAAATAATTGATTTATAAAGACAGATTATGATGTTCTTGTACTAAGAGCTAATAGGAAGGAATAATTAATAAAATAAAGGCTCTGTTGGTCCAGACCAAATCCATTCCAGTGCTGTGTCTCTATGACAAATAGCAGTTTGTGAAGCTTGTAAAAATCATGTCCCAGCATCCCACCACATGAGTGGGTTTTGCTGTGGGACATCCTGATAAGGACACAGCTGTTGAACAGCCTTTGATATACTTTCTTTCCCCATAGAAATGCTCTAATTTATTGAATGTTTCAGGGAAAATTCAATGGTGTGTTGTGTTCTTCTTGAGGCTAATTTTCAATGATATTCACTTACCACTGTGAGATGCAGAAAAGCCATAGTCCACATTTTCTTTGGAAGATGAACTGAACCCAATGGGTTCAGCCAACCTGCTGAAAGGCATGGGATCAACTCCAAACTTAATGAGTTGGGTTTTTTAATTCATTAAAAATTTTAGTAGCAATGATACTATGTTTAAGCTCTTCAGCATTTTCCAAGTTTTTAGTGATTCCAGGTCAACTCTGGAAGCAAAGGATGTGATTTTGATACCATGTTCCAAATCACTGAACTATCTGGTCCCTGTTTTAAATGATAGGTGGATGATTTGCTACCTTTAAGTTTGACAAATTCTGTGGGAATGAATAATGTGTCTACTTTCTTATCCTCCTAAGTGGGGTTGAATGAGGTGGGTTTTTTTTTTAAAGAAGTATATGTTGATAATCTTGGAATTGATATTTTGGGGGTTTTTTGGGGGTTTTTCTTGTTTGGTTTTTTTTGGATTTTTTGGGTTGAGTTGGATTGTTTTTTAGGAATAAACTCTTTTGTGTAATATTTTTGTCGGTAAAGGTTTCTCAAGTCTAAGCTGAAACTGCTGACAATGATGATCAGACAGAAGGAAATGGAGGGAGCCTCCTGACAAATCACAGTTTAAGGATTGTGACTGTCATTTAGAAAGTGATATAATTGGAGCCACAGTCCTGGTCTGGAGCTTGAGACTCACCACAGTGAGTGTCCTTACCAGCAGCCTCTTGGATCTTCTTGGGCAGCCTGTTCCTTCTGTCTCCTGTCAAGCGCCCAAGGGAGAGAGCTCAGTTTTAGACAGGGAAAAGTCCGGCTCACAGTCCGGCCTGCTGGGACAAGGTGCACCTGCAGTCATCCCCCTTGGATCTCTCCAACCGTGGTGAGCAGTCTAGGCATCAAAATACTCTGGAATGAGGCTCTCTATTGTATTTTGTCTTGCGTGTAAGTGTTAATAAAGGATATGTATTTTGAAAATGCTTTAAGGAACACTTGACTAAATCTTAACTCATTCTTTAAGTATCATACTGGAAATAGATGGACAGTTTTTTATTTGGATTACTAAAGCAACCGAAAGAGAAATCACTGAGAAATATGCTTAAAAATTAGTAGCACTGGTTTAAATGTTCATAATATTTGGGGTAAAATCAAGAAATCTTTGAAACAAGATGTCAAAAGATACAGTAGCAACAATTAAGCATTAAAACTGTGTTATTTTTTTGAAAGATTGCTGTACAATATTAAGGAAAAATTGTGCTTCAAAATGCTTGGGTGTTTGCATAAATTTTTTTAATAATCTTTTTTCTTTTGTGATTATAATTATTCATGTACATGGGAAATTGTAAGGTGATGAATGTTAATATGTACAGTAAAAATAACTGCATGCATATGGCAAGGAAGAGCTATTGCTAATCTTTTTGTTACAGCTTAAATTATAATTATTCTTGCATTTGTTGATAGGTTTTTCCTGCTTAACTGTTGAAAACATTTTAGTAGTGTATGGTGGATTTTCTCCAGGTTTACATAATATTGTTTTCTTGTTGCAAGAGGAAAAATTTACATTAAACTTCCTATATAGTAATTGACATTTATAGTTCATGTGGGACTGATTACTTTAACACATGAGAAAGCTGGAGCCTTAAAATATACAGAATATCATCATTTTCCAACACATTATTTACTCTGTGCCATTAAATGCTCCACTGCTTGTCAGTTTCAATATTCTTAATACTTGAATTTTTTACTCTGAGAATAGCAAAAACTTTATATATATAATGTCTCAATGCACAGGTGTTTCTGAATTGTGTCCACCAATGTTGTATGTATTGCTGTGTTATTATTTCACTTGTGTCAGTCCCACTGTGAAATTTTGCCTGAAGCTCTGGCAAAGGCATTGACAGTAAAGGTATTATGAAAAATGGACAAATTTTTAAGGTCTTCAATTTCGGTCTGAATAGGTATATTACAATTGTTAAAAATTCTGAGCTGCTTTTCCCATCCAAAATTATGTCTGACATAAACCAGATTATTTTTCTGGGAAAAAGAAGAAAAGTTGAATTGGCAGTATATTTTCTCTTGCAATTGCACAAACGATGATGCTGTTTCTGAAAACCTGAAAGCAAAACTGTATAATATACATCAAAAAATGTAAAATCAAGACAAAGATTTTTTTCTTTCTTTTTTTCAACATGAGAATTTCTGCTAGCATTAGCTTAGGAGTTCTCATTTCCTTTAACTATAAAAAGTAGAGCAGTTCAGCTCACAACTTTTAGGTCAAAGTTATGCCTAAAATTGTCTTAAAATTTAAGGGCAAAACCTGAGAGACTTGAGCTGTGATCCTAACGAGGGGCATTGCTTAAGCACTGAAGGGAGCATCAACCTCAGTAAACTATAAGATTTCCCTCGTTTGTCCTCTGACTATAAAAGCATTTCCCGTGTGTGTGTGTGTGTGTGTGTGTGTGTGTGTGTCCCCCAGTCTTGCTCCATTCCCAAAATTCTGACTGTAAAATTCAGGTAGCCTTCATCTTAACAACAACCTCTGGGCAATACCCAGTTTTCTTTGTTTCTTTGAAAATTGAAAGGAATCAGACAACAAAATTATAGACAAGTAGTTAACTCAAGTTTCACACAGTCATATTAGAAACATTTATGTTTGAAATGTGATGACAGAGAAGATCACAGCCATACTATTAAATAGAGCAACATCAAAGGCAAGATGAGACTTTCTCAGTGTCCTCTGAGTGGGTGCAGCATAGAAGGAGTTGTCTTCAGGTCCTATCAGACCCTACTCTTGCTCTTTCTGCTTGCTGGGAAGAGAGTTGCACACCCACAGTGTATGAATTCCTGGTGGGCAGCAAGTGCTGGAAGACTCCAATTAGAAAAGGGGTGCTGTGTCTCACCACGGCCAATATGCTGTTCATCCTTGCACAAGGGAGAGGTGAAAATGACTGATGGGCTGCCTGAATAATATTTCTGTACACTTGATGGTGCTTTATTTGCCACAAATTTTATTAAATCCTAAACCTTTGCTCTTGTACATTACTTTCTTTCACTGACTGTGAAAACCTCTCAGAAAATTAGTAAAGGCTACTACATTTTATACAGAAAGACAAGACATACAAAGTTTAGGGATGTCTCTGAGGGGGAGAGAAAGAGGAGAGAAGATGATTTTCTCAGTCAGCAGATATCTGATGCTTCCCACCTGTAGGTGACCATTAGCTTGGGAAGCAAAGGGCTACTTACTCTTTTCCTGAGAATATGAATTAACATTAAATCTGTCTTGGAGTAGGAAAACACATGTTGTTAAATGAATTCTAAGTCACTGAAAAAATACATTACAAAGGTGTTAGATGTGGCTGCAAAAAAGCTTCATCTGAATTATTTTTCTGGTTAGTCACTGGTGGTAGGTTATTTACAACTATAAATTTAAACATCCATGATTAATTAAATATATATCTTTTACATTTGACATTTTCATATTTAGTATGTAAATTTTAAAGTTTAATAAGCAATTAAAATATGCAATTTAGGCCTTGAATTCTGTTTATTCTTTAAGAACTGAAATTGTTAAGAATGTTTAATGTTTTTTCATTTAATTTAATTTTATTTGCACAGTTATTGGAGATCTTTGCCATACTAAATTTCATTGCATGGAGGAATCTTCATTACAATGGTGTCGTAAATACCTCATTTATATTCAGCATTTACAATTTTGCCTTTCTGCCAAAATCAGGTTTAATTGTAAAATAAAACCAGGCTCTTTGTACAAGACACTTACTCCAAGGTTACCGTTGTTAGACAATCAAAACACTGTTTTCAATCTAATACCATGAAAGCCTTTAAAAAATATTGTTTCCTTGCCATGCAACCTTTTGGCTATAAGATCTCAAAATTTTCTAGGAAATTTTAAAATTAATCACCTAACAACTAAAAACACACTTCAGCCAGTGCAACTATCTGAAAACAACTTTGATGCATAAAAAAACAACCACAAGTGTTGCTTTTCTACTCTCTCCTTTTGTTGTTGGTGATAGTAGAGGTTCTTTTTAATTAAAAAAAAAAGCCATGATTCTTCAGGGACTCTGTGAAGTATATCTTATGTTTTATTACCAGCAGAGATGGAAAAAGTAGGTAAATGTTTAAAATATTTAAAATATGAATGTTGGGAAGTAAAAGTGAGCACTTGCCTCACTTCCATTTTCTTCTAATGAAGTCTTGCTTTTTGCAATTTATTGGTAATGCCTCTTTCAATTTATAACATGTCCTTGTTTGTATTTACAGAGGCTAATTTCTTTTATAATGTTTCTTATCGGTGTAATCTGACCTGTTAGTTCCTGATAGCATGGAATAAAACGTTCTGATTTTCTCACTATTTCACGGTCAAATTTTCTTTGCTCTTTTAGAAATCTTACACTCCTGATGTCCTGTACTCTACTACTATTGCACTGAGCACACTATTATTTCTTGTACAGAGCAGAGTTACTGAGAGGAATACGAAGATGCTTGAATCTGAAATTCATAATAATCCTGTAAGGAAGCAAAAAATTCACTGCTAACCTCACTGAAAAGTGGAGGAAAAAAAAATCTTGTTGTTCTGCCTCTGTTGGTTCTGCTTTTTCCTGAATTCCTCCATGTCTCTTCTTGATCAGTTCTATTTTATCTTTTTAGGGTGAATTTTCATGCTTATTTTGCTGATTTGAACATCTGGACTTCTGCTTGCTGCATTTACTGGAGCTCCAAAATGTGCAATGAGATTTCAACAATTCTCACAATTTAGTGGAAACCAGCTGAAGGTTTATAATTACACAGATTGTCTAAGTGAAAATCAGAACATGCCAAGTGGGAAGAATGTCAACTGTACAGTCAAACTAGGCTAATTTGAGCTAATTTAATTCACAGCATTATCAGCAATGCCACAGGGCAAACAGGACCTAATACAGGCAATTTTTCTCTTCATGTGGAGAATTAGAGCATGTAAGAATACATGTAAGTTACAAACACATTCTACTTGCACCTAGGACTGTCCTGAGAGAGGTGGTGTTTTGGAGGAATGAGCATTTTAAAGAGAAGTGTATTCAGATGTGACCAGTGCAGTAAGTGAATGAACCATTAATACACTTGCAATCTGTGCCTAACAAAATCATTTCCTCTAAAAACTGGAGTCACTAGAGGGTAATCAAATCATTCTTGCAGGTGCTAAATCTGTGGAAGTGTCACCTCGAGTGAGGTCCAGGGGATAGCACACCTTAGTCACTTCTGGTTAACAAGCTTGGAAAACCAGACAGGCCACAGTGCAGAGACAGCCCCTATCAGGAGACACTGACAACTTCCTTTCCAAAAAAGATGTGAAAAACTGGTGGAATGGAATTATTGACTGTCAATATAGCTGTAAACTATAGCTTATAATTTATGTGTTGATCTAATTTTTTTCTTCATAAATCTTAACTGTAGCACTTTTTTCGCTTCAGAAGATCTGTCTAATCATTAGGTAACCATGACACTGTCTCTGAGCAAAAGTAAAGCTGTTCAACTTAGTGAATTAAAGCTCAGATACACTGTGAAGTACATTTCAAAGAGATTTTAGAGGTTGGAAACAAGTTGTTCCAGACAGATTCCTTCACAGAATATTTGTTAAAGTGAATTTTCTAAGGTTTTCCCATAGGTGGTTGCTCATCTCTCAGACAGGATGGTTGGTTGCAGAAGGAAAGTGGAAGACAAGAATTTTAAACTATTTTTTATTAGAGAAGCTTTTTCAGAAAATTTTCAACTACTTTTAGCAAACACCAGGGACACAGATTTGGGTAAGACAATCCATCTGCAATTCAGTACGTAGCTCCAAGAACATGGAGTCAAGCCCTGCTGGACACAGTCAGGTGAGCAAACAGTGAAGTCATTAAAAAAGGGAAAGATCCTTGGATAATAATAAAAAAAAAGTGAGTTCAACAAAACTGTGCCCTTCACTGGTGTAGATTTTCACACCCTGGTACACAGAGACTTAGCAGGATTAGCAGCTGAAGAATAAATCCTTAGTGGAGAATAAAGCCATAGTGACAACATCTATCAAAGTGTAAGAGCTGAGGATGGCAGTTCCTGAATCCAATAAAAGATAACATGCCCAGACACTCTGGCAGAAGAAGTGCTACGACAAGACTGCCAAATTTCCTTGTGAGCACGAGAGTGTGGTTGCAATCAGAACACCTCTGGCAGCCCACCAAGTGGCCCCTGTGGCCCCTGACCTCAGGTGATGGAGCTGCCTGTCACTGTCCCTTGCCTTGTAGGGACCCAGCTGTGCACACAGGTTGTTCATGTGCGCTGTCTCCAATGCAGGGCTAACAGAAAGCTCCCCTTGCTGTGTGCACAGACAGGGCCAGAGGAGAACCTTGGTCCCAGAGCCAGGAGCAGAGGCTGAGGTGGGTGCACATGGCTCAGAGCTGGCACTGCTGGCTGCTGCAATGCAGCTGCTGGCTCTGTGCCCTGGCTCCCTGCCCTCCATCTGCTCCCCAGGGTGGGTTTTGCTGGCCGTGGTAGAACAATGGCAGGGCTCTCCCAGCCCAGCTGTGTCACACCACACTGCTGAGGCTTTGTCATCTCTTCTGATGGGGGTCATTGTTATGCTCCGTGAGAGCCAGGTGTGCTGGGCCAGCCCTGACAGTCCCTGCTGCCACCCCCATGGCTTCCCTCTCCCTGCCCTCAGTCCAGGACTCCATGTCCATTCCATGGGACACCACCCCTGTCCCTGCAATTCCATGTGGTGTTCAAGAACTGTGCCCACCCTGCCTTCAGCTAACAAACTTATCCATTTGTGTGTTTAACAAGCACACCAGGCACAAAAAATACTGGCTTACAAATTTTGGAACAGTGGATACTAACGTTTATCAAGTAGGCAAATTATTGGGTTTTTTCCATCCTAATATGCATGTCCTTCCTTAAATTTACGTAGAATTACAGGAAAATATAGAGTGGAAGGGAACTCTGTGTGTGGTATAGTTCAACCTGCTACTCAAAGCAGGGTTAGATGAAAATTAGATCCATCTGTGCTGGACTTTGTCTAGTTGAGTTTTAAAAGTCTCCAAGGTTGAAGATTTCACAGCTTTCTTACTGGTCTTATTTCAGTGTTTAACTCTCTCATTGTAGGGTTTAATTTTTAAAGTAGTGTAGTAACTGTTACTGGTTTCAAAAAATAATAAAAATGAAAAAACAATTAATTAAAACAATTATTTCAATTATACATTTTCTCACTGTTTATTTTTTAATACTAGGAAAACTCAAGGATAATAAACAAAACACCCCAATTAATGTTCTGGATCAGTGTAACAGACATTTTATTCAACTGCAAAAAAAAGTTGGTTTTTTTTTACCATAGAGAAACATTTTGACAAAATTAAAAATCAGTTATTAATGTTATCTTTTAGACAATTTTGATGCTACTTATGTATTACCCAAAGGAAAATTAATTTTTCTTCTCTGTCCAGGAGTGTATTTTGAGTTGATTACTAATACATAAATATGTATTAGTGAGTGGTTTCTTTTGTAAATACTTCAACTTTGGAGTTCAGACTTAATGAGCTGCTTAGGGCTCAGCAGAAGCAGGATCATTTTGTCATATTCATTTTACAGTTGTAAGAAATAGTATTAATAAATCAAAGACTTGGAGGACTTGCAAATAAGAGACTGGAAAAGCGCAGAAAATTATGTTCAATAAGGGAAGAACTGCACATGTATTGAAAGACTAATAGAGTTCAAAATTATCTTGACAAACTGAAAAAAATAGTTTTAAAGCACTATAATCTATAACAAAGTAAATGAAAGATTGACTCAGACAATCTACTTCAGTGGTCCAGAATGGAGAACTGAAAAGCTGTCAGTTTTGGAAATGAAATATTTTGTGATTTTAATGGCAGTGCAATGGATGTTAACACAGTGGTACCAGGCACCAGAGCTACAGGTGGACAGCCTGTAGCACATGAAGAGAGTCACAGCCTACACGACGTAAATTCTTCCCTCCTATTCAAAATATACTTAAAGGGCTGAGCAAGTTTGAAGCTCTGCTCCTCATGAAGGATATGGAGGATTTTATGAGAGGAAGAAAGAGAAGTCTGAGCCACAACATGGAACACTTCAGATTTTTGAAAGGCTACTGAATAGAGAAAGCGAGAGAACTTTTTTTCCCCTAGGAATTAGAAAAGTCTTTAATTATAATAAATTTTAGGTTAGGCTTAGCAAAAAAAAGTTGCCTAAAGTCTTACTTTCTTTCAAAGTGGTGTTATAGCAAATTTTACCATATGATTCATTAGGCCCTGTAATATCTCTTCATCATTATAAAAGACATTTCAGTATTTTAATTTCTGAAATAAAATCTCTTTCCAGCTGTTTTCTGCTAATTTGAGATGCCATTTCACTTCTAAGAGGCTGTGAGTACTTTGATTATTCTGTTTTTATTAGCAATATGCTATGCGAGACCGTGTAAGTTAACATGTACCATCTACTCTACACAAAGAAGTATAATTTTTAAACTTTAGGAGAGAGAAGGATGAAAAGATCTCTTTAAAGCTCTCAGTTTGAAAAGTTATTAATTTTCAGCTTCAAAATTACAAAAACAACACTTCCAGTTGTGGGGTTTTTTAAAATCAGAAATACATTGTAATATGCCTTTATTGGATTAAATACATGCATGTGTGTAGATTTAAGTTTCAGAGAAGTGTATAATCCACAATTACCTTCTGAAACCCATAACTCTTTCTAATGATGATCACAACTAGGTAAAAACTAGCTTAAATTAGTGCCTAAGTGTGATATTGACATATCTACCATTCATAAATGTATTATGGAAGATCCATAAGATATCAATGCAGTGAAAAGTGAGGTGCAGATGACAGTGGGAACTATAAGAATGCATCAGCTACCTTCTAGAGCTTTCTGAAGGTCTGTGATAAGAAACGCCTTGTAACCTATCCTTGAAGGCTTCCTCTGCTCACTGGAGCTGTTGTGTGCCATATCTAATAAAGCAGTAAGTCAGTGACATGAGTTTAGTGGAATATTGGATATTATCCCTAAAATCATTCATCTTCATTGCTGAGTCATGAGTCCCCATAGGCACAGATTGTGGCACCATACAAATTTCCCATTCCTTACTCTTTAAGTCCGTTGATTGAATTCGTGATATAATTGTAATGTTTTGTTAGAGGACCATACTATAGTAAAAGTACTCCAAAGGGGGGCCCCCCCCCCCCCCAATAAAAAAGAAGACATAATGTAACCTCACTATAAAATCAGTAAAAAAGTTTCTGAAATGCATCTGCTTCCTAAAACAAAAACGTAATATTAATTGGCAATATGACTGGAGCAATGTTGGAAGCACTTGCTTCCAAACAATAGAAAAGGGAGAAAGAAAACAATTCTCTCCATCCCGACCTCTTCTCAAAGAAGGACTAAAAATCAACACTCTGTCACTGAGAATATGAAGGGCTGCTAAGAAGTCTGCCAAAAATCTACTCAGCCAAGAGTATAAGAACACTTCCCTCTCACTAGTGATATTTACAGCAAATCCATGAATTCGGAGCAAAACGTGAAAATCATTTTCTGTAGCATCCCAAAAAGCACCTAATCCATGGATTGAAGGAAGCTGAGTTGTAACCTGCAGACTTCTTAACTGCTGAGTGATCAATTTAAAATCATCTTCTCAATCAAGGGAAAGCATTATTAAATTGTTGGAGTAACAAAACCTGCTGTGTGGCCCATATTAATTGAATGAAACCCACCTAGAGCATGCAAAGCTGACTTATTCTCTACAAGAACTTCTATTTATGAAAGAAATTGCAGTTTCACCAGAAACTTTTTGTTTTGACTTTACATATACTAGATAAATCCAGAATTAGTAACAATTGCTTTTATGGACGTAATAAAATAGAGCAGATAGCTAGAGCCTGATTGACATAAACTTTTCTCCCTCTAGAAGACAGAAAATGTACTAATTTAGAGAAGAAAGTGAAAATTTCTTTATCAAAAGTGCTATGAAATGTACAAAGCAAATGAACTGAAAAATAGATGAGAGACAGTCTTTTCCGTATTTTTTTTCCATTACAGTCATTCAACTGATTTTTTGAGGGTTTTTGTTTTTGCTTTTGCAAGGTTTTTTTGGGTAGGAGATAATGTCACTGGTACTCAACTGTTCACCCACAAGTAAAGCATGTGGCTTATGGTAAAATATGACATGCTGCACCTGGAAGAACCCACTGACAAATGAGGCTGTCATGCCCTTCATTTCCCACCCTTGTTTCCATGACATGAACCTGGATGCTTCGTGCAGTCCATCAGCTCAAGCTCTTTGCTTCCCCACTCTCTGGATGGGATTCTGCACTCTCCAATGCCCTCTCTGACAACATGGGGCTTGGTCTCATGAGTTATTGATATTTGTGAGACTCCTGCACTGCTTGAGTGCTTTTTTTACTGGAATTTGGTATTGCAGCTCACGAAGAAAATCATTCTAGCTCTGGCTTGGCGGAAGGATTAGCATTTAACGTCAGTGGTCTAAACTCACTTGTGAACAGTGAATCATGGCTTTTATTACAAGAATAGGCTTATTTTAATGGGATCATAACAATCTCCTGTTTAATAATTACTCATTCAATTCAAAATGTAATGGTTATATATAATTTGTTTTAGGTAAAAAAGAAAAATCTGTGAGGAAATGCAATGATGTAAAACTAATCTCAAGTCTAATTTCTCTCTGAGTTACATCAGCGCAATCAACAGAAATTATTTCATCAGGGACCTACTTTCAATAAAGAGTATCAATAAAGAATGCGTATAGACATTTTATATACCCATAAAATGGTAAAGAACTTAAATATGAATATATACAGCAATTCTATTGAATCTTATACCTACCTGGAGACTACACAGTAACTTCAGGGATAAAAATGCTACTTGGCAAAAGAGAAAACATCTTGAAAACCAGAGATTTTGGCTGAGACACTATAAAACTGTATTCAAACCTTATTTCTTTTCTTTAAGTGCCCAGTGAGGTGCCCAACCTGACACAGAGATGCTTCACACTTGGTACAGCTAAACCAGACCTGCCAGGTGTTGGTCTCAGTAGTGCCAGGTCTGCCTCCAGGGCATCCAGCCCAGCAGCTGGGTCTTTTGAGACTGCAAACCCCTAAGGGTCTGCACTGACTCCTGCTTTCATGGCTGTGCCACGGCCCTGTGTCTGGAAGACATGAAAGCACCTGTTTTACCTCTAAGGAATCCACAAATGAAATCTGGTCCTGATGAAATTAAAGAGATATTTTGCCTTTATGAGCACTGAGCTCATTATTTAATTTTTTTTTCACTAAGATTTATACCCATACTTAAAGCACAAGATTTACCGAGCTTTTCACTGTTACTGTGAAACACTTTCCTCATATAACTCTGAGCTCAACATCAGCTGTATAAGCTGCTCTTTCTGTGCCTTTTTACAAAACCATAATGATGGATTTTCTTCTGTAGTTTTTAATTTTGGTCAAAACTTCTCTTTTTTTTTCCCTCTGTTGTTACGGGCACTCAGTAGTGTCTGTTTGATTTATGGTAATTAGCACAGCAACCTTAGCAAATAGAAAAAAGACAAAAATGTTTGTGACCAAAATCTCTTCTTCATTCTAAAGTTCATTTCCCTTACCTACTCTGTTCTCATACTATCTTTAATTCAATCAAACTTTACCAAGTTACTGCTGTAAGCAAGCGCTAAGTTTTATATTTGGCAAGTGCTAGGACTTCAGAAGAAGAGCACAGCTGGAGTGGATATAATGAAACAGCATTCTTCTGTACCAAAGTTATCTTGATGCTGATGAACAAACCAAAAACATACACAACAATATGGTATATATTTATACCAGCTTAATGAGGCTCTATTCAAAAATCCAGCTGTGAAAATGTGATTAATCTATATATGTAGTCTTCCAGTACTAGAAAGTAAATTCTTCATAGTAAAAACTGATTTCCCCACATTACAGATTGTATCTTGTCACTTAATCATTTCCTGGAGAACATTCACAAGCATTTAAGCACACTTTGGAGTTTGAATATACTGCATGGAAAGCATAGCAGCTACTTATAAGCAGCACTTCATCAGTAAGGGGCTGAGCATCCATGTAATTCTAGCTCCTGAATTCTTTGTTTATTTATTTATTTATTGGGGGAGGGGGTTACTCCTCTTCAATTTCCTGTCTTTATTTAATTTTTTCTCTTTCAACAGAAAGTCTTTAAAGCGTATACTGAATTACTTCTGTAGGTGGTGCCAGAGATGTTTTGATGATTTTGCTTGCTTAGATTTGACTGTGTTTTCAATTAGTGAAACATTTGACTTGATGTCATATAGTTTTGAATCTCTCCTTGCAATCTCTGTTGTGTTTTTTATGAGAAGATAAAAACAACTGTTAGGCAATCTGGAAAGTAGTGGATTGTCATTCATGTTCTCTGCACTGTGGCAGCATAGTGTGCTTACAAAAGGAACCTTCTAAAATTTTAAGCAACAGCGTGGAATCTTTTTAAAAAGCTTCTAATATTTTAAGTTATCCAAATTTTGGGTATGTCAAAGTTAAATAGAGGCTTCATTATGCAACTTTACTAATTCCATATCTCAAGTTTCATTTGGGGGTTTTTTTTGTTTTTTTTGATTGTGGGGGTTGGTTGGTTGGTTGGTTGGTTGGTTGGGGTTTTTTGTCAGAGGAAAATACTTTTCCTGGAATTCACAGAGTAAGAGACTGAAGGGTCTGGGGACAATGTCTTGAGGATAAGAACAGATACAGTCTGTAGATTCTATTATTATTTGTTTGTAGTCTGACAGAGCTGCTTGGGGCTCCAGACATTGATCTGAAGAGTGACAAAGGATAAGTAAGTACCATCACATTATTGACAGGGAGCAGGGGCCAGAGGAAGCTGAAAGGAGCCACAGGAACCTGCAAAGGTAGAGAAACCACTGTCCCATGTATTAAAAATGCTACAGGTAATGGACCTCTCTCATCTCATCTGCACTATACTGAGAGGCCTGAGCTCCTTAAGCATTCTGTGCTTAAGTGTTGAGGACTTAGTTGTGCTTTCCATGATCCAGTGACATTATTTTCTGAATAGATGCACAGCTTCCAGAGGAGGTTTGAATTGTATCTGTTTTCTTCAATCAGATCCCCATGGAACAAACTTTTATTTGATGACTGAGGTCTTCTGTGAAAGAAAAGATGTTAAAATCCCCTCATTTATTTAAATATCTCTCTCCTACCCCAGGCAGCTCTGTTATTTTGTAAGATTGATGCCCAAGTTTCCTACTTGGGAACTGTAGTAATTTTTCACTTCACAGAGTCATTGTGAGACTAATATATTCAATATCAAGACATGAAAAAATAAGCATAATTAAGGAAGTTCTCATAAGTCACCTAGATAAACAAGAGTTAGAAAATGTCTAATAGACCTGGAAAAGTAAAGTATGCGAAGAGAGAAGAAATTAAGTCAAGAATCCTTTTTGTCAGTGGAGGGGGGGAAAAGGGAGTAAGGAATAATGCCTTATGTGAAAGAAACATGTAAACTACACTTACTCTATCTGGGAAAGCAGGCTTGTGATTGGAATTTTCTGGTTTTCCTTTAGAGGTAGGAAAAGAGCTAGGTTTCCTCTGCACATCTGAATTAAACATCGTCATTCCCCCAAAACATGTCAACAGCAACAAAGTCTGATGCTAAGAAGCTTTTTCATCAGGGAATGCCTCCTCTATCTGAACACAAGATTGAAGACTGAAGTAGCATTTCCTAAGGATGCTTGTTGCATATTTATTTTAATATTTCATCATTCACCTGGATATGATTTTGGCCGTATTGACTTTGGGGAGAGGCAAGGACCACATCAGGCTCTGCAATTTTATATATTTATTGCCTGTAATAGGATGATGAGATGGGAATAAATAATAAATAACCCCAGCAATGCTAAACATAGATTACCAAACTGACTGCTTCACAGTGGAGCTTTGTCACCCAGAGCTTGTAAGTACATTAACAGTTTGTTCTCAGACACATCAGTGGAATAAGATATAAGTGAAAGGAAATAATTACAGTAACAGCAGTCAAACAAAAGTAAGAAAATACTAATCTGTACATTTTGCCACTGTGACACTGGCATCAAAGTCTCTGATTCCAGTTGTTTACTAATAAGCATGTTGGAGTCTTCAGAGAAGACACAGAAGCTAATTCTGGCACATGTTGTCCCTTCCATGCCAGAATTCAGGAGAAATGGAAGCAATAGCATTCCTGACACTGGGCTCTGAGACTCTACATCAGGTTTATTCCTGTGAACCTGAAATAATTCTGGGATAATTCTCTGAAAATTTTATTTTCAAAGGTAAAATTTTCATTTCAGGACTCCAGCAGACAGCAACTCAGCCTGTACTGCCATCCTCCAGCAAAAAAGTTATAACCTCAATATCTTATTCCTCTCTTGTCTGATCCAGTAAAAGACACATCGACAAGACTGAGTTATTTTCAACTGAAAATTGGTGCCAAATGTAAAAGTTAGGCTTACAGGCAGCCTGTCTGACCCCAAAAATCATAGGACCACTAAACCATTTATGTGAGAGAAGATTTCATAAAATCATGCAGGCTTATCTCCTTATAGCAGGGTCAGCATTAAATTGGAGTTGCTCAAGACATTCTCCAAGCATTGAAAATCTCCAAAGATGGAGATGGATATTTCTAAGCAGCTTGTTCCAATGTTTTATTCCAATTTTTAAAAAGATGAGGATTTTATGACCTCTATCTCCTTAAACCACAGTTACAAAAGTCGCCTCTTCTTCTCACTTCCTATGTACCGTGTGTAGGCTTTAGCATATAAAATTTGAGGTGGTGTGAAGGCCATTGATAGAGACACATTTGCTGCCCAAATTCTACATTTAAAAGTTCAGTGTTGTAGCTGAGACTGGAAGAAGACAATCCTTAAGAATGTTTGTAACCTGCCTGAGCAGGGAGGTTGGACCGGATAACCCACTGTGCATCCTTCCAACCTGACCCATTTGGGGATTCTGGGATTCTGTGATCAAAGAAGCTCTGCTTCCTGATAGTCCAGGGATCAGGGCACAGCTGCCACTGTGTATGTTGTTAAATGTTATTGGTTAACTGTGCCATGGCACTGGATAACTCTTCTGTCATACTACACCCTGGAAGGTCACAGGCTGCTCTATGCCTCCCTATTGCTTCGTCCTCTTGCTGAACATCAGGAATTGTTCCCTGTTCAGGAGAAGAGTTGATGGCTACTCCTTGTTCTACCTGGCCCTGGAGCGGTTAGAAGAGTTCCAGAAAATGTACTTTGTAAATCTTCCTTTACTTTGCAGGGACTAGCCTTTTTATATAAAAAAAAAAAATTTAAAAATTGCTCTATTTCTATTAAATCATATGTATTATATTTCACTTCAAATATGTATTTCTATTCAGTTCATTTAAAAAATATATTTCTCTTCCATTAGCAATAGTAGTGTATGGGTGTCTTTCAAGCATATGTGTAAAAATTCCACAAAAGAATTGTGCCAATTCTTCCTGCAAGTTATTTTAATGGTTTCATGAGGATTGCACATCCCTAAGTTGTAACATATGTCTCATACACCTATAATGCTGTGAGCTAATTATTTTTGCATAAATATATTCAGAGTTAAAACGTGTAGCAACATTAAACAATGGCATTACTGTGGCTGACTTATTAAAAGATACTGTGTAAGAATGAAATGTCACCATCTTAGCCTATCCTCAGAATGTAAGTGATAATGAACCTAGTAATTTAGCTTTCTTTATACCAGTAAATAGTTTGCAAATAGCATATAAAGCCCAACAGTGTGCTGCTCCTTTACGTCTTTGCTTTCACATTTGCTCTGCTGTGATGAGACAAGCCACTGTAGTGAGAGTGGCTTGCAGAAAGCAGGGAAATGTCTATTTATGAGTTGCATTGTGTAATACACACTTTATATTCTGGGTGGCTGTAAGACTTGTGAAGCAATACTGTTCACACGGTTCCCTAAATAATTCTCTGTTGTGATGAGCTGACAGACTTAGCAGAGTGCATTACTTGAAAGAGTAAACATCAAGAAGCCTCCAGGGGTTCTCTCACTTCATTCATTTTGCATTATCCCATTTAGCAATTGTAGTTACATCTCTGCAGCCCTAATAACTGCTCAAGTGAAGTAATGTTATAGTTCTAAAAGACATGAACCTATTGGGCCAAACATAATCATATTCATGTTCCAGTGATGGACATGCAGAGTAAAATGTACATAAGAGCAAGGGGATATGAGCTTGCCAAGTAATCAAAGCAGACCAAAACTGACTCACTTCCTGACACAAACCGCTAAGACTTGGGGTTTTTAAAAACTGCATTTTGTACAAAATTATAAATAATTGCGAGTCACATCAACCTACCCAAAATGGAAGCTTTTATGGCTACTGCTTGGGAAAGTTTTCTTTTAAGACTGTAGAGCTTTAACTTTCCAGTTTGTTTATTATTCAGTCACAATCTGAAAGGGTCCCTTTCTCATGTGCTGCTAGGAACAGAAGAGCTGCATTGCATTCATTATTGGCACCCTCACTGAGCAGAATCTCTAGAGAGGTTTGTTTAGAACTGTGGCCTGGGTGGCTCAGGAGAACTGGAACCAGTGTTCTTTCATCACTGCTGGCCCTTTAACACATGAGCCCACCTCAAATATTGACATTGCACTTAAACAGAACCAGAACTTCTACTGCAAGAACAAGTTTATGGAGCTAAGCTCAAAACAGGGCCAAGACAGGACTAACTCATACATAAAGAGCACTGGATATTTTAAAGGAAGTTTACATGTATATAACTTGGACTTTCTTCTGTCTCTTTGTTCCTTTAGCTAAATCAGCTTTATTTGTAGGTTAAAACTAAATATCAACTGTTCACAAGAATCTTGTGCTGGAACATTTCCTTTTCTTCATTGGTGCTCAATCATGCTCAGCTTGACAGTGAGTAAGGAAAGAGCAATCTGAGGAGGTTGGAAATCTGTAATCTTGGTGGAGAAACTTCGCTTGGAAAAGTCCCTACAGTGGAGAAGGTGTATAAATGCCTTGTGAGGCAAGACAGAAGAAAGAATCACTGAGCCTGCAGTGCTGGATAAATAGGCTTCTGTAAATGTTAGGTTCATCTATCTAGACCAGGGGTGTTTAACTCCTTGTTTGCAGGAAATATCACAGCAAGTCTTTAAGCATAGTTGCACAACTTAACTTGCTCCAGTTACTCCTCATCTCGTGTTTTCAAATCCACGAATCAGATCCTGAAGCTCTGTCAGGCTGAATTAACCAATGGATCTGGCCCCACCCAAGCTGCTGATCAGCTCAGAGTCACACGTCCCGTGAGCTGCTCACCGCAGCTCCTGGCTGACCAACCGGAGACGAATTTTGTACTCTTTCATTTGTACCTTGCCTTGCTCATTTGAGAAAGCACAGATCAAGGCTGAGATTAATGGAGTGAAACTACACAAATCATGACACTTTTTTTAATGGATTGAAGCTAGTATATTTACTTCAATTTAATTTGTTATGGCAAGGTTTAGTGGGACCAGATATCTCTTGATGTACCAATAGTATTTTATAGTCAGAAAAAAAAATTGTCCTTCTTAGGCTTTGTTAGTAACCTCAAGGGAAACAGTCTAGATAAAAGTAAGTTCTATTAAGATTAAAAGTACGTCAAAATGTGGACTTTGGAAACTTGCATTCAGAATAAAAAACATAAAAACGTTTCTTTGGATCAAACTGATGTATTGTAGCACAGGAGAAGGGTGTTTTGCAGTGTTAGATAAAAGCTAGGACACAAGTATATACAGTCTGCACTTCAAGGATCAAATCCTAGAAATGTCAGCTTTGTTTCAAATAGTAAAATGTATGTGTTCATGCAGATAAACTCAAGTTCTTTGGCAAAGCCTCTCAGCACACTGCTTTAGTATGAATAAATAAAAGTAAGCTGAATGCATATTTAGAATCCATGAAGGTGATATTTTGGAAAAAAAATTATATGGGACACAAATCTCCTGATTTTTTGAGTCCAATCTATAAAACTGGGTTTAGACACTGATATAATCTTTGCTACTCCTATTTGAATCACAAATTCACTTTCCTTTTAACTAATGTACGCAAGTAACTAAATATTTATTTAATTTCATACACTCATGCTCAAAGGTTCAGAAATGGATGTAAATGAAAATATCTTCTTATTCTTTCTAGTCTATTATATTTTAGTATTAGAGTAAACTGGGGCTACAAAACATGCTTTTTTGGAAGCTTCCCTCCTTTTGGGAGTACTATAATAGAGGTAGATAGAAAAAAATACCCTCTAGTAAAACTAAATAATGCTGTCTCTTCTGAATGCTGGGTTTTGACAATTTAGAGTCAGTCTTCAACCTGTGCAGGGCTTATGATCATAATAATTGGTTCTTCAAAATCAGAAGGCTACAGAAGTGTTTATCTAGTGTATAAAAGATACTAAGTTCTGATGATTAATTAACTTTTAAATATTGTGATGAAATAACAAATTGATCATACAGTAGTATAAACCAAGGATCACGTTTTGTTTGTTGTAGAAGATTGCTGAATTGTTACATTATTAACAATACTTCTCAGCAGGATGCCGCAAGGCAGGGTACCAAATAGTGGATAATCAAGGAAACCCTTTATCCCTTACTAAACTGATTAAATAATATGATGAATAGAAGAAGACTGCAAAGTTCTGAGTTCCTATGTTGATAAAGGTGATATAAGGACTTGTATAGAATGGTAGAGGATATAAAAGCATGGGGAATTCTTCTTATTAAATATGCACTAGTCAAGCTTTCTGCTTTGTGTTAGCTTGCTCACATGCAGTCTCATATATTCCATTTTTTAATGTCCTTTGGGTAATTACTTATTTATCTCATACAAATCATCTAAGTAAACACAGGTTTAATATAACTAGTTACTGAAGTTTATGTACCTCTTGGGCTTTAAGTGTTGTCTGATTAGATTAAGGAGAAGAAAAACATACCAAAAAATCCTAGTTTTCTCAAGTTTCCCCTTAACTCCTATAATTAAGTCAGTAGTATACATATTTAATAACACTTTGCTTTTGTATGCTCTCATGTATGGTTGAGTCATATTTCGTAGATGTATATTTTCATTAGATTTTAAAAAAAGGAAAAATGTAGATTTACACTGCACGTATTGAGCTCTTTCTGTTAAGACTGACATAAGAATAACCTAACGCCATATGGGATAAACAAATCTGGCTTTTAATACTAACTCGGGTTTGAACATTTATCCTGTATATACAATTGAATTGAATTCCTTCTCATAGCCAGTACATCCCAAATTGTGTGAGGTTGTTCTCTGAGGTTGTGTAAATTAGTAGTGGTGTCATAGTGGGTATAGAATAAACCGGTTGTCAGAAAACTGGATCATGGAAAGCACATATAACATATTATCTTCATTCAAACTGCAGCCTGCAGTCTTAGTCAGCAGGCAAATGTACCTGATCTGATTTCTCACCCTTCTCACTTCATCCTCTAAACAAATCAAATGGAGCAATTATTAATTTACCATGAAGTAATTCACATGTTGTTCTCTTAGACCCTGTTTGATTAACATTTCTCCTTTCTGTTATTACTTTTCTATCCCAGTTCTGTAGTTTCCTCTTATATTTTGTGTAGCTTTAAATTTTCTCTTATAAATTATTATCACATGTTTTAAAATATTCTCATTTAAAAATTTCAAGCTTTTATTAAAGTTCTTTACAGAATATTGCAACATTTTCATCTTTCTTGAAAAACATTTTTAAGTAAAATTGCAAGAAATTTCCTGATCTCCCATATAGACTTAAGTAACTCTCTCTCTCTCTCTCTTTAGTTAGAAAAATGTCAATTGCTGTATTACCAATAAAATGGGTGCTTAGATCAATAAAGTGTTATTATGTTAGTAATACAGAAATTTAAAATGTAAAAATAATATGAAAAGGTTTATAGAATTTTTGGACAGAAATCATTATGAAAGGGAAAATAATTTAATAAGCCGCTAATATATAAATACAAGTAAAGTCATTAAAATGTTATTTATGGTAAATATAGTTATAATTCCACCATGATGAAGAAAACAAAACATCTACACAAGTGTTTGTTCAGTTTGGATGAAGGCATTTAAGACAAGCACAGAAACAAAATATTTCAGTCCTTTGCTTTTCGACAAATTAGCATTATCATAGCTTTTCGCATACTTTTTATAATCTAGCCATTGAAAAGAAAAATCGCAAGAGAGATAACTGAAAATTAAATCTTTTTATTCCCAAAATATGTATAGAAACCTAATTTTCAGATAGAGGAATTACAGAATTCATCAAATCCTGTTTCATTAAATTCTCAGCTCGAACCTTGAGTTGCAAAAACCTAATCTGTGAAGCTGTAGGTGGGTACATGATTCACAGGATCAGATCCTAATAAATCAAACTTTCTTTCCACTCAGTTTGGGAACCAGTGCATTGCATCTCCTTACCTTGAGTGAATTTCAATACACCAGCCTTTCAGAAGATATACCTCAAACATTTGAAAGTCAAAAGCACTTCCTTTCAAGGTTAAATCACTGCAGTACAGACCTCAAAAGAGTTTTCAAAACTGATTATGACTCTGATAAATCAGAGCAATTTCAAGAGGTTTTTTTTATGTTAAACTTTATATCACCTTAACAGTTTATGGCAACAGTGTTATTGAAATATAATCTGTTATTAAGTGGATGGAAAATAAATGGATGGGTTAAATGACTCACTGGAGGAAGTCTGTTGTTTTGGGGGTTTTTTTCATAGGCTATAACCTTTTAACAAACAGCTGCAGCACTGAGAATTTGTTGGGACAAGCAGTTAGCCAGCTGAGCTTCAGGCTTCCAGACACTTATTACCTCTTTGTTTGATTGGATTTTGTTTTGTTTACTAGGTTAAACTTTTTAATATGGATTAGCAGTGAAATAGAACGAAAGTAAACAAATCATTATGCTCATGAGATTGTGGGGGACAAACACATCCATCATTTAAAGGACACACAACAGGTAATGCGGCACATTGTGCTCACCTATGCAACAGGGAAAATCTACTGTTACATTTCACAAGCACACGGATTCCAACTTCTTGTTAGGATTTTGAAGTTGTAGCCAACTGTAATTTTCTGTTATGTATTTATTAAAGCACAACTTCCTGTCTTCTTGTTAGAATTATCTTTCAAATATTCACCTCTGCTGCGTTCCTTGGGGACTCAGAGGTGTTCTACAGGAATTTAGTTCTACAATCCTTATCTTTACTTATCTTTACTTACCACCAGCTAATTCTGGTGGTAGAGTTGAAGGAAAGAGACACATGAATAACCTTATCAAATTGTAAATTCATAGAATACATAGTTTGAAAATGACCCCAAGAAATTGTCTATTCCATATTCATGCTGTCAGGCTGCCCTGTCTGAACTTGTTTTACTTGCGCACCCCAAAAGTTCTAAAAATATGAGTTAATACATTACAGGTAGGATTTCCTAAGTTAAGCAGTTTTAAACAGTAGTTTAAACACCTTGCTTAGTGTAAGATTTTCAAGCACAGGAATTGTCACATCAAGGTTACTGGAAGTCAAAGAATATCCATTTTCTCCCCATACTGTAGATATTATTGGCCAGACTACACTTCCAGTCTTACCTGGAATTCTGTATGGCTACTTCATAGATGTGAAAGCCTTTCCCTGTAGGTTACAGGATTTAATGCTGGGTAACACACCTGGCAGCCATCAAATGCTTCGTGGGGATTGCTGAGGATATTGCCCTCAGCCTTATTGGGAACACCATCTGAGAGGACTGTCAAAGGCACTGAGAGCACCTCTGTCAGCAATTACAATAGGGAAGTTTTAGCTACTCACAAAGGTATTCCTTTGCCTAATAGTAATCAACTATGCCAAGGAAAATTTAGATTTCTAAACTTCCTGTGCATAATGTTTTTAAAAACATGTCCATGGTGCCCTGCTCTAAAATCCAAATGCAGTTTAAAATTAAATAAATATTAATTTCAAAACAATCCTGGCAAGAGCTATTGTGCAGAAACAGTACAGTGCAGGGTTCCATAGGACTCAATGATTTAAGGGGAAAAATGAAAATCTGAGATTGTTTCTTTATAGAGTACTTGCATAGAGTATGTGAACTACTGAACAGTTGCCTTCAGTCCTTCTTTCCTGCCCCTGCAAAGCATCCAAGGTAGATGACAGATGAAGTTGTGGCATCAGGTAGGACTCTCATTCCTAAAGCAGGATTACAAAGATTCTTTTCCCTTGGCTGTAAAGCCAGGATTTTTTTCACAAAACCTAGAGTTTAGGACATTACTTATCATTATATGCCAGAGTGCCAGGCAAGTTCTTCAAAAGGAAAAAATAAAAAGCTATAGGCCCATAAGATAATGCATCCTTCTATACTTCCTATGCCACCAACAAGCACTGGGAGACAGTTTTCCTTACTTGATCCTTCTCTTGAGTGAATTTAAAAAATCTCTATGTTTCTATGTAAGCTTTCTGGAAATGGATTAGCATCTTCAAAGCATGAAAATGAGCCTTTTTCAATTGAAAAAGCCCACAGTAACTTTCCTAAATTCCCAACTAGCTTGACTTAATATGTCTGTCACAAAAAGGGTCATACCAGAAGCTCACAGGTAGGAGGCTTAAGTAGCTGGGTCTGCTCCCAACAGTGAATTTAAAATATAATAAGATTCTTTCACATTTATTACATTTTCAAACAGCCACAGAAACAAAACATTTTTTCAAAAGTGGTCTTAAAGTTTCAGTATCATTTTGAGCTTTTCCAGTCCTTCAAGCCAGGAATGTTTTCATCAGACAGATTAAATTGCTTCCCAGCAAAACTATTCATCCCTTTAAAAAAGTACACGTCCCATGATTATAAGCTCCTGGGACTGGGCTCTGACCATATGTGCAGGAAAGGCACAAGCTCCCTGGGCTGGGTGCAGCCACAGTGGTGACAGCAGATCTGAGTGTGACACTGAGCACATGCCTTGCCTATAAGGGATATGCTGGGACTGTTCTCCCTTCCCTGTCCTGGTAAATCCATCATTACATCCAACCCCTTATATTTCCAGAGGAGTGGTCCACATGGGCTCCCAGAATTCTCACCAAGCACAGTGGCTTGCTGCAGAAAAAGTTAATGTTCAGTTATTTGTGAGGACATCCCGTTCCCTACACTTTAGGCTTTTCAATGATAAGAGAACTAATCCCCAAAACTTACTGTGGATAAAGTTCTCATGAATCCCATGGTAGTTTTGCCTGAATTATTGCAATTGGTCTTATTTCCCCAAAGTTTTGTGTTAAACCTTACAGTGTTTCTTCAACCAGTTTTAGGGACAACATCCATCAGCAGAGATCCATGGAGCTCCCCTCTTCTTCAGGGCATGCCACAGGTGTAAAGCCATCCTTGCAAAATGAACCTACAGCTCTAAAAGGCCCTTCAGGGATATGGCCACACCTCTGCTAGTAAACAGAAAGGATTCTCTGTCCCTGAGGACAAGGGACATGGAATGGCTTGCATCCCTATGGCTCAAAGCTTATCTCCTCCCCCAGCAGGGTAGCACTGTCCATACAGGAACCCCCCTGGAACTGCCCCAAGCCACCCACGGGCTGAGCCTAAGCTCTCTGGGAAAATGGTGCCTGCAACCCAAAAGAATTACACAAAGTAGTGCACTGGCACTAAACACTGCACATACTCACTGGGGCAGCAGCTGAGCTTGAGCCTCTGTTTACTTCAGCACCACCAATACCACCAACAAAGCCCAGTTTACTTGTACACACTCATGAAGATTTGTTAGTAAGCTCCAGATTCATTCAGTTGAAGCTAAAAGCTCATTATGTGTGTTTATATAAAAGTTATATGTGACACTGAAGAAATTAAATATTCATTATGACAGCATGAAAGGATTTCCTTTATGCTTAAATGAAACATTTAAAAATAAATGAACAACGTATTCTAAAAATTAAATACCTGTTTTCTCCAACTGTGTCCCATAGCTTAGTTATGCAATTGGGAATTCTTCATTTTAATTTTGTGCATTGATTTCAGATGGCATTAATAAAATATTTCCTTTTACTGTAAATTATTAATAGAATTTGTTAACACTGGCATGCACCTGAAAACTTACAACCATTCAATATACCACCTCACCAAGAAATCAACAAGAATATTCCCCAAATGAGCTAATGACAGACACTTCTGCTAAAAATCTGCATTTTTAGTTGTACAACAATTCTAAATTCTTCCAGAACACTCCCCTCTCCCCAGAACCATCCCAGTAACATGTATTTTTTTGACAGATGAGATCTTTGGTTTTCATTGGATTAAATAGTGCTTGCAGGGAAGAGCACCAGCTGAAACAATAGCAGTGGCTGTTCCTTGATTTCACTTAGCCTGCAATACTTTCATTCATGAGTGTTAAATTGGAATTGCCAATATTAACTTACCAAAGAGCTGGCGGATAAAGTTTATGTGCTATTTATCCTCAAGGGTCCAATTCAATGGCATCCCTGTAAAATGTCACTGACCCACTTCATCAATTACTGAAGGCAGGCGTGGGAGCTTTACATTCCTCCTGATTGTACCAGCTAAATAGACCTTCTTTTTTTCCTTTACGTGATAACCAGACTGCTCAAAAAATAATTTGTGCAAGTTTCTTTGCATTATTACAATTAAATTCTGTTTCTATCACGCTTAACCACAGCCTTAAGAAAAAGCTGGCCATTAAAAGATTACATGCTGGGAGACCTGTTAATAGCAAATT
This sequence comes from Petroica traversi, assembly GCA_025920805.1. Lineage (NCBI taxonomy): Eukaryota > Metazoa > Chordata > Aves > Passeriformes > Petroicidae > Petroica > Petroica traversi. The sequence goes on along the minus strand of JAHLSL010000158.1, from coordinate 1,476,907 downwards.
ACTGAAAACTTTGAGAGAGTCTCTGCTACAAGGACAAAATACAGCTGAGAAACTTTAGAAGAACTGTAAAAATGGTTTAACTTCAGTGTTTTGTATTGATACTGCAAGATTTTGTACATTGACAGTTATGAAGATATTTTCTCGTCAAGTAGGCAAATATTTTCAAAAGTATACATGCCTCTGAGGGCAAACTGTTGACTATTTGCTTTTCATAAGGTAATGTTGTTTTACACCTATTATTTAATAAAAATATTTCATATTCCATTTTCTTGCTTTGATATTTCAAAAGAATTATTATCAAATTCCTATTACACTGCAAACAATTAAAAAACCTCTTACAGTTAAATATGCTGCTCCTGCCAGCTGGAGAGCAAGGGATATTTTCTTATAATGTATCAAAATCCTTTTTTTCTTCACCTCATCTACTGGAAAGATGAAACAATTTGATGTCATTTTCCCCCTGTAATTTTAGCATCTAAAAGAAAGACATGTAGTTCAAGTTTATCAATGACACTTAACAGAAAGACAAAAAAATCATTTTTACAGAGTAATTCCTCCCATCCTAGGACACATCCTTCTGTCATTCGGTGATTTTGCTCCTTTATTTCTTATCTGCTGCACAAAAGTATTCTCAAGAGATATGACAGGTATCATCTTTTTCCATGCCCAAGTCTTTTGTGCACGCAATTCTGAAGGTGCAATCTCTTCCCTGTGCCACATGGGGTGACTGTCAGGTGTGTCATTCAACAGCAATGCAGCAGCCTGGACTCGTCTAAGCAGCCATGGAAATCTGCCCACCAGGAACAGCTCCTGATGCAGCTCTGGGGTCACTTGTGTGACCCTGAGGAGGAGAGGAGCTATTGCTGATGGAGCTGCTTTGCACATGGGAAGGATGGTGCATTGCTTTCATCAGTCTGAGGCAAAAGGTTGTCTTAGCCCAATTATGATACAATGAAGACAATCACATCCAGGAGTTTCAGCAGTTAAGATAACAGCCTCTGAAAGAAAGCAAATGTTAGGAAAGAGAAAATAAACAGGGGGCAAGGAAAAAAAAGAGAAGTGATTTATTGATGACTGACATTGATAAAATAGTACTGTTTTCCCCATGAGCAGGTAGGCAGGATGTTCAACAGCAACTGTTAGAAGAAATCTACTGCTCATTGACTGGAGGAGAGAGTTTTCACTACTGTGTAACAAATTATGTGTGAAAAGCTCTGGCTAAAACACCGGTAAGTCAAAGAAAATATTACCTTTGCACAACTACTATGAAAATTACTGGCTCAAGTTCTACATCACAGTTGAACTGACTGATCATAATAGTGTCTTTTGGTACTACAGGCATATGTATGCTTAAAATATGTCCAAAATGTTTCCTGCAATTTACTGTGATAAATATTTCTATGTCTACTTCAATTTTAATCAGTATCAAATTATTAAAAAAATGTTTAGAACATGGAAATTAAGTTACTTTATTAAAAGCTTTATGAACTTTTCCAAAAAAGCTTAGATTAGCAAAGGAGTTTGGAGTGATTTTTTTCTCTAAACATGAATTTTAACATTTCTAGTTGCATTGTAGATATACATTTATGTGAAGCACAGCTTGTTTCAAATCTTGGTATATAAAGTAATGAGAAGGATTCATTTCTAAGGGCTAGTGAAAACAACGGTCCTTATACTATAAAAATATTTGCTGATAAAAACTATGGGAACAATCCTTTCTTGAAAATCAGATGGGCGCTATTAAGAGTACAAAAGAAATAGCATGCCATTGAAGTGTAGGACTTATTCCAAAATTATTTTGAGAGAGGGGAAAAGTAGCTGTAAGAGTAAAATAGACCATCAACAGCTGAAATAAAGATGCAAGGGACACAATACAAATCTTATTTGTCTAACTTCCTTCCAGAAGGGAAAATCTACAGTAAGCAGGGATATCAATTTTGAGAAGTTCATGTTGTCAGTCTTAGTGACAACATGAACTTAGTGACTCTAAACTCAGAAGGGAGTTTAATAAAGATCCTTCTCTGATGACCACTTCAATCTCTCTTTCATCCATCATTAACAACAGGCACTGTTCTCAAAGTTGTCACTATATCTGTTTTTGTGGATCCTTTTCTGCAAAAGGGTCATTGCTGCAAAGCACCCATCCCTGTCATGTGCAGGCAGCAGCTTAAGCTGACTCAGGTGTGAGCTGCCCACTGATGAGCCTGGAAGAGAAAACAGTAAATTATAGATGCTCAGCTGGCCAGTGTCCACTTACACAAAGCTGTAATACCTCAAAATTGTATTACATCATCTATTTCACCCCTTTTTGGAAGATGCACAGAAAAATGTAAAATAGGGTTAAAATTTTTGTGCTGAACATTGACTTGTACACAGAGAAAACTAGGTACTAAGAAGAAATTGTCTTCAAAACTCTTTAAATATCTCATTTTCTTCACTGTTAAGATCCAAGAGACAAAACTTGTTTATAAGTTTTGGCCTTTCTTTTACCAGATGTATCACACAGGCAGACAAAAGAGATGACACCAAAAAAAGCCAAGAGAGGGCCTGTCTCCAAGGAGAAAACATAACTGACCAAACTGCTATTAAACTGCTTTTAACTTATTTTTAATGAGAATGGCCCCTGAGCCAGCAGCAAGTGCTATCCCTTTACCTACTCACTGAATAGCAGATCAGACTTTCTAAGTGATGCATGTGCATCAATGCAGGTCTGGGAATATTAAATCAGGTCTGCTCTGAGGATATTAAACCTGCCTTTGAGTCAATGCCTGTGGAGTGAGCATAGCCCTGACCCACTTTCACAGCTTCTGGTGTCAGTGCTGGCTTATGCAGAGCTAACAAAGGATAACTGCTACTCACAGCACCAGCTTTAGGCTTCCAGCATGAGCTCATTTGTAATGTTCCTGTTGCTGTAAGCAGAGAACTGTCCTGGACAGCACAGTGACAAAATATGGCAAAGTACCTGCAACATTGTACAACTTTCATTCCTGTTTCTTTTATATTTTTAGTGCTGGAAACATGAAACCTGAAGGACTGATTATCGGATGCAATACTTCCATACACCCTTGTTTATGTTGTGACATATATAGACATGAGCCAAATGTTATCTGTGAGTAATGTAAATGTGACTGCACATTGTACTGAGGACTTACAAGATCTATTTTAGCTGATGCTAGTCCCTTTAGTGTGCCCAAGTTCCCACTGAGCTTTTCCATTACCTAGAATATGAAAGAAATTATGCTATTTTTTTTGTGTGTGTGCTTAGCTCTGACTAACCATTTGCTTTTATTGATCCCAAAGATCTAATAAAATAAAAAGAATAAGCAAATAAAAAGAAGAATCACTTCTGAGTGTGTTTCCAGACATATGATGAATCAACATTATTATTTCTACAGTGTTCTAGGAGTATGCAGTGCTTTGCAATGCAAGCAGCAAATGATCTGACTTTGCCCATAGAAGCCAGGTGAAAGTGAGAAGCCCAGAAGTGACCTCTGGCATCAGATAGGCCATGGAAAGAGAAAGCAGTCTCTGGACAAACTAATACAGTCTTGTCACTTGATGGGGAAAAAAAGCTCCTGCTGTTTTTGTGTGAGAGGCATGTAAAACAGTGGAGCTGTAACTCTTAGGGCTTTAAAGTGTTGTTCCTGTCAATAGGAACTAATCAGTACCCCAGAGTCCACTGTACACCTGTACACACACTGTACAGCCCTATCTTTAGAGCAGTTCTAGCCAGCTCCCTTCTTTTACCATCACTTCTTAGAGGTTAAACCTCACTGCAATTTTCTGTCTACCTACAAAATTGTAGCACAGAATTCCAATACCAGAGTAGAACAACTCTTACTGGGAGAACACATCAGAATAGAAGGTCTATTTAACATGCTTATCTTGAGCTTGCGAGTTGAGTTCAAGGATCTCCACCTGGACTTTATTAGAGAGCACCAGCAGGAACAGTTTCCCTTGCATGCCCCATCCTATGCTCCACTGGAAGCAAGGAAAGTAAAGATGTGGTCACTACGGTGAGGGACCTTTGCCACCCCATGAGCTTCTGAGACGCCATTAAACCTTTTTGAGTCTTGCAGGAACCATGCACTGAGACCTCCATGCCTTCAGAACAATTATTTTGGTTCCTGCAGACAGAAAAGTCTGCAAATGAATTTCCCTGAAAGTGAAAATAGACAATATATATTACCCAGGATGTCTTTTAATCTTTATTTGGATTAACTTCACCTTTAGAACAGCTTCTATTGTAAATCTTTAACCATATATCATATTTTGCTCTGCTATTGGTCTAGACTGAAGGTGCCATCCTCAAAACATTTCATTCCACTTACAGAGCTGCAAGCAATTTTCATACATTTTCTGCATTAATCCAGCAGTATATCAGATATGAATGATGGATGGATTAAACTAATCTGTTGAAAATTCTTAATGGTGACAAAGAAGAAAGGGGGAGGAGAGAAATCTAGGGGAAGGTGTTAAGTTTGGATGTGGGTTACACAGAAATATGAGATCGAGACAGAAGTTGGATAGATTAAACAACTTGTAGCAGAAATGACAGAAGAGTCTAAAATAAATTAAGAATTAATGTTGGAAAAGAAAAGAGAAAGGAACTTCAAACAGAAATTCAAGGAAAACAGTGTTAAAAAGGTTGGGAAAACAGAGGGCTCCAAATAAGATTCTATGGGAGAGAGCCAGAAAGTCAGAACAAGATCATGGAAAGAATGGAAACTCAAAAGCAGAGAAGAGCACATAAGTCATGTAAGAAAGTCAAGGCAGAAAAGCTGATTAAAAAGTTCTGACTTCTCAGTGCAGAGGAGAGGATCAAGAAGTGAAAAAAGAAAGCAAAAGGAAAAGAGCAAAAGTGAAGGAAATTTGCAAAAAGAATATAAAGGAGTATGGACTATTATATATGTGTGTCATTGTGGGAATTTGTATTCAATTCTTACATCCTGCCCATGAAAGTAAGGTGGGAAAGATGCCAAAATCTACATGGAATTCTGTCAAGAAAATTATTGTAGGAAAATCTTTATCTTCATTAGATTTTGTCTGCCACCTCAGGCCCTCTGTTTTCTTGCCAATAACAAATCTGAACACTTACTTTGCCTTTCTATTTTGTCAAAAAAGTAATTTTCTTTTCCTGTAGTAACAATATAGGAACTGGTTTCATTATGATAGAATAAATTTCTATTGCTACATTTGAAGTTATATTATAGCTAGAGATATGTGTGTTTTTTGCAATGGATAATAGTTGATTTTAAACTTTTTAAGAATTGTTGCTTGTGTTTCTATGCAAAAAAAAAAAATATTCTTCTTTTCTATCCATTAAGCTATTTAGTTTTGACATGAGGAATACATGAATAAGGATATGATAAAATCTGATTTTAAAAGCTAAGTAATTTGTCTCATATGGACTCTTCCTTATGGGATACATTGCAAATTAAAGCATTTTAAAAGCCATTAGCTACTTTTAAAACACAAATATTCAAAGTTGATAGCTAGGATCACAAAGTTTTTGAATATTCTGAAAAGGAGGTAATTATAATATCTGTAGTACCTCTGTGATATTTTACATAGTTTTTATGCCATCTGGTGGTCAAATTTCTAATAGATTCAGCCTGGGTGGAACACCCCAGGCACAGACTCTCCTCGGGGAAAGGTGGATATGGATGGAAGGGTGGCTGACTGGGGCAGGCTTACACAGGGAACAGCTGACATCCACACCAGGTTTCTCCAGGCCAAAGAGAAGGACTGTGACTACTGAAATTCCCAGACAACAAGGTCAGTGGGACCTGCTCTGTCCCATCCTCTGGACACATTCGGGGTAAGTTCTTCTTTCTGTCTTTGGTCACTGGGACTTCACTTCATGTGACTTGCACTGACACAGGTGACTCCCCAGGTCATCAATTAACAATAGCTCAAATTTGTTCATTTTCTTCCTGAATCAGGAGAAACAACTCTAATAGCAGGTGGTATCTTAGAGTTTAATACACATTCCTAGAGAGATAAAGACAAGAATTCTCTTTCTTTTGTAAAGGTAAGTGTCTGTTTGGAACAGATGAACATCAGCAATAAAAGTTTAAAGTCAAGTTTACCTTCAGGACTGTAAGAATAGAATAATTCCTGCTTTGGGTCAGACAAAGGATCCAGCTGATCCAATACCTGTTTCTGGGACAGGATAGCATCATGAGTTAAGCAGTCAAGTTTCATGTACTTACATACTGAGGGCACAGGACACCTACTTGAACATCTCTAGAGATTATTCCAGATTCTTTGCTTTGAACCTATGATTAAATAATTATTTTTTTCTGGGTTAACTCCCAAATAAAGTTTTCCTATGATTTTAAGTCTTCCCTTTCCAGCATCAAGGAGGCCTCTTGGCTTCAACAAGTCCACTTTTTAATAAAGATCAACATGGGAAATGCTCAAGGAATGAGCATTATGAGGAAACAGAGAAAGTATAGACTGATTTTTTTTTCCTTGATATATCTCACAGCTCTAGATAATTTCTGAGCAGGGGGTCGCATCTGAATCACTATATTAAAATATAATTTTTTTAAAAATAAAACTATTAAATTATATCAGTCGACTATTTCTAGGCTGCTGGGACTTTTTGGTTTTTTTGTCTAAAATTCTTTGGAGTTGTAGTAATGGCTTTTTCCATAAGTGTTCTTAAAAGAACAAAAAATGGTGATCCATTCAATTCTAGCCCATGCTGACTGAGCTCCTCATCACTGGGGAATAAAGGGGTATAGCTTGACCTTAGAACTCACACAATATCATGAAGTTGGCAGGTTGTTAGAGAGAGGAAAATGCAAAAATATTTCATAACCCTGAAGATTTTCTGTTTGTGGAATGACAGCAATATTTTGTATTTACATACTGCAATTCAATCTTGTTCAGCAATGTTAGTTTAACCTCCTGTCACTCCTGATAGTATTGGTATAATTTTTCTTATGTCACAAATGCAGAAACAAGCCCAAGGAGGGTAAATAATCTGCCTTTAACTATTTTGATGAACATAAGAGAGAATGAAAGTTAATACAATGCCTCGGTCCCAGTCCTGTGCCTTACACACAGGACAGTATTCCAGCCAAGAATAACACACAATTACCATTTTGCCAGGCTTTTTATCTGACACATACTATGTGTGAACTCTATTAAAACTTGTAAATCTCAGTAACTGAAACAGTGGTGTCAGCTACACAGGTCATTGTCTGGTGATGGCAAGTGAATGCAGTACTTGTCTTACGACAGTTACGTGCTACATTCTTTGTTATGTTGGTTCGTATGTTGGTTTCAGCTAATAAATCACAAACACCATCTTCATCTTATCCTGCTTGTAAACCTGGGTAGGTCCTCAACATCAATAGCTTTTCAATAAATACTCTGTTATTTGGCATTAACAAAAAGCTGCAGCACTGGCCAACAAGGACAGTAAGATAACTGCCTTCTGAGCTGTCAGGCCAAATACATCTGTCGCTGTGTTTGAAGAATACATCCAAGTTTATGCCACATGAGGAAGATTACAAAGTTTAAAAATAGGATTCTCAGACTTTATAAAGAAGTTTATATCCCTTTTTCACAGACTTTTTTCTGAAGTCACCGATGGGGGATGTTGCCTTTTTGGAGGCAGCTTTCTGATAGAGTTGTCTCAGTGTCACAGCACATCCTTGACATAGTGGTGGATGGCAAACAAAGAAGCAACAGTTTCTCTGAATCAGTTCCCTAAATTATGGACATATACTTACTTAATTCAAACTCTGAAGTGTTACCACCAGAACCATATTTGACATGGCGCTATCTAAATATGAAGAGGGTTCAGATGCCAATATGTCATTTGCTCAATCAATTGTTAGCCTTATTGCTGCAGTGCAACTTTGTCATTTACAGCAGTTTAAAAATGGCATATTTTTGTAGAAAATATTCATAGAATTTCAGGTAGGTGTTTCTTCATAAACTCATAAAAGTTAAAATCACAAAATCACAGTCATTTAGGTTGGAGAAGACCTCCAAGATCATCAAGTCCAATCTTTGACTGACCACCACCTTGTGAACTGGACCATGGCCCTGAGTGCCATATCCGGCTGTTTCTTGAACACCTCCAGGGACAGTGACTCTCCCACCTCCCCGGGCAGCCATTGGATTAGCAGGAGATATTGGAGAGAACAGGGAATTCAGTGTAAAAACTGTGAACCTCTGATGTGCATGCCAGGCCCCTATGAGGCTTCCTGATTGTTCTCTAGTGAGGGTTTGAGAGGCTGTTTGATGGTGGCAGTCTCTTATAGAGCATTTTTATCAGATTAGGGCCACAGTGGTGAGTCGTGCCATTTGTGCCAATTGGCACGTACAGTAATTCTGCTGAATTTATATGAGTCAGCAAGTTCAATTCTTACCTTGAGCAGCATCTTGTAAGAGTTACATGAAGAAATTGGTGGAGATTGTTAGATCAGTTGCTTTCATCTTCAACTTAAAAGTAGGTATAATTTCTCCAACGTTAATAAAAATATAAGGAAAGAAAAAGGATAAGTGCCAAATTATAAAGTTGGAGTAGATTGAGGGCAGCAAAAAGGCTTGAGAGGGAGCTGATATCAAAAGATTTACTATTATGAGAGAGAAGACTGGTGAAAGACCAGCCAATTGTAGACTGCAGTTATAGCAACCCTTTGTAGCTGAGTTGAAGATGCTGAGATCATAGTGATTCTGCTGATAAAAGCTGCTGCCATGAAATGGCCCCAGACTTGATATAATTTCCCATAGTGGCCATGTTGTATCTCTTTATTTCAAAATGTGACCATCATAATCCAATGAGCTTCTCACAATGAACATCCAGCTGGCTCCAGGGACACATTCTAATTCTAACAGAGACTCAAAATACTGCTGCTACCCTAGTCTGAAGTAGAGAATAATATAAAACCTTATCTTCAGCATACTTTCCCAAAATTCCAACTAAAAGTATTTTGTTTATCTCCATTTAATGCAGAATTGATTTTGTGTGGGAAGATAGAGAATTAGCTATCCAGACAGATTAACGTCACTCTAAATATTGTAAGAAAGATTAATTGTCTAAAATTGCAGAGGCAAACTAATTCATTTGCACTGCCATCCTTAAACTTTAACAAATGAATATGTTAAGATAAATAAGGCACTTCAGCATGTCCCAGCTAAAGCAAACTATTCTGATGTTCCTAAAACATTTAATTCATCACTGAACTTAGTTCTACATTGCTTTACAATGAAATTTAGCTTTCTCCAAAAACACGATAAGGCCAACCTTAGGCTAAAAAGAATTCAAATCCCAGGAACTGTTCAAGAATTAGGACCTAGTATTTTTCACATTTCCCAGATTCACTTGGAAAGCTCTCACAATTTAAAATTATATTCCCTGAGGCCATCAGCTTTCAACCAAATATCATAAAAAAGAAAACTGGACAGAAGATGTTATCCTAGGCCTTACTCAGTTGCCAAGAAAGAAAAGAATCTGCCACCACAGGTAATTCTGTGCAACCCCAGTGTCATCTGCATCACCCTTACACATGTCAGTGTAGCCTCCAACCTTTCCTAGCCCACTTCTAACCTAACTTACAGGTTATAGTCACTCATACTGAAAACTGTTGCAAAGTCAGCCAGAAAGTATCAAAAGGTGAAAAGATGATATGGCCCTACTCTGTCCAGACATCAGATGAATAAAACACATGCAAAGAACACAAAAACTCTGAAAACATTAAATACTTTATGAAGTAAGAGAAGTAAACTAGTGAGTACTGTTTGTCAGCTGAAAGCTACTGGTGCAACTGATTCCTTGCTTTTACAGGGACTGAAGGTCTTTTCTGAGGACTCCCAAGGGCTTTCATAAAAATGCCACAAATAGACTTGCACCTGATATGTCACATGGAAAGGAAAAAAATCAGAAATATGGCAAGCTTTTTCCATCTGACATATGAATATTTATTTGTGTGATAATAAGCATTCTAGTCCCCTTGACTAAAAATTGCTCCATGCAGTTGAAATTACTGGATTTTTCAATCTGTTTTTATGGCAGTTTTAATGAGTGAAAACATATCCTCATGTATGTTCAGACTACATTAGAATGACACATCATCCAAGTGTAAGCCAAGTGAGCTGACATTTATAAAGGTTAAGCATGCAGGTCAATTGGTTAGGTATACAAATGTCAAATCAGCTCAGAATCGTTCCACAGAACCACTGAGGTTGTGTGGCACCTCTGGAGATGATCTCTAAGAATGGAGATCCAGACTGGCAGGACTGTGTCCAGATGGGTTTTGAATTTCAAGAACAGAAACTCCACAAACTATTGGGGAACCTGTTTCAGTGCCCAACCTCCCTCATGGGAAAAAGAATGTTTAAAGAGCATTTCCTGTGTTTGAGCATCATGGAATCATAGAATATCCTTGACAAATGCTTTATATGGCATAAGTGATATCCTGTCCTAGGCAGTGCTGGCTTTACAAGAGACTGGCTCTGAGAAGGTGCTGAACACCCCTCTTCAATTGTTTGTGAAACGGAGTCATTTTTCACATAAGCTCTTTATAAAAATGGGAAATCCAGGAAAAGTCACAGCACTTTGTAGCTTTAGCCAGCTTCCCACAGTTGTCTGTACTGGCCAGCACTGTCTCATTTCATAGCCAGTAGCTCTCCACATGCCTTTCAGTCAGCTTAACCTCAACTGAAGACCTTGTCAGAGACCTCATCATCTTCTGGCAGCTCTAACACATGCTAGGAAGAAATTTCCGATATTTTTAAAATGAAATATGGACTGAAATTGCAGACAGCAATGATTTTCCTGTCACCTATAAATTAATATATCCAGTACAAATCTAGGTCCTCAATTAAATTCAACTAATTTCTACTTCATCATGTTTAAGGCTGAATTGAAGGATTTTTAAAAGATGTGTTATACTGTGCTTCAAAAATCTCATTGCAAAAGTTTCAGAGGGTCCTGCTCTTCCCTATTGTTTTAAAATGAAAATAGAATAACACAGGGCTATGGGGATTTCTCTGCTTGGGAGGTGTTGGAGTGGTTTCTTTTGGTGTAATTAAATGTGCTTGCATGCAATTGCAAGGGGCAGATCTTGCCCAATTTTCTTCTGCTTCTGTGTTTCTGTGGTTATTCTTCATATTTTATCTCTATTTTCCAAAAAAAAGTATATTTTTTCAATATAAGCATTTTTCTTTGTCAGATGAACAACATTAAAGTATTTCCAGTAAAAAAGACATGAATGAGTTTTTATTTACTGCTATTTACCAAACAAGAGAGATGGGAAGAAGGCTGAGAGGTATAGGATATGTGACCACAAATCACTTTCTTAGAAAACTCAACTAAAAATGACATAATATATTGGCATTGCAGCTGTCTTCTCCCCTTGTTTCTATATAATTCTTTTTTAAATCAAGTATCCTGTTATCCAAACTACTGCTGACACTAAAATACATGCTATCTACATTTTCTTGTAGCCAGAACTGGGACTGAATGAATCATTCCTATGACTCATCATAACTCTTTTTTTGCATACCAATGTTACAATGTACTGAACAATTTAACATAAAAAGTGGAGTTTTCCCCGTATTCTGATAGAATCTTTTTGCTAAAGATTGAAATTGCTCTCTTTCAAATTATTTTAACTTATGTTCTTCCTGGGAGTTTGCTTTATTGGCAGCAGAAACAACACCAATTAAAGTTTAAAAGCTCATCTTTTAATCTTTGTGGATAGCCCTGATGAAAAAGACACAGTCCCCATACATCGAGTGATATTCTAGTTTAAAATGTCAAGAGTTTTCAATAATTAATCTTTTTTACACAGTTCTAAGGCCTAAATGAATGCCTGGATTAAGCACACTTTTATATTCCTGCACCAAAGAATCTTTTCTCAGCACAGTTAGCCAAGCAGTACAAACTACAAGAAGCACTATAAAGCCTTCAGTTCAATTCACAGAAGTCATACACCAGCTATCCTTTCTTGATGAAATACTGTATGGTACCCCAGGGATACTAACTAAGAATGGGATTTGTATTCTGGTACCCTGCAGATACTCAGGAAAGCAAAAGGGAAAATAAATGACTTTCAGCCACCTGGATAACTTAGAAGATCTACTCAGATCAGGAATTCAGGTCCCAGATCTGATATTTCCCCCATAGTTTCCTGTGGAACATTATCACACTCAGCTACTTACTCAGAAGGATATTTAACAGGAATTTCTCTCTGGAGGGACTGCTCATGACAGCATGTGAGACAGGAGACATTTGAAGGTTGGTAAAGAGGATTAATCCGTGTTGAGTGTACAGTATGGGAAAACAGAAGTGCTTGGAAGAAACCAGAGGAAATCACAAAATGCTAGGAGGTGGTAGAATGAGTGAGTTGTTTTCCTCAGTGCACAGATTACTAGGGCCACTCACAGGAAAAGGGTTTGCTTAGGTAAGCAAACACTCAGAGGTATTCAATGACTGTATTTTCTTACTACAAAGAGGCCAGAACCGTCCAAGAGCAGTGGGTGGTAACAGACTGTGAAGCATGTGCTGGGAAGGAAGTGAATGCAGCATTTGCAGTGAGTCCTGCTGCAGAAGTTACAGCAATCTAAAACACATCTTCTGAACAGTGTACATGCAGCTATGGAGGCTGCTATTATGACCTTAAAGCCTGAAAATGGCAATGCATTTTTTTGTGTGCCAGTATGCAGAGCCACCCTGCTGGCAGCTGAAAGCCTTTTGAGAAATAAGAAGTTGTTGGTGCATGGTATCCCATGAGCACAGTCTTCCGGTGAGATGTCTGATGAAGGCAAAAAGCTGTTAAGTAAGTTCTCATAAACTGAACTAAAGAAATGCACTTCTAAATAAAGTTCATATAAATAAATCTAAATAAACACAGCTGTGATATTTCAGAGAGTAATGTTCTTTCTATGCCTCCTTAATGTATGAGACAAGCATATCAGTATCAGAGTTTAACCTTTTCATGCTAGATAACGACAGTTTAACCATAGGTTTAGCAAAACTTATTTTGCCAGTTTTGCCATGCTCTGAGTGCCCCATCTGTAGACATATCTGCTACAGATCTTATATGGGACATGGGCAAATGTCCTTTTGACTGTTTTTTCCAGGATCGTGTCCATGGTGCAGGTTCCCCCCGCTGTAGCCAAGACAGTGCTGGGTCTGAGCTCCCCAGTTCTGCAGGGCAGCAGAAGGTGTTCAGTGGAGATTCAGACACTGCACAATGGCTGAGGAAATGGCTACATCCTGAACAGATTTGCCTGTAGAGTGCTGAGGATGTCTCCATTGCTCGACAGCACAATGCTCCGCAGCTCTCACTCACTATCTGTACTGCATGATGGAACTCTGAACTTTGTGAAACAGCTAATGATTAGTGTCACACCAGCCAGAAATGCTACTCTCATGTAATTCATTTTATTCTTGGAATAAAATGCTCCAAGTGATAATATACTTGCTGGTCTTAAATGTCAGCAAAATGTTCATAGCCTCTTGAACAAGTATTTAGACATCATTTTCATTCATTATAAAGGAAGCTTTTTTATTATCATTTGGATTTTAGGACCTGATCCAGATAATACAACTGCAGATGAAATTTGGTGATTTAAGAAAAAAAAAAAGGCATACTTTGGGTCTGAAATTGCCAAAGGTTTTCTTGCAGTCTTGGTGTGTAATATCCAGAAACCTAGTACAAACTTCCTGGATATTGTTGATTTTGAGCTGAAGATTCACTACACAGCTTAACACATCTGTCCTATACAGATTAAAAATAACTCAATCTGCTTGGAAACCCAGAATCTTTGTAGCTGGAGGGAAGGTATCTCCCAGGAACAGTGTAATGGTGGATATTATTTATCCAGCTATCTCCTGCTTGGGGGACAGAATAGTTAATTTTGAATTAAGCTTTTTTGCTTTCTCTATAAGGTATTAAGTAATATCAAATTACTTTATAACACTATCACAGTGCAGAGAATGCACTGTGAATTTCCAAAGACCAAATAGCTGAGTGATTTCCTGTAACTCCCACCACTCCCAGAAAAGGTCATGGTTGCTTGACACTACAGCTCACTTGCAAGGAACAGTTCAAATGGGTCATCCAAAAAAGCATGTTAAGAGAAGAAAGTACCTTGATCATTTACTTGAAACTTGCCAATACCATTTCTATGTATTTCTGTCTGCTGCTCTGATACACGGGCAGAAGTAGCCATAACAATAACACACCACCATCTCTCCTAGCTTACAGCCAAACAATCTGAAAATTTGGAGTTGGGCTCACTAACAGGGATCACCTTCCAATTAAAGAAATGAAAACATGCAGACTTCAGAGTAATTAAGATCACGTAATTTTAAAACCCTCAGTGCTTTCCAGAGTACTCTTGTTCTCTGGCACACGTTTTGCTTTTGTAGTTGCTCAGGCCTGGTAATGTGCTCAGAGGTCTCTTATATTTAGGAACGTTAAAAAGTTTCTGTGATGGAATTACAGAGGCTAGAAACTGTTTCTTCTGTGAGTGGTATATGGACATGTAAAATCTCCAGAGGGAGAACACCAGGTGATGCATAAGTTGGAGAAATCCTTAAGGCAGAGAATCTCTCCCCCTTGATTTCATGGACCGTGTATCCCTGAGGGTAATGTCAGAAATTACCACCGTGATTTTCAAGAGTAGCTATCTTGTCTGCATCTCCTGTGTACTGAAGGAGCAGTGTGCTAGACCAGAGTGGATTAAGACTATCAGAATTTGACACTGACACAGTGTATTAGGGATGGGAAGGTTGGTAGAAATCCCTCTAATTCTGTAAAACCCTCTAGCTGCCAAGAATACCATTACCCAAATATCAGATACTGCCAACTCTTTATCTGTTTTCCATAGAGAGGATCACGTTTGTGCTATACATCTGAATTTCAGCTTTCCCCACCTAGGTATTCAGTTATAAATTTCATATTTCTGTCAAATAGAAACAAGGAGAAAAATTAAGTTAGACGAGAGAAGGATATATGATGTCTGAAGGATAAATGCTGGAGGCAACTGAGTTAGATTGTTGCTTTGATTTATTAAATAAATCGGCTGGTATTCCTAACCTAAGCACTATTTTTACTATACTTACTCTGTCTCATATTGATGGGTTCACTGATTTTTCTGAAATACCTCCCATAAACCTCCCTAAAGGTTTAGAAAGACCACAGGGAAATAAATCAATGACAGCATGACAAAGTCCATCACAATGGCTGCTGTTCTAATTAATTCGATACAGGTCAGCTCAGATCATGCAGTTGGAAAGCTGACATTGATTTAATTAACTGCAGTACATTGTATTGTTTTAAAAGGAGATATTCTTCCCATGTTTTACATATACATTTTATGACATACCCAAAGCAAAAAGCTACACTTGGAACACTGGAAAAGAATAGAGCAAAATTGAGTCACTGAAAAAAAAGGCTGGTTCCAGTTTAGTCTGATTTAAGAAAGAGAAGTAGAGATAATCCCATTGAGAGCTAAAGAATCAGAAAATAGCTGTGAAGTGATCAATTTTTGTTTCAAACTTAAACCTGTAGAGCAGAAGAGAATAAAAAAGCTCTGAAACTAAAACTACAAAAGTCAGGAGGGGGAAAATTACTTCTTTAATCAAAATCTAGGAAGAGAAATAGTAACATTAATTGTGATGCCCACCTGGACTGGAGACATGTGTTCTTCATTTATTTTAGACCGTTGAATTGATGCTCAGGTCTGAGCCCAGATTGTTTGCTGCCACCTTGGCACTGGCCTTCCTTAGCATTGGAAGAAGTCAGTGAGAGAAGTAGTAAACATAAAAGTGCAACCAGGCCTCAACTGCAAAAGCAAAAGCTGACCTCAGGCAGGGAAAAGCCCTGTGACCCTCAGACAGGATGTTCTCCTTTAGTATGGGTCCACTGTTTCTGTGGTGTGAGGAGGTACTAATATGGGATCACAGAATCATAGAATTGCTTAGTTTAGAAAACACCTTTAAGATAATTGAGTCCCCTTGTAAATATGACACTACCAAGTCCAACATTAAAGCATGTCCCCAAGTACCACCTCTGTTAAGTACTTCCAGAGAAACCCTTCCCTGGGCAGCCTGTTCCAATTCTTGGAAATCCTGACCATGAAGAAGTTCTTATAAATTTCCCCTGATGCAAAAGGAGCCATTTCCTTTTGTGCTGCTGTTTGCTACCTGAGAGGAGACCAACACCCACCTGGCTGCAGCCTCCTTTCCAGCAGTTGTAGAGAGGAACAAAGTCTCCAGGCTAAACTCAGCTGCTTCCCATTAGATTTGTGTCCCAGACCCTTCATCAGCTAATGAGATAAAGTAGCAGTGAGGGGCCCAAAACTGACCACAGCATTCCAGGTACACACTTAGCAGTGCTGAGTACAGGGAGATGATCCCTTCCAAGCCAGCAGCATTGCATATTGGGGTTACTGAGAGGTAGTTCTCGAGCATCCCCTGGGGCAATGCAGGGCTCATTAGCTGCCTGCTGCTCCTGGGAAAGCTGCAGGAGATTCATGTGGCTTTTTCCTCCTTCTCTATTTTTTTTCTGCCCTCCTGCAGGAGTAAGGGGAGAGGGAGCAGAAATGAAACCAGAGCTTGCCCATGTACGTGTTCACCGCTGATTAGGCTGTGCACTCCTGCTGGAGGGCACCATCAGTCCATAGCCAGGCTCTGGCTACAGCTGCCACTCTGGAAGTGTTCAACTGGTGTCTGAGGGGGAGCATCCTACAACTCCCACGACCCTGCCTTTACTCCTTGGTGCCACAATCAGCTGCTGGTCACTCTGGATGCACTTCTGCTGTGGCGTTTGGAGGAGGTCTCTCAATACAGCACAGTAGGATTGTGCTGCTGGTGCTGATGTACAGAGCTGGGACTGACTGCCTGCCACCCACTGCACACACTCAGCCAGGCCCTCAGAGCACCAACAAATGGTGTGACATGGACCTGCAGGAGCAGAAATATCCCACCTGAGCTTCAATCCACACGTATAAAGAGGAACAATGTCATTTCTGCAACAGAATCCACATGCTGGTCAAAATTAAATGAATTACTCAAACCAACCACTATAGCTGATTCAAGTCAATATTTTATATTGAAAACTGGATCCTTCCCCAGATATTCCCTGGTTCTAGTTCTGTATGCTTTAGTACTGTGAGAATCTGGGTGATTCGCTGTGGGATCCCCTTTCTGTTTGAGAATGTATGTGAGCTAGCCTCAGGCTCAGATTTTGTCAACACCTGTGAAACAGTATTTCCCTTTTTTGTTTTCCCTCTCCCCTAACTGGAATTGTTATTCCCAGTGTCCCTGGGGCTCATTCACTCACGATTAGGGTCAATGAAGAGACGTAAGAAGGAGACTTAGTGCATTTAGTATTTTCTATGAAGACAGCCCTGAAACCAAATAATTCAAAACCAAAAAGAAAATTTTGCCATGGCTTAAATTACCTTTCTTCCTTTTATTTTGCTGAATATTTTTGCTTATATTAAAATGTGCTTGACTCCGTTTTTTAAGGATTTTTGATTTTAAAATATAAGTGTTCAAAATAACATGTACTGCAGAAGAAATATAAATTCATACCAAATCTAACAACCCCACCCTTTCAAAACCAAGGAAATAACCACACACGCACATGCACATACAGAGTGTAAATCTGTATCTATCAGAAATATCTATCAGGGCATATTGGATTTTTTTACAACAGCATTAACACAGTTCAACACTGATGAGATAGGAAAAAAAGTAAACATGAAAAATGCATAAAATTATTAACTTTATTTTGATCTCAACCGTATAACTTCAGGCCCAGACTATTTAAATTGATAGAGATTTATTCCCAATTTATACCATTTTAATGGATCTGTAAGGGCTGATGATTCTGCAGCTAATTACTCAGATTGGAATAATCAGGATGCACTAAATTCAGCAGCATGAAGCAGTCTAGTCTTGACTTGGCTAGAGATTGGGCTCCAGAGTGGAAATAACATAAATAAAGAACATTCAGACTTAAATTATTTGGGTATGTAACTTTCTTCTTGGTCCCCTTGAAGAGAAGCCATTTAAAGCAAATGAGGACGAACAAATGCCTAAATTAATTTTTGGGAGACATAACAGATACATGCAACAAAATGGAGTTTTGTCCAAATAATTACTTTGTTGTCAGGTTGGAAATGCTTTTATTAATGTGATAAAAAGCCTTTTTTAAGCCAGGATGTAACAACTGATAACTTTTAAAAGTTTACAAACTGCCAGAATGACAGATTTCACAGCATTTAAATTTCAAAAGCTGTAAATATAACATATTTTTAAGCCTAGCTATGAGATAAAAAAGAAATAACTAAACATGTACAGTCCATGCTACCTACATGTACAATATTTGACAAAATATTTTTATCAGATGGTAATATGTTAGAAGGAGCTGATAAGATAAAACAGATGAGATTTATTTCTTTGTTCTAGAGGTGTAAATACTTCAGACATCTTGGTACCAATGCAAGTCAAACTGTAACTTCCTGATGCTTTCTGGCATGTAAAATAAAATAGACTACACCTGCCTTCTGCTTTAGCACACTTCTTCTGCTAAGAAGAAGAAAAATTACTATGGAGTATGAAGTGCCCTGTTTCCTGACTCTGGGTAGAGGATTGTGTTTGAGATGTTTCTTTTGGGCTGATAGATAGGCCTCAGAAACAGCCAAGTGTCAAAATCTAAATTTTTAGGAGCTGGGAAGCCATTAGAGGCTTTTGGGGGAGACACTTTACAAACAGTCTTTAGAGCCAGACATGTACTTTTGAGACTAACGGGGTCTCAGTTATTGACTGTGATGAGAGATCAGGCAGCTAGAAAAGCTGGGAAACAGCCTGATCCTCTGAAATGGCAAGGATTTGGCAGTATATTATTCATTGTGTGGCAATGTGTTATGATACCGAAGGAAAGCAGGATTTAAAAAAAAAAAAAAAAAAAGCAAATAAGCAAACGCCAAACTGAAAAGTTCTATTTCTACAAAAACATTATTTCAGGGCACCCAGATTATTTAGGTCCTTATTCTATACAATCTGGATTGGTTTTTTATTCTCATAGTTCAAGAAAGCAAGCCAACTGTAAGAAACCTTGAAATTTTGGTATGGGTTAACTATGGGGTTTTTTCTAATTTATTCAGAGCAAGAAACATCCCAAACAAAAACCAGTATTTTAGCTTAATTATTTTCAAAAATAATTCAGGCTTAAAGGATGACTTTTTCAATGGAAATAAAGGGGATGTTTTAATCTTTTTGCGCTATATTTATTCTTCTAGTGACACATTACTTTTTTTGCCACAGAGAATTGAATGCCCAAAGCCCAAGTGAAGGCTTGCAAAATCTCTGTATATAACAGAAATCACAAAACCCAAATTAATGATACAAGAGATTTAATCAGATTTTTTCTCCAACATTACCTCAACAAAATAATTTGTCCCATTGCTCACTTATCCTTAAATCAAAAAGCTTGTGTGAAGAATTTTAGAAAGCACAGAGAACTGTTACACAACAAGCCAAGTATTAGGAAGGTGTTAGGTCTGAAGCATTTTCCAAGTAATTAATTTCTTTACAAGAAAATGGCCAATTGTTTGTGACAGTGTAATAGTTTGTCATAATTTCATTCTCTTTTTAAAAATAAAAACCAGTCCTTGTTGGATATTAATTTTCTCTTATTCAAATACAGGGCAGCATACAGGATCACCAAATATTGATTAAGAATTCCTGATAATTAATACATTCAGTCATTTGAGTCATTTGCAAACTTAAAGGTTAAATTTGCATTGCTATTTATGATTAATATGAGCAATCATAGCCATTGAGAAATGTTTGCTAACTTGGACTAAGGAGACGAAACAACTCTGTTATTATCTCTGGTCTCTTCTTTCCTTGATAAAGGTGAACAATGGTACAAGAGATAAGGACATGACCTATTGCAGTGAGTGCAGAGGAGGTCATGAAGATCCTTAGAGGGATGAAACACCTCTCCTATGATGACAGGCTGAGAAAACTGGAGCTGTTTGGCCTGGAGAAGAGAAGGCTCTGGGCAGACCTTAGAGGACCTTCCCATACCTGAAATGAACCTACAGGGGAGCTGGATAAGGGCTATTTACAAAGACCTGCAGAAGTAGGACAAGGTAGAATGGCTTCAAATTGAAAGAGGGGAAAGTTTAGATTAGATATTAATAAGAAATTCTTTGCTGTGAGGGTAGTGAGACACTGGAACAGGTTGACCAGAGAAGCTGTGGATGCCCCATCCCTAGAAGTGCTGAAGGCCAGGTTGGGCAGGGATTTGAGCAAACTGGTCTGTGGACATTTCTAAACACCTGTCCACGGCAAGAGGGGTTGGAACTAGAAAACCTTGAAGATCCTTTTCAACCCAAACCATTCCATGATTTGATGATGTGACACTCCTCTGACTGCACAGAGACAAGGCAGCAGCAGAGTTGCAGCAGCAGAATAGCAGCAAGAGAACTGCCCTTCCCAAAGGGCAGGCACAGGCACTGCCCCATAGAGGGGATTCACACTCAGAATCCCCTCTTGCTGGTCAGCCACAAGGCCAACACAGAACAGATGAGCCCTGAACCACTACAGCCTTGTGTGAAGGCACTTGCCAGTGAAGGAGCACTTGCACCTTCCCAGTAACACTGTGCACCAAAGGCACATCACACAACTCATCTCTTCCACCCCAGATCACTCTTACCTTGGAAAAGTCCCCTGACAAACCATTCCCTTTGCTGGCACAGCACAACCTACTGAAATACAACTTTAAACACAAAATCTGAGACAGGCTTCAGTATTTCTGAATCCTGCAACATTGTGGGAATGTTCAAAGAGCATCTCTGATCACTGTGATGTTGAATTTCTAAGAAACTTATGACAGAATTAGGGGAAATAAATATGAATTATAGTATTTAAAGACAAAGAATAAGAAGAAAATATCTGGAGGGTTTTTTTAGAGCTTTTGGATTGAGGTGATCTGAGAAAAGAATGATAAAGGAAGCATCCAAAATTGTAACTAGGGACAGAGGTTAAAAGTTTCCCTTTAAAATACTTTCAAATTTTAGCTACAGCTTATAAGAGATTTAAGAGAGTGTTTTAAGAGATTTTGGAGTGAAATCACTGAGCTCGAGCTGACTTCATTAGAGCTACTCATGTGAGAAAAGTGAGCAGGATTTGGCCATAAAACAGAAAGGCCTTTGGCCTTGTTTTCATTGCCAAGTATTTTCTAATTGATACTGCATGTAAACTCTGCCCTCTGCTAATACTCTAAATAATCAATGCTATCCAAACCCATGGCTCATTTTCTGCCTAAAACGTGCTTTTGTTTGTATCACTGCCACAGGAATGATGAGGGAGCCAGGAAGGGGCTGTGTGGTTGGATGCTCCGTGCTCACACTGCACCATGTTTGTGTAATTGTGTGCTCACTGATGGAGAGGTCAGAGCCCTCTTAGCTGCAGTCCCCTGGTAAATCCCCACCCAGCTGTAATCCCCTGCACCCTGAAGAGGATGGGATTCCTCTGCTTTTTCTGCCTTATGTCCATGAAACTATCAGCCAGCTTTAAAGAGACTGATATCCAAATCCTACAAATTTCATCTGACCTTTGGATTTCTATCTAATGATGGAGAATGTACTCTAGAGGTTGGAAAGACACAATACTCTGAAGAGAAATGGGGAATACTTTTGGCATCTCAATTAATTTTGTTAAATTGTAGTGTAAACTCTGAAACAGCATCATAAGTTATTGTGATTCAAGTTTTTTTATGACTTCTGCAATTTTACAGCATTAAAATCTTACTAAAGAAACATGTTCAACTTCACTGCAAGAGTTGAATGCAAGAGTATTTTCAGCATACAAACTCTTGACTTAAGGCTTGTCTATAAAGTCAAATTTTGTTTCCCAAAAGTTGCTTATTCTCTGATGGTATCCCTATATATAACAACACCTGATGTTGGTAAAAGCTACTTTAATATTACAATCACATCTCTGAATCGGAACAAATCATCTCTCATGGTCACAATTCTTGGTAGTGGTGCTTGATGTTGAGTCTAGACACTTGCTGTATCAGTACTGGTGATAAATAATGACTTGTGAAAGCAGGTCTTTCTATTAAGACTTTTCTCACTTGTCTTCTGGTATTACTGGATAATTTTGTAATATTTACATTTTTTTTTTTCACAGATGGATTCAAAGTTTAAGAAATTACAATATCAGAAGGAGTTTTTCTTCAATCTAACAATCTCCTATCAGAAGAAGACTCCTAAAACATCTTTGAATTATTTTTTGTTTAAGTGGAAAGATCTTAGAATACCCCAAGTCATGCAATGCCAGTGAAAAAAACTCAGACACTGACAATGTCTATGCATTTCTCCTATAATAAGTCATCCTCGTTGCCAAAAATATTCACTTTAATTCTTGTCTAATTGTGACTTCCAGCCATTACAGTTTTATTGATTGTTCTTGCTACATTTGAGAGGTTATTTCCCCCACCTTGTGTTGCTCTTTGGTAAGTGAAATGGAGAGAGTGCTTTGAGTGCTGCACAGTAACATCACCTCATTTTCTTTCTAATCATTCTTCCATGAACACTCTTCAGTGATGAACAGTCAGTGTGGACCACACACTCCAAAACAAGACAGCAGGAGTGAGATTGCTCTCACTTAAAATATAACCCAGACAGCTCCCTGCAAGGTAGTCACACTAAGCTCTTGTTATGGTCACTCAGGGCTCCTTTTCATGTGTAATTCACAGTGTGCTTTGTACATTGAGATGAGGTGAATCATGCCCTAAAAATGCCTCTTTGAAGATAATGACATCATTTGGATAAATTCTTCTCTTCCAGAAGTGGCAGCATCAGTAAAATTACATATGGGAATTTTTTTGTATGTACTCAATTTACCTGCTCAGCAGTTGTATTTGCCTATTTGTCCAGCGTTTTGAGAGTGTCCTCCATCCTTCTGAACATGCTCATGTCCCTCTTCTAGACTTATTCCAATAGGTTCATGTCCTTCTTATGTCAGCGGTCCCAGAGCTGGACCCAGCACTCAAGGGGAAGTCTCATGAGAGCAGAGTAATGGGGGAGAATCCCCTCCCTCAGCCTACTGCCCACTCTGCTTTGGATGCAGCCCGGGATACAATTGGCTTTCTGGGCTGCAAGGGCACATTTCCAGGTCAAGTCCAGCCTCTGATCCACTACCCAAATCCTTCTCAGCTGATATGCTCTCAATCCATTCTCCACCCATCCTGTATTTCTGCATGTGATTGCCCCAACCCAGCTGCAGCCTCTTGAACTCAGCCTTGTTGAACTTCAGGAGGTTTGCAAGGTCCCACCTCTCATGCCTGTCCAGGTGCCCCTGGATGGCATCCCTTCCCTCCAATCTGGTGACCACACCACACAAAGCTTGGTGTTTTATATGGTGTCAGTCTCTCTGTATTCTTCCCAGTTCACCAATCCTAGATTCCACCCTCTGCAGGCTTAACACAGTCATATACCAAAGTACAGGTGATATTCTTTAGCCTATTCAAACACAGAATGAACACACATGCAGGAGCCATGTTCCATATATGTGAAAGTGTGTGTTGAATTTAAAGTCTCAGCCCAAGTTCAGTCTCAGACTTCAAAGCCTGCAGATGCCATTATCCAAAACAGAAATTTCTAAAATGTTCATAGGTCTTCTGATTTGTTATTTAGATAAGCAAGAGCATCCAGTCATGACACAGCCATATGTTAACATAAAAAAGTCCTGAAGACAAGGATAATTTCCAGTGTCTATGATTAGTTTCAGTATGCTTTCATAAGAATAATAAGATTTTTAAAATTAAAATTAATTGTTAAAACATTAACAATTGCTCAATAATCTAAACCAAGAAATGGTTTTAAACTATCTTGTTAGTATTTTTTTCCTTAGAAGTTCCAATTGATATAGTTTACCAGAAAGGAAAACTGGCAAATTTCCATTACCACTATTTGCATTGTTTTTTGAAATTCTGAAATGTTCTGTTTTCTCAAAGCAAAAGACTGCACTTTTTCATGATTAAGAGAATCTTATTTTTAGAAGCTAAGGAAAACACTTCATAAACCTTCTAATAAATATATTTTTCCAAAATTAGCAGAAGGAAATAATCTAATTTGATATTGTTTTAATGTTCATCTGTGTGAGTATATTTTGCATATGATAAACACAAAAATGCAAAAGTGTATGTCTGTGTTAAGTCATATGAAAAGTATTGAATACCAAATCCTTAGGAGAGAGTATAAAAACATACAAACAGTTTTGCTTCTTCAGACTATCTTTTGAAATGTAGGATTTTATTGCTCAACAACTACCAAACATTTAATAAGCATGGATAATTTTCTTCCAGGATGCAATTTTTTTTAACATATGCAAAATTTTTGCTTCTACAGCAACTTAAAATGAAGCATTTAAAGTGTAACTATGCATTTTATGCCACTTGCAAACTTCATTTCATGCTCCCAACAGTTTTTCTTTTGAAGCAATGAATAATTGCCTATCTACCTTCTCAGCAGCTATCACAGACAGCCACAGATATGTTTCCTAAGCTGAAAAGCCCTTGAAAACTCTATTTATTGTTTCTTATACAAAATCTGTTCTTTATCTTTTAATTTCAGTTCTTAAACTCTTTTGACAGTCCAATTTTTCATCCTGGTTTAGTCTGGAAAAAATGTTGAAATATTAAAAAAAAATTCTTTAGGGATGGGAAAATAATTTTCTATCCAGCTCTAACTTTCAGTTCTGTTTTACTATCAAGAACAAAGCATCTAAAATCCGCAAACATGTATAATACATCTGGAAACAGGTACTTCAACATTGAGAGATTCTTAGACAATGAAATAAATTTAATCTCCATGACTTCCACAGGTGATTTGTTGCCACACAACCTCCTTCTATTTTATTTTCATTAAATGTATTTACCATTAATAATTATTACCATCTGTTCAAGTTGGGATCTGATTTGTAGTGCTATAAATTAGAAGTAGCTTTCAAGAAATCAGTCTTATTTTTGCTTTAGGTTATAAACTTGGTCATATTCTACTGCTTTTATTCATGCCTGCTGCAACTTTATAAACAGTAAAGTCATTTTAAGGAGTCACAAAATTTCCAGAGGACAATAACATTTACAGACACACAAATAAAAACTTTCATCATTAGGAAATATTTAGCACATCTACATTTTGGTTGTGTTTATGTATTAAAAACCAAAAAAATAAAACAACAATAATTTAGGAGAATCAAATGATCTCGTGCACCGATTCTGCAAACTTACAATTCCAGCCATATCAAAACCACTAATGTTAGTAACCAGTATGATTCTGGATGTGTGCATAAAAATTAGACTTTTTTATATTTTTTTGCTTAAGGATGAAGCAAAATAAGTTAGATATAAGATATAGACCTATAGATATAAGACAATGCCAATTGGTTGAAAGGGAACACCTATAGGAAAATAAACAGAAAAAAGTGCCTGTATGTGCTTCCTCCTGATACCTTCAAATCAAGGATATGTGCCTGTCCAGAAGCCATGTTTCACCAAGAGTAGATGGATTTAACAGTAACTGTGCCACAGTGATCATTGCTATGAAAGACATTGACCCTTATTGCCTTATCCTTCTTGCAGTTTTGAGGATTTATCAGGATAAGGCATCACAAGTGTCTTCATAGAGTGGATGATGGATTGAAATGCACCTCAGATATGGTTGATGACAAAATGAATGACAAAAGCAACAAAATTTCATTTGAAATACAGAAGAAAATTGAGGAAGAAACAAAATATTTTTGCATAGGAGTATCACTGGATAAACTAAATAAATTATTGTTGAGCAACTATTTTTCAGTTGAGCTCAATTAATTAACCCACAGATTATTGTAAAATATCTATTTTTTGCCACTCATTTAGGACTATAAGGCAGTTGCTTTCTAATATATAAGAAGTAAACATTCTAGTAATAAAATACTTCATCAGAAACTTTAGTGGTGGATGCGACTTTACATCCTTGTGATAATTTGTATCACAAAAAGTATTCAAAACAAACACCAGCTCTGTATTTGTGGTTAAGACTGTCCAGCATATCAGAAAACAAATTTTGTAATATTAAGGATGTAATTTCCAGTTTCTACTTTTTCACTATTTTGAGTAAAATAGTAAAATTTACTATTTCTCTATACCAAAAAGGCAGCATGTATTGCAGAAAAAAAAAATAGGCAGTATAGTGTAGATTTTACTGAATCAAATTTCAAAGAAGTAAATTAACTTTTTTACTATGAAGCTCCACAGAGGGCAGAAGTAGTAACTTACCAAAATACAGGGAGAAAGGGTACACTGTTAGAATGAGAATGTAAGGAAGGTTTTCATTATGTCTGGCACTTCAAATATGATTTCAGTGTTCCAGTTATCCTCAACCATAATACTTATCAATTTCAGTTAGAAGAACTCATCTTTCTGTCTGAAAAGCTTGTAATTTGAGAGTCAGTTTGATATCTTGCTTCCAGATCCCCCATCCAAGCTAGGACCTAATTCTTCTACATCAAGCTTCTAGAATACAGACTTCCTGTACTGAATTTCAGTCACTTCATGTGCCCAACAGCCTTGTTCACATAGAAGTTTCTTTGTTGCTACTATTTTTCATGCCATTGCATAACATCCCTTATTACAGCACAATGGTGATGGCTTGCTGGAAGGATCTGTATATCTGTCTCTTAAGGTGTAACATACTGCATAAATTCAAGGAGAATTATCACAGAGAAATACTAGAGATTGGAGGAAGTAAAGCCAGTACTAAAAACACACTTTTGATTTAACTTTTTAAAATCAGAATTTAATGATAATCTATAAATTCTAAATATATTTACTTTGCTATTACATGCATTCATATATCCATCAATTCTTTTTTCATTAGCATATGCACCCATATTCCTTTCAAAATCTTAATATTCTGCATGCTAGCATATGATCTTAAAATATGTTTTTAATATAAATTTTATCTTTTTAATATAAAATATTATGTTTAATAGCATCCCAAAGTAATTTAAAAGGCCATTGGAGAGGAGTGTAAAGGAAAAAAAAACTCACATCCCTGTAGTGGGTCAGAAAAAACTCAGATTAAAATCTTGCCTGTTTTCAATCAGGAAAAACAGGAAAAAGTCTTTCACAAGTCAGATGCAGAAATCTTTTCCTCAGCCTGAAAAACTCCATTTCCACTTTCATATTCTGTTGCTCATATGAAGCCTCCACCAGATGTTTTCTCATGGAAAACATGCACCAGACCACAAGCAAACTGAAATTCTGAAAGCTGTTGTAAAACAGATTTGTCACTCTCTGGTTGGCTTTTCTGCCTGCAAGACATCTGTAACAGGAGGGGGGTAGAAAAACAGACAAGAGGGACAAGAGGGAAAGGACATATCTTAACACTGCAAGTTTTTCTGCTAATTATAAAAACACCTTGTGGCAATTTTCATTTAGGAAATCAAAATGTTTAATAAGTAAACAAAGTGAGCATTACTTCATGCTGGATTTCAGCAGAACTGCTGTAATGATTCAGTTGATTATACAGCACACCAGCAGCATGTCCCTGAAATATATTTGTATTTGAGAATGTCCTTTTTAGGTAAAAAAAAATCTCTTGTATGACAGTTGTCTTTTCTGGACACTGTTACATAAATCCATGAAATATGGAACAAAAACAGGAATATCTGAATTACTGCTGACAACTTAAAGCAAAGATATGTCCAAGATTAAAGGCTCAGGTTCTGGAAGCAGTGGAGGCAGGTTAATGTGCCACTGCCTCTTCTCATTGCGTCTCACTGGGACAGCAACACAACTACACCTTTTCTCTTTCCAGAACTATCATGTTCAGCAGACCCTATAAATAATACTGATATGCAGGCTGGAGTCAAGCCTGAAAGGCAGTAAATTTCATTTTACAGATACATTTTTCCTCAGTTCTTGTACAACAATAATAAAAAAATGACTGAGGGTGACATGATTTGGTGTGATCAAGTAGTTAAATGTTTAAAAGTCTTATGGCACATTTGTAATACTGAAAATGATTGAGGGGGTGAGATGAGGACGTTGGTGGAGTGGAATTTGAGAGACAGATTCCTTAATTCCATTTTACATCCAAGTCCTCTCCAGGCAGCAACAATGGTTTATAAAAGCTTTTTCATAGACTGTGCAGCAGCCTGCACTGGTTCTTTATTCACTAGCTGTTTTCTATCTCCTTCTTAAGACTCCTTTCAGGTAAGCCTCTACTTTCAAGAAATATTAGAATGTCATAGAATTTTATCAAGATAATATGCTGCATTCCTCTCCAGCAGAGTAACTTGACTTAGAAGGCCTTTAATAGTTTTTTCTCTAAATATTCTTATTCTCTGATGAGAATGAAAAAAGGAGAGATCACAGAATATTCTGAACTGGAAGGTACCCACAACAATCACCAAGTCCAAATCTGAAGTGAATGGCCCATATGGAGATCAAACACACAACTCTGGTGTCATTAGCACCATGCTCTTACAAACTGAGCTAATCTCAGGGCAAGATGATTTAATAAATAGAAGGAAAGAAAAAAGTGAAAACTTGAGTTGTTTTAGAGCATAGAGAATGTGGGAGAGTATGAAGGACAAGGATATATCTGCTGCCTTGAACATTTATTTACTTAATTATATTCTGACAATCACAGCCAGAGAGTGAATAAAACCACAATGTTAATGAAATGTGTGATATTTTAAGTTACAAACCTAGGGTGAGGAATTAAGAGATAACTTGCATGTCAGGTTTTGAATTGCTACCAGTAGCTAACATTTATGGAAGCTCATACCTATCTCAGAGTGGGATTCACTGCTGCCATCCCACACTATATCACTGAAACTTAAAACTTATGTACCATCCCACATTTTGCCTAATTCTGAATGCTTAAGTCTCTGTGTTACTGACAAAAAAAACCAAAAAAACATACTTGCTGGAAGCAAAATGGCCAGAAACATTCTAGATTTGGGTCCATTTTTGTCATTTGGGATGGTTTCTGTGAGATCTGTGTGTGTGAAAAAAAATGGAATAATATTCTAAAATTATACTCAATATTCAAATAACTGACAATCTGTTCTCAAAAATATATAATCTGGATTTCTCCTTAGGGCAAAAGTCACATTATTCAGCCTAATGAAAATAAAAGTCGTAATGTGGAGGAGTAAAGCATGTCTCAAAAATCTTAAAGCCATCACTCTCTAAGCAGTCCCTTTCAGCCCTGTTTTTAAAGAGAGACAGCTATTTTCAAGGTCTCATTGGGTTATTTTCTTCAGCAGCAGCTCACAGAAGACTCCCTAAATGCAACACACATGTTCTCATGTAGTCTGCAGCTATTCAAGTCATGGCTCATAACAGATTATGAAAACTATAAGAATCCTGATGGAGATACTTTCATGCAAAAAAACCTTGGGCTATTTACGAGCCTTCTCTTGTGTGACTGCTGATGTGACAGATTGGCTGGGCAAGGGTTTGTAAGGGAACACAGCCAGGACAGTTGATCCCAACAGACCTAAGGAATAGCCTACAATGTATGATGTCAGGCTCTGGAATAGAGGGGAAAAAAGGGTGCTCATGGTAATGACATTTGCATTCCCAAGTAAATGTTACTTGCGCGAAGCTCTGCTTTCCAGTGTGTGTACAACAGTGAATTAATTCCTCTTTTTCCTCGGCTTGCACACACTCATTTTGCTTTCCCTATTAAAATATTACTATCTTCATCCACAAGTCTTCTTGCCTTCATTCCATCTTCATCCTGGCCCTCAGGAAAGGGTATTGAGCAAGCGGCTGGGTGGGTGTTTCACAGGTAGCTGCAGCCACTTCACAATGTTAAAATAGAGTGTTACATACAGAATTTTAAGTGAATTACTTGTTTCTTCAGATCTATTTTTGCAACACATTTTTTGCCCCATGCCAATTTTTTAACTCATCTGGAAAAGGAAAAAAGATAATTCAACTGCTCTAAGATGTAAGCCTTTCTTACAAATACTCACAAATATGTCATAAAAGTAAGTAAGAGATTTAAATTTATAAACATGCTCTTTAGAAATATAATCACAGAACCATAAAATCATAGAATGGCTTAGATGGGAAGGGACCTTAAAGATCATCCAGTTCTAATCTCTCTACCATGAGCAGGGACACCTTTCACTAGACCAGGTTTGTCAGAGCCCCATCCAACCTGGCTTTGAACACCTCCAGGGCATCTGCAGTTTCTCAGCCTGTTTCAGTACATCACCCCTTCACAAGAATTTCTCCCTAATATCTAATCTAAACCTGTTCTCTTTCACTTTGCAGCCATTCCTCCTCGTCAAGTCTCTGCAAGGCCTTGTAGAGTCCCTTTCCAGCTTTCTTGTAGGTTAACTTTAGGTACTGGAATTTCACAATTAGGTCACCCTGAAGTCTTCTCTTTTCCAGGCTGAACAATTGTGCCAGCCTTTCCTTACAGTAGAGGTGCTCTATCCCTCTGATCATTTTGGTGTCCTCCTCTGGACTCACTCCAACTGGTCCATGTCCTTCCTGTGCTGTGGATCCCAGAGCTGGATGCAGCACTGCTGGTGGGGTCTCACCAGAGCTGGGCAGAGGGGGAGAATCTTCTCCAATTTTTTTGCACAGCTTTGTTATTCTCTGAGAGATGGTGCCATCGATTTATATCTTCAGCAGACCTAAACAGTCCTGACTCTGGGCTGAGGGTCCCTAAATGAAATTCATAAACCTTCTTGCTGATGAGAGGAGAGTTAACTTGCTCATGCTGATCTCAATCAAGATTCCAAATGAATATACAATCCATTTTATATGTACAATTATAATTGTCTATTTATCTTACACCTACTCCAAATTTTCAGCAATACAGAAGACCTACAAATGAAACATATAAGATTACTAGTGGGTTTTAAGTTTGTTCTTGGATTTTTGTATCCTTTATTTGAGTAAAAAAAAAAACAAAAACTTAGAAAACTTGCCTGTGAAGAAACTTTTCACTTTCTTCCAAGTCATATTTTTGCATTTTAATATAAAGGAGTTATATTTCCCAGAGATGATTTATGGGCAGTTAAAATAAGCAAGAAATTCTCAGTTATTTAATATTCATCTGTATCCCCCTAAAATAATTGCATCTATGCAACTTTTACATATTTTACCCCAAGAAGCTTTAAAAGGCCCATGCTTTAAGTTAGGAAATCCATTATGTTGTGAGAATTGTGAAAGTAAAACCCCAGACATTTTAAAGCATATCCCCCAAAAAATTAATTTTAGAAAAGAATAGCTTGGAGATTATCTTAAAGTCTTAGTCACCAGAAACCATGTAATCTATAATGAGTAAATCTCTAATAGAACAGAGTGGAAACATCCGAATATAAAAATATGTTTAATTTTTTATAGATGTGATTCTAATCAAATAACAACACAAAATGAATGGGATTTAAGCACCTAAAGCTGATAATCCAATCTT
Organism: Petroica traversi; assembly: GCA_025920805.1. Classification (NCBI taxonomy): domain Eukaryota; kingdom Metazoa; phylum Chordata; class Aves; order Passeriformes; family Petroicidae; genus Petroica; species Petroica traversi. The sequence continues at coordinate 1,445,410 of JAHLSL010000158.1, read as the reverse complement.
CACTGTTGGACCTACAGTGACCAAACTGAAGTGTCCAGCACTGCCCTCTGGAGACCCCCAAAACCCTTCACCTGTGACTGTCAGATGACAGGACTGACTGGTTCCCCAGGTACTTAAGAACAAGCACAAATAAAATGCTTGTGTTTGGTGGGTTAATTCACACCTAAAAATAACACATTCATATATGTCAAAGTTAGTTTGATGATTGTTCACACAGCACAAGTATCCAGTGACAAATAGAAAGCTGTGAAGTGTTTGTTGAGGCATTCAAACATTCCTTGGAAATAAAAAGGTTCCTGTCTAGCTCATCAGAAGTTCATCTGCTACAGGAAACTAACCTTTGAACAAATATTATTAAGGAAAAGATATTTGAACAGGTATAGCTTGCAGGTGGATTTCATTTCAGGTAACATGACAATAATTATCCATGACTTATTTGCCTGTCTAGACTTTTGTTTGCAGAAAATAAACAATCTAGCAAAGAGCCATTGACACATTTGCAGTATTTCCTGCATTTATCAGAGTTAATACTTGTTTTAAGCACATTTGTGGTCTAGTTTTATTCAATTTATTCAGCCACTGAAATTTACATTTATCTCCCAGTTATTTAAAGTGACAGGAATACAAATAACATGGAAAACTGAAATATGCTGCCTCATTTCCCTCTATATTTCTCCTTAACCATTTGTTTTTGTCCTTGATATTATTTGACCTTTTTCCCCATTTGTCTTCTATTATTCTTTATAGGACTTGATACTTTCATTAGTTTTTTGCTTACAATTATTTGTCTGTGGAAACTTTCCTTGCTTATCTTCCTTCTCATTTCCCAGTAACATGATTCCTTTTTTCTTTTTAAACTTTTATTTTATTTTTTTGGGCAACAGGAGTGCCCAATCATCTCCCTCCTCTTTCAGATGCCTTCTTTACATTTTCACTAGCCTTCCTTATCCCTTTACTTCTGCTTTGGCCCAACACCAAGATTTTCTGGGGATATGTGGGTTTTACTAGGTTTTATGGTTGATTTTTTTTGTTTGGGAAGGTACTTGTCTCTGACATTTGGGTAGTGCAGAAAGTGCATCCCTTTTTTTCCTGTTCATATCTCAATGGATTACGAAGAATAAAACCCTGTGTGTTGAGTAATGGAATACAAACCTGGGAACCATTTGCACAAGAGATTAGCAGACCTTTTATTATCACAATCTTGGTTTATCAGAAGGAACATAACTGCTGATCTGATGGGATTTATGTTGAGTAGCACTTTCACACCATGGGACTTTTCAGAAATATTGTAAGGTGATATAGCCAGGTGGCAGAAAACCCTACAGCAGGATGGGCTGCTGAATGTGTATTATAGGAATTAGACTGTAAACTGAGAAGTTCTTTGGTGTGACTGGGAGAGCAAAGGTAGTGATTAAGACCAGTTGCCAAATGGGTCCCAGTTGTGCAATTAAACAGCTGAGTTGCTGGAATTCCCTTCTGTCATTCTTGCTGTTCCAGTCCATGGTATGAACAATTGAATGTCCTGGCAGTCATCTATTTCATTTCCTGCTCAATTTAGCTTTCAAACTAACAAGAAGTATGAATTTTGTAGTGAAACTGAGACACAAAATGCAATGCAATGAATAGGCACTCAAGTGGACTCTTTGTTGCTTCCCTTATCTACAGATAGAGAAGGCAAAGAGTGAATGACCACCTATAAATCTCAATATCAGGGTGCTTTTGAGCCATTTTTCTGCCCCTCCATTCCACTACTGACGTTCAAGCAAAGCACTGTACTATTACAAACTGGCTGCTAACCGCTGTGAAGTACAAATCTTCCAAACAGACAAAGCATATATAAATAGATGGCATATGTTTCCATCTCTGTCGGCTTTAGCAGGGCACAGAAGGAAAAAATCTTCCCAGCCCCAAAACTGTTTAGTTTGTTTAGAACAAATTTTAGATTTTCAATCAATAACATTTTAATATTCACAACAGATAATGAGAGTCACTTGATGTATTCTGGAAAAAAATACTGTTGAAAACTTGCTGTGTTATGAGAGGCAAGGCCAAACATTTAAAACCAAATAAAAATTCCACCTCCAAAACCAACCAAAGAAAGAAAAAGTAGGTAGAAAAAACATGGAGTTATTCTCTAAATTTGAAAAACTAATCCTTCAAAGATGGAAAAAAAATTCAGAGAGTTTCCTCAGCCTATATGTCAAGAAAAAGAAGATCTGACTATTACCAAAGAAACTGGGATAATTCTTCTCCAAGTTACGAGTGCGATTGGTTATTTCTACTATAGGTTGAATTCATGTAACTTTGGGAATTATGTCTGGTGTTTGTAGCATTTCTCCATGTTATACTGGAACACTCTCCACCACATCTCTGCTCCTTGTATAGTCACTCTGAAATGTCTGAGGGAAACTTACAGTGTATAATTTCCTTTAGTAAACTAACCAAGCCAAAATTTTAAACTCCTTTGCTAGGAGACACATTTTTCAATTCAGTGGTCATGCTCATAGCTTTCCTTGGCAGCCTCCAGTTTTTAAATCTTGTCCAAACAGTTTCTGTATGTTCTGAAACTGATGTATTAGAGAAAGATTCCCTTTATTCAGACACAAGTGGGTTGTTTGAATAATATGATACATACTTTCACAGTACACCTCTGCAAAACTTTAAAGATGATTAAAAATTGAACATCAAAGTCATTTTGGAAGGAAAGAACACAGGGAGACTCCTCAGAAGTTTTTTGAAACTATGTGCAAAAAACAACTATACAAAACATGCTTGTGTGGGAAAGACACAAGAAGCTATAGTATGATTTGAAGAGAGTTATTAATCTGAAACATCATGACAATATATTTGGATAATTGTCTATAAACGGAGATTGACAGCTCATGGTTAACTCCATGTGTTGGTTTTCACATCACAGAAAAACCACTGCCCATATATGGAGATAACCAGAAACAGAAAAAACTCTAGTTTAAATGTGGGACTTTGATCAGGGCTTTCACACTGCACTTGATAGTGCTAATTAGGGAGCTTTCTCCATCTTCAAGAACCTTACATATCTCTTAAAAAACACCCAAAAACAAGCAAACAAACAAAACATGTGGTAAGAGCCTAATGCAGTGTATCAGACTGTGCAATTCCTTAAAGAACCTGAGTTGCTAAGAAAGCTTTAAACGGCTTACAACTCAAACGGTTTTAGCATAACAAATCAGAAAGATGGAACTTATTTACTGATTGAATTCTGTGGGAAAATACTGCAGAAATGTTATCCTTGGATGTGAAAGGTTAGCGTTTTTACAGAATATACAGAAAACCCATAGGGATGCCAGCACAGGGAATAAAAGCTCTCTTATGATTTGGACTGAAGGAAACTCTGTAAAAGCACCCAGTGAATGCTTAAGGCACTCTTGCCTGTGCTCCTAAAAAGAAGAAAAAAACCCCAGCCAAAACTCACAGATTTAGTGACACGAAATTAATTTATTCAAAGTTGTAACACCTGTTGTCTTTCACTCAAAACCCACAATTTTCCCAGTCTCAAACACTCATGTCATTACAGTGTGTTGATATGCATGGAGTTTTGAACGAGTCCCTCTCATGAACAGGGAGTACGAGATGGGAATAAGGCACTGATCTGACACCGGGAACAGCTCAGGCTGAGGCTCACTGCTGTATGCCAGGGGGGCTCAGACAAGTAGCTGATCATGTCCACGTGTAGATGGTCAGATGGTAACTCAGCATCTTCTCACAACTCCCAAATCACTACTCACTGTTTTGCACTTCTACAGTTAGGCTGAGAAATATTTTGAGTCCCTTGTAAAGTGAACAAGCAGATCTGAGATACAGATCAAGGTGAGTCTTCCAAAGAAAGAGAATTAATTAATGATCAGAGTTAGTTATGTTCCTAGGATTTTTTTTCTCCATAATGTGTGACTTAAGTTATCTATGGACATGCCAACTTTTCTTGAGACAGCTTAGGTTAAATGAGAGTAATCACACATCAAAACAATGTTCAAGCCACACCAAATCATACACTCGTCTCCAGTGCAATCTATCACTTACTGCAAGCTACAGAATCCCATGTGTATCGAGATGTCAGATAAGAGGCAACACAAATAACACCCCAGAGTAACTCAGCACTGAAAAAAAGCCCTATGTCTTGAATAAAATTAATACCATGCGATTTTATATGTTTACTCTATGAGAAGATGAACTTCTCTGGAAGTGATGGTTCTTTTCTATTGAATATAAAAGGAGTTTCATATTATTGCTTATACCTGGACAAGAATTTTTTTATTAATTTAAATTTTAAATGTCGAAGACGATTAAGATAAATATCTTTCTTTTATCATAGTCTTCAAAGAAAAATCATCATAGATTGTGCTGCTATGCATAGTTAGAATAGTCCCATCAGAATAAAAGAACTTAGTTTCAAAAGGTGTTTTTAGGAATTTGATGAAACCCCAAATCTGAAATATTCACAGGGTTGCTAACATCATAACCTTCTCATTGCTATGGAAACAAATCCAGTGGCAAAGGACTGTATATTTCTTTTTAAGTATCAGTAATACCTAACAACATAACTTCAAGTCCTCAGTGAAAACACTGTTCACAATTATTTTTAATCTGTTGCCACATCCAGAATCTCTGGTCAGTTTATTCAAGGAAATAGCTGTCTTCATACAGATGAATATGCTAAATATACCATAGGTGAACTTCATATAGAATGTGACCAAGGATTAGCTATAAAGATACAAACACAGAGATAGAACTAAGTAAGCTTACAAAAATATGGATAAAATTGCTCAGGAGAGGTGTTCTGTCATGCTCTCTCTAAACCCAAAGACACAGAACTAGTTTCATGGGTGACTAAAAGAGGTGAATGAAATATGTGACCAATCATAACCTGGAAGAGGTAACTGTAAACAAATCCAGCCAAGATGTGCTGTAACACAATTTGCCACTAAAATATTTATCACAGGAAAACAGAACCAAAGTAGCCCTATATAATTTTTTGGAGGTTGTGGCTATATAGATTCTATAATTAAAATTTTCACATCAACATTTTCCTTAAAATAGCACAGAATTCAGCTGGTCACAACATTGGAGCCAAATCAGTATTTGCCTGTCTGTCAATAAAATGGCCTACTCTTCAACCCTCACCATTTCACTGGCAGTATGGGAGCTACTTATTTCTTATTTGTCCTTCCAGCAGAAGTGTGTTGTTATGCTGTAAAGAATTCTTCATGTATTTGTCTGGATAAGTACTGAATTATTTTTAAATATTTAACAAATTTGGAATTAAGCACTAATTTACTATTAGTCTCAAGGTCAGCAAATAGAAAAATACCTTGCCCAACAAATTTTTAAAATGAGACAGAGCGGGAAATGGCAATATCAACAAAGATGTAAATTTGGAATACAAAAAGCTTGTGCAGTGGTGAGAAAAAACCACAGGAGCAATTGCATAAATTAATCATAACACACGATATAATGGCAAATATTCACAATATATTTTTATTCACCATGTAAATATTTTTATTCAGGGAATAAACTCCTTTTTGTTTTGTTTTGGTTTGGTTTGGTTTTTTTTTTTAAGCAGAAGAATAAACAATATAATAAGTTAGTACAATTCCACAGAATGACTCACAAAAGAATGATATCTAATACACAAAAGTTATAAAAACTTAACAACAACAGGGTAAAGAAAAGCAATTAGGACAGTTTTTCCAAAATAAAATAGAATTGTAAGAAAACAGTCTTACAAAGTAGAAGATTAAAATATAATATAATATAATATAATATAATATAATATAATATAATATAATATAATATAATATAATATAATAGTCTTATATCAAAAATACACCTGGTAATCCATTTTAAAAAGTATTGCAGAACAGTCTATTCTTAACTGCATCCGGAAGTAGCTGCTGAGCATCTGCACCAATGACGTCTGTTCCAGTACGTACTTTCCTTGGGGACAGCAGAGAAACAATGATGTGAGCATTACAATATCTTCCCACTGCAATGCTATTGTTTGTTTGTCTGCTTGTTTTTAATGAAACCGTAGTAATTTCTTCCATTGTCTATGGGATCTCACAGACTCCTGGCAGCAGATACAGCCCAGCAGCAATCTGTCTTGTTTCAGATATGAGGAAGCATTTCATAGAAACATAAGCATAAAAAATAGATTTGTTTTAAGAGAGATTTATTTAGAAGCTGGTATTTGACTGAACATAATAAATTTGATTTATTTGTTCAGACATGCATTCCTTCACTGTACAGATTTTGAAATGTTGATTCACAGATTAAATAGATGAGTACGTGAAGGTACTTTCACAAGTTGGCCACTGTGTTTTTAATCAGCTGATGCCACATTCTTCAAAACAAATCCCCCTGGCTTAGCCAGCTGGCTCTGAGAATTGATGGGGAAAAACATGGAAGAGGAGGGTACTCATAGAATTTTCACTCTCCACAGTTGCCAGAAAGTGTGTTGATGAGAAACTATTGCTTAGAATAGCCCACCTTCTGACTCAAGTGCATTCAAAATATATGCTTAGAAGCATAAGTCTGATGAATTTTATAAAGTAACTGTAAAGTCCTGGCAGACCTCCTTACCAGATAAGAGGGCTGAGTTAAGTAAATTCTAATGAAAGTCTTGTTGGCATTTAAACAGAGTTATCCTGGTCATCAGAAAATGGTTGACTTCAAACAGACCAGAGAGTGTCTTGGACATAATTCCTGAAAAGGGATGGCATATACTGGCCTGCAAAGGCACCTGCATGACATCCAGAACTGCCAGACTAGAAAAACCCTCTTCATAAGCAAGGATGCTAACTCCAGAACTCTACTTCAATTATAAATCTAAGTACAAAATGTCTTGACTTTTAAGAAGTAAAAAATGCTTGAATTAAAAATTAAGCAATTTATTTATTTAAAATAGAAATTAGCTTATGAGTTCAGTTCACATGAGCTGTCTGTGGTGAGTTGAACTTCGCTGCCTGGTAAGCCCCTAGGCTGGTGTCTCCTCAAAAAGATGAGTGGGAAAATAAGATGAAAAAGATATATTGAGATACAGATTATGAGATAAGCTACCTTCAATTATCATGGGCAAAACACATTTAACTTGAAGAAAAACTAATTTAATTTCTTGTCAATTAAAAAAAAAAAATAGGTAGTTAGGGAAAAAAAGAAAGACAAAAGATAAAATATCTTCTCTCCATCCACCCTTCTTCCCAGGGGAGCAGAGAATGCAGTGCTGCATCCACGTGGTGCATTGTGCTGCCAATGGCCATAGTGGAAGCATTTCCCTTTAGCCATCATTGCTGTTTGACCTTGGTGATCACAAAACTTGACAGCCAATATCTTTCACCACAGTTTGCTTAGCCTTTAGCCTTTCAAATAAGACTAACAGGGATATCAAACACTAACTGTGGTTATTTCAAAAATGTCACACTGGGACTGGACCAGCTGCTTCCAGGGAAGCCTGTGGACACCACAGGGGAGTAACAAGGCGCACACGCTACCTCCTGCCCCCAACAGAGAGGCTGCGTCTGCCCTCTTCTACATGCTGATTCTTTGAGTCATCCTGTCAACCCAGCCTCACTATTTTAAGACTCCATTGAGCATACCATGTGGCCATAAATAGAAACATGTCTGAAGGCAAATAAATACAAAATAAATTGCTCATTTTAGCTCGTTGCAGAAACTGTAGAAAATAACCATCCTTTCAACAAGAAAGTCAAGGCATTTTTTTGCCATTTTTAGCTAACAGTTCATCTGTTTCCTTTGAGTTAAAGCATATTTCTGTACTTCGAAAGTTCTGTAATCTGAATAAATTAGAATCTATTTTGTCTCTTTCCAATATCTTAAAAATTTTCCTCTTCTTTATTTATTTCAAATAATTTCCGTTTCAATTCTGTACAGATGATAAGATCCAAGTTTTCAATTTCTGGAAAAATTAGCATCCTGTTTGGCTTCTGATGGCAAGAACTGATGAAGCATGCAGTCACAGATTACACCTGCTAATTTTGACTTCCTTGAGGTTTCAGTCTCTGCTTTACACAGTATCAAACAGGAGTTTCTAACACCCTGTGAACATGACTCTAGCTGGAGTTGACTGGGGCATAATGGTGTTAAGGACAGATATTTGACCTGATGAAAACTCTATTTTGAGGAGACATTGGTGCAGTTTGAAGATATCTCTCTTCATATGCTATAAGATCACTTTCAGAACTTTAAAAGCATGGAGAAATTGGTGGCGTATGTCTATCATGGTTAAAACCCAGCAGGCAACCAAGCCCTACACATCCACTTGCTCAACCCCCACTCCTGGTGGGATGGAGAATAGAATCAGAATGGTAAAACTGAGAAAAAATAATGAATTGAGATAAAGACAGTTTAAGTAAAGCAAACAAAATCTGCACACACTAGCAAAGCAGAACGAGGAATTCATTTGCCTCTTCCCACTTACAGGCAGGTGTTCAGCCATCCCCAGGAGAGCAGGGCTCCATCATGCATAACAGTGACTCGTGAAGACAAGCACCATCACTGTGAACATCTCCTCCCCCCACCTTCCTTCCTCCTTCTTGCCCCAGCTCTGTATGCTGGACATGTCACCATATGTTGTGCCATATCCCTTGGGTCAGCTGGGATCAACTATCCCAGCTCCATCCCCTCCCAATCTCTTGTGCACTCACATCCTCCCCCCTGGTGGGCTGAGGTAAGAAGCAGGAAAGGCCTTGATGCTGTGCAAGCACTGCTTAATGATGACCAAAGCAACTCTATTTTCACCACAAATCCAAAACACCGCCCCATACCAGCTTCTATGAAAAAAAAACAACTCTATCCCAGCCAAAACCATCACAATGGCAAAAG
>JAHLSL010000158.1:1353749-1436526 GCA_025920805.1 Petroica traversi | reverse complement strand
TTCTGTTTGTTCACTCTGTACCTATTAACAACCCAGAGCTGTCCAATTATTTTTAGGTGTCATCTTGATGAAGACTCTGCAGGGAAACATGCACACTTTTGTGTGCTTGCTCAAGGTCTGATGAGCACACTATATGTTTTCATCGCCCACAGTTTTCAACATACAGAAGATTAGGTGCCCAGGCTTGGGCATCTTCTTTCCAGTCAGAAGAGTCTTTTCCTTCTGATTCAGTCAATGATTTCTTAAAGCTAAATTAAGCACTAAGTATTTTTTGTAATATGTTTTGGTTTTAGTCTTCCCAGGAGATGATTCACTCTCGCCCAGGGCGGCAGCAATGTCAACATCAGGTAAGAGCAATCCATAATTCTTTTGGAGAAATACTGGAATTAAAAATGCATGATGAATTTGGAAATCACAAAAAAAAAACCTTGGGGAAAAGATTTGAATTGGAACAAAACAAAAGAAAAAAAAAAAAGAAGGAAATTGCATGGAGGGAACTAATTATTTTCTATCATGATTCGCTTTGTTGAAAGTGATACCCAGGATGAGGCTAATCTTTTCACATACAGCTAAGGACCCACTTAACACAGAAGCACACAAAGAGGCAGTTAAGAAACTAAACTGTATTGTCACATCCAGAGAGTAGAGGTCAATGGCTTAGTGTCTGGATGGAGATGAGTTATGAGTGGTGCCCCTCAGGACCTGTGCTGGGACCAATACTGTTTAATGTCTTCATCAATGACATAGACAGTAGAATCAAATGTACCCTTAGCAGGTTTTCAGATGACACCAAAATGAATGGTTTGATTGACATGACTGAGAGACAGGATGCCAGACAGAAGGAGCTGGACAAGCTTAAGAAATGGGCCCGTGGGAGTCTCATGAGATTCAATAAGTTTGAGTGCAAGATCCTGCACTGGGTCAGGTTAATTCCAAGCCAAATACAGTTTAGGCAGAGAATGAATTGAGATCAGCCCTGAGGAGGAAGACTTAAGGTTGATGAAAATCTGGATGTGACCCAGCAATGTACTCTTGTAGCCCAGAAGGCCAATCATATCCTGGGGTGCATCAAAAGTGGCATGGTCTGTAGGTCAAGGGAGGCGATACTTGCCTTCTATTCCACTTTCATGAGACCCTGCCTGGAGTGCTGTATTTGGTTCTTGGGTCCTCAGCACAAGAAAGACATGGACCTGTTGGAGTGAGTCCAGAGAAAGGACTCCCAGATGATCAGAGGGCTGGAGCATCTCTCCTGTGCAGAACAGCTGAAAGAGCTGGGGTGGCTCATCCTGGAGAAGAGACGACTCCCGGGAGATCTCATTGCTGCCTTTCAATACTTAATGGGGGCTTGTAAAACATTGGGAACAGACTTTTTAATGGTCCCTGTAGCAATTGAAGAATGGTTAATGGTTTTAAATTAAAAGAGGATATATTCAGACTAGAAATATGGAAGAATTTTTTTTTTTTTTTATTGAGGGTGGTGAAACAGTGGAACGGATTGGCTAGAGAGGTTGTACATGACCCATCTTGCAAATATTCAAAGTCCGAAGGGTAGGATGGGGGTATGAATGACCTGATCTAGCTGAAGATGTTCCTGCCCACTGCAGGGAGATTGGAGCTAGCTGATCTTCCAAGGTCTCTTCCAACACAAACCATTCTATGATTTTGGATGATTAATTACAGCATAGAAGGCCCATGGCATAACATGTCAGCTTTTTCTCAGTCAGTACTGAAAGTATTTTACAGTTAAATAACTGAGCTGCCTTTCTACAAAAATTAGTGACAAATTTGAACAATTTAATCTGTGTCAGCCTCTAATGTACCACCAAAAAGGAATAGAATGAATCTGAACAGGAAGCTAAAAATATAATTGAAGTAAGAATTGTAAATCACGATGATAAAATCGTATGGGTTTTTAATGGATAATAATGTTTGTAATATTTCAGCTTAACAGTCAATATAGGATAATCAACTAATTTATTTGTACTTCAGAAAGCATTTAAAACAACCCACTAAACAGACAATTATGAAATTAAATAGACACAGGGTAAGAGACAATGAAACTTCCAAGGTGAGAAACTGGTCAACTTCCAAAATAAAGATATACTAGAACACAATCTACAGATTTAGGTGCCTTAAACAGTCTTTCCATATACATCCACAAAATTACTTTTCATCATGCAAGGAAGAAAAAAAGGGGAAAACCATACAACAACAACAACAACAATAACAACAAGATTATTCAAAAATACTAATAAACTCATCCAGAATGCTGCAAGTTGTCAAAGAGACTTTGTTTCTTGGGAAGTTTACCTTTTTAAGACAGATTCTACTCTTTGTGTGATCTCTTGGAGGCTTCTTAAGCAACTACTCAGGAAACAAAAAATATTAGAACACTGACATGGAAAACTGATCCATGTGAAAGACTATTACAACTACGTCTTTAACAAAGCTACGCCTTAACAAGTCTGACCTGGTCACTTCAAACAAATTATTGAATAATATTACAGTGGAGTTGTAAGGAAATGCACATGGTAAAAATAGAGTCATGGAAACCACTCTATTAAAGAAAAGCTTGAATGATTAGAAAATATATAAAATAATGGTTAATAATGTTTTCTAATTTTACTTACCTCCGCATGTGTAATTGCATAGAAAGGAATACAAGATAGCATTTGTTTACAAACTGTGTAAATGACCTATGTAATTGCCACCTGGTGTTTAACAATATAATAATATTAAAATCATGTTTATATGGAGTCACCACAAATAAAAGCACTTATAATGGGAACAGCTCTTATGCTTCAGGGCATAATCAAACCAGAAAACAATGAGGCTGGAAAGAAAGTTGGTGTTGGGGAAATAATACTTATGTCTGCAAAGTATTTCTGGGCTTCCTGCTTCACACATTGGTAAGTTCTTGTGATAAAACGTTGTATGTTTTCTCACATTGCAAGCCAGAAACATTGTGTCTGGCTAGTTTTATTGCTTTCTCTGTTCCCAAGTGAAACTTTCTTTTTGTAACTCTTTAGTTTCCTACATTATTTTAACAGCTCAACTGGGCTCTGGAGATCGTATATCCTGCATCTCAGAGCACCATCAGAGCTGCACAATATTGGTCACTCTTACAGAAATTATCTGACTTCACAGGATTCCCTTTTCTTTTTTTTTCTACTATAAATCTGTCAGTCATGTAATCTCTAATTTTAATCCCTGTGCTGTTTTAAGGATTTGAGAGTGTACAGAGAGCTCAGAACTGCTTTCCACATGAATTCTGCCTATCATAGAGCCCTATTCTAGCTAAATATTATCACCCCTGCTAGCCAGAATTGTATGTTGCAGTGAAGTTAAAATCTGAGCACCCTCAGATCCATCTAACCATCCAGCTGAGCTGCTGAAATTGAACAGATTAGGTTACTGTCATTACAAACTGCAAATGATGAAGAAGAGACAATCTCTGAATCCTTCTCTATTAGACTATGTTCAAACTGAAGGCTCTTGTTTTTCTTTTATCTTGTCAAGTATTAAAGATCTTGACACATATGTAGACAGTGACAAAAAGCCTCTCAGTGTTGGTCATGGGCTGACCTCTGGTTGCTTACTCAAGGTGCCTTACATAAAATGCCTGGAGCCTGGCCATATTTACAAGACTAAAGAAGCTGTAAATCAACAGTTTTAAAGCTCTTTGGTCTTCTCTTGCTGACAATTAACTGGGCAGTAGTTGTCTGATAACAATTTTTTCTTTTGTATAATGTTTTATTCCAGGAGGTGCTGGTTATTTTTGAATCCAAACAAGGAAGTCACACAGATTTCTGAAGATGATAACTATTTTATTAAAGTCCCAAAAATGTATATACTAAATTACAAAATTTTATGCCCATTCTGATTCTGGGAATGCTGTGATGGCACTGCATCTGAGAGACCTCTGGTCAGGGTATTGCACTCAGTACATAACCAGACCATGGTGAAGTTCACCAGCATTAAGGCATTTATTGGGTTTTTCTACAAGTAAGCAACTCTATCCATCATTTCTGCTGTTAAGCAAAAGGATGTTTATATGGAAACACCCTGTTTCACTTTGGAATAACGACAAGTACACGCTGGTGGTGTCATCACCAGTGATCCCACGTCAAGAGACTTGTGCCATTTAGCACAGCCCTAAAGGCCAAGTACTATTTGGAGTTAAGCACAAACCTGGACCTACTCAGGACAGCTGCTGTGTGGGTCAATAACTCCTCATCCTACAGCAGTCTTTGTTAAGGATCACAATATCTGGGATTGAAAAACCAAGCACATTGCTTTCTTGGAAACCCATTATAGGATTATGGTCCTCATAGGACTCTGGCATTTATTTATTTATCTGTACAGGTTCCTTCATTGAAAAGACACATTTTGTTTTAAGGTTTGAAGAAGAGCTATGCTTTTTGGTTTATTACACAACACCCAGCTGAAATTCTCTTTCCACAGTAAGACATAGATTTCCAGAAATTCACACTTTCTGATAAGTTTTGTATAGTTTTCAGTATGATATCTGAAATTATAGATATAGCTAGAAGGAATACTATGTCAGTGAAAACTTCTTTACTGAGAGGCTCTGGTCAATGTTCCAACACTGCTGAAATGGTGCAGGGCATGGAAGAAGTCAGTACAAATGTGACTTTTTCCTTGTGAGTATTAGGCTATGACTTAAATGATGATCATGGACTTGTGATTGGTTTCACTTTAATGGGAATATAGGAATGTAACCTTATGCCTAAGTTATTGATAAGCCTTTAGAATCTCTCTTAAAGTCAGAGGTTCTTTGGGTGAGTTTTCTGTTGTCTTAACATACAGGACATGTGTCATATTGCTCCTTCAAAGTAAGTAACATGGGAAGAGAATGACCCTTTTGTGTCTGTATACTCTCTCTTCTTTTGTATGTCATTATATTAACTGAATGATATCTTTTCCCTTGGTTAGGACTGTAAGATAATGGGATAACTAAGGGTGAGAGAGACCTCAGGAGGTTTCTAGTTCAACCTCTTGCTTAAAAGCTGGGTCAGCTCTGAATCAGACCAGGTTGTTCAGACCTTATCCAGTTAGGATGGAATTAGCAAGTGCTGGGTAGGGAGGGATAGACCCTTCCCTCAATGAGCTGGCTGTGCTCCTGCTAATATAGCACAGGAGATGCTCTTGGCCACTGCTGTGCTGGAGCTGGCTCAGGCTCAGGTCACTGCCCAAGAGAACCACCAGGACATCTCCAGCAGAGCTGTCCTGGGCAGGCAGGCCCCAGCTGGGATCTGCGAGAAAATTAATTTCATTTGATATACTGATTTGAAGAGTTGTTCTTCTTGTGGAAAAGGAATTTTAACAATTTACTGACTCATTATAATTGCATTATCCATGACACTGAAGCACAGAGAAATTTAACAATCTCCCCACAGTTCACCAGCCTCAGAATGCGTATCTTCCTGCTTGCTTCAAAGTACACGGTGATAAATGGATTCCTGTTTCAGTCCTTTTCCAAAGTATTTTGGACCAGTATTCGACTGCAACTGATATTACTTTTATATCTAAAATTCTTCAATAACCCTGCTATCAGAACTACACATCTTTTATCACTTACCATCAGGTAAGACATCTATATCCTTTAATATACACTCTATCACTGAAAATAATATAAAAGGTTTTGGGATTTTTTGGTGGTGGCTTTTTTTCTTTTTGTGGAGTGTGGAGTGTCTTTTTAAAATTATTTCTCTTCCTATGGCAATTTCAATCCATCCTTCAGCCAAACGCACACAGAGTAGTATTACTGATAACCATGAAGCCTTTCTATCTGTGAATTACTTACATTCTGGGAAAAAAAATACTTTATGCCTAGCTTTGGTTTTTATCCAGCATTATACCTGAAGACCTTTCCAACTGGGCTTTTGCTAATGACATTCTGAATGTTGCCTCAATTAATACACCTTCCTGTTTACCAGTTCTGTTCTACCTTTGTATACTTGATGGCAGCTCTCATTTCATTACACCTAGTATTATTTTAACCATTGTGGATTATTCCCATGCATGCAGAGATCACAGGTGAATTTCCCACTGACACTTTTCAAAAGAAAATCTGTGAACTCCTTAACAACTCCTGTATTCTCAATATCACAAAGTTTGGGAAATGAATATAAGTATTCCCTAAAGTTACTCTTTCTTCAAGAGCAGACCATTTCAATTTATAGTTATCAAATTGCTTCCCTTGTTCCATTCATCCAAAGGATGAATTTATTTTGCTTGGGCAATTTATTTTACTTCATGGTGGTAAGATCTTGTTTCTTTCTCTTTATTAACAGATTGCCTGATGTTTACTCAGAGTGGCCTTAAGCATTTTCATTTTTCCAGGTTTTATTTATTTTATTCTTTTTACTATTGCTTCATTTCTATGCCACAGACCAAAACAGGAATTTTTTTCCCCCAAAACAGGATTTTTGTATAAACTAAATTTTTTAAGAAAAGGTTCAGGTCAGTTCTTATAGTCTCATGGGGCATATGAGGAAAAAATAAAAGTGGAAAAGTATAAAAGAAACAATTGATACTGATACTTTGGACCTAAATATGGATTCTGTATAATGTGATGGAAACCTAACCTTTTCAGGGAATGCATTGCATATACTAGAAAATCTGGTTCAGCTCTTTTGGTTCCTTGAGCTAGTTTTTTAGATGAATATAGATAGCTTTATATTCTAAATAATAAAAACTTAGGATTCTTCTAAATTTAAACAATAAACTACCTGTAAAAACAAAGCAGGGAAAAGACAAGTGTTATTATCATCAATTAGTAGTTTACTAATTGGTGTGAAAATACCAACATTATAAGCATGTAGAAGCTGTAAAAATGTATCCACAATAGAGCTCAGCTTGGGAAGATGGTGGGAAAAAAGACGAAAAGGTCTAAATGCAAGGCTGAAAGGAACATGCTAATCCCACACAAAGGAGTGTAGGCTCCTCTGAAACCAAAAGTAGAGCCAGAAAAATTGCAAAGGGAGAGCAAAAGCCCCCTTCCCCAAGTGACACTGACCACCAAGGGTTCAAGTCTACATCCTGTTTAACACCAGTTTGGAAAGAGAAGATGCATGGCTGCTGAATTTTTCTTCTTGAACTATACTTGCAATAGTCTCTGAAGAACAGAAGTTCAACTGTTCTCAGCCTTGAAGTCCTACAGTAACCCATGGGTTGTCCTAACCCCAGAGCATCTCTGGGGTTAGGACATCCAGCCCTCTGCTTTTTGCTGTCCCCTGCAATATCCCTTGTTGAGATGACTCCTGCACTTTCTGAGGACACTCAACCTGCTGAGATGACTTCTACTCCTCCCTTTTCATTCTGCCCATCCCACCTCGCAATCTGAAGTGACCCTCCCATGACGTATTGCTGTTACTATCTGGAGAGAACACATCTCCCTTCTTGCAGCCAGCTCCCAGTGCAAAACAACCCCCAGCCTTCCTCCCTTCAGCCTGGCCCACTCTTTTTGAAGAAGCACAATGTACAGTAACTGTGAGTAAAACCATTAAATAGTTGCTCAATCCACAACAAATATCAAAGAACATTTTGTGATTTTTGAACTTTATGTCACAGGAGTTTGATATGCACAGTCATCCCTGTAGGACTGATTTGTAATACATCCATCACTGAATCTCTCTCGAGAACACTGCCACAGTATTTCTATGGAGTGATCCATCACTGTGTAATTTTGATGAGAGTTGTATCACACCCTTAGTCTTTTACACTTTTTTGTGCTAATGTGACTGTATTTCCAGGAAATCTGAGCTGGGTGATTTTCACAAAAGCTTTCTATCAGGCATGTTCCTTGTGGAATCCTTAGGTCTTCATAAGCAATCAGCAGTACATCACAACTATCTATGAGAGCAGCCTTGTAGAGACAAATAAAGTGGGATTTTCAAACTATCTAAGGGAATTCTCCTGAGAGAAACCTGTCCTAAATTACAAGATAAAGGGCTTTTGCTGTATACTGCTTTTCCAATGCTGACTTTTTCTCACTTACTATCCCTGATCCCATTCCCACTTTACCTTGATGCATTTAATAGTTCTTTCAGGTTCCATTTCCTGATTAAAAATGAGATACAGACACCAATCATATTATAAGTATCATATATACACCAGTTAAAAGTATCTCGTGAATGAGTGTACATATATATATAGTCTCAGACAGCCAGCACTAACCTAAGTGGAAAGGTTGGCAATATCTTTGATGCCTTAGGATTTAGCTTTTATATTTTTCAGATCCTGTACTGCTTTAGTATATAACTCTAAAACTCCATAGACTGTCAGCTACAGTTCTCCCATTTTATTAAGAAAAACCAATTCCTTTCTAGTCCTGGAACCCAAGGATACCTTACTGTCTCAAGCCCCGAAAGTTTTGAAAACAAAGTGAGTTTGTGAGGGAGCAAAGTGGGGTATATGAATTCATTACCTGAAGCTGTAATTGGAGGATTAACCCTTATTCATAAATGGACCAAACTTACATCTGTATGAAAAACTCATGACCATCGTCCATCTTGTGTGTAGCCTCTCGGAGGCTTCTGACTGCCCAAGGTCTACCTATTGAAGGCCTTCAATAAATACCCACTTTTATTCTCCTTATCTTGTCTGGCCTCTGTTCCAGGTAGTAACTCCAAGGCATCATCTTCAGTGGAAAAGACTAGGAACTGTGTGTGCTTGTAAGCCACATGTGACACTTAGGGACACAGTTAAGTGCTGCACTTGACAGCTGGATATTATATGACAAACAAACCTTAAGTTTTGAAAGGTAGACTTTCCATACACAGTGTGTCAGGATACCCAAAGCATTCCACTACTTTCACATTTTTCTATCCAGGAAGGATATACACCTTAACCCCTTCAGGCATTCAAAATACAAATTTGTGCCTAAAAATGTGGCCACTGTGATTAATGGAATGGAAATGGTAAATTATCATACCTGTACCCAGAAAGTATAAAGCTACAGTCTTGTGAGGCTTACAAATCTCCTTGTAATCTCCTTACATAACCAAATTGAGAGTTCATCCTTCATTCAGATGATACTCAAGACTTTACTCTCTTTTCCTGATGTTTATTAAAGTGACGCACCTCTGCAATGACACCATCTCCTGGGGATGTGGAACACTCTGGAGTGGAAGTGCTGGGAAGTAGCCTCTCGATAATAATAACTTTATTATAATAATCAGTGTTCTTCTAGCTTATACACTAGTATTGTAAAATGCTTGTCCAAAGTGTTTTTAGAGTAAATTACTAATGAGAAATAATGAAATGATGAAAATTCTTCCTTCCGCATTTTCTTATTTAAGGCACCAAACTCCCAACATTAACTTATTCCCTTCAGAGCCATATGACAGACTCTAGCTTACTAACTTCCTGCCTAATGGTTCTTTCTACACAAATTTGGCTTATATGGGTTTATTTTTCCCTGCAGAGAAGATAGCTGGATTATGCTTTTTTTTGTTGTTCTTTATCTATTATTTACGCAGAAAAACATTCTTTTTTTTTCCTTGCGGAAAATATGCAGTTATTCCTGGCACCAATAAAAGTGCTTTTGTTAGTGTAGTAAATTATCAGTTACTGTATTTTCTCTAAACTGGTATATTACTGAAATACATGTTGAATGCACAGCAAATCAAATTTTGACTGATATAATTGATATAGTAGTATAGACACTGCATATTTTATGGGTTTGTCCCAGGTTTGGAGATACCCATGCATATTTCCTCTGATCCACAAGAACTATTTCTCCATGATTCTCCTTTCTATATTTGTACAACATTAGGTTTTTCTCTAAAACACAGATAATATCTAATATTTTTTAACCATATCTAACATATACTCACAGAACACAATACATTTCTGTTTAGCTAAAAAAAGATTAAATATTACCGTGTTTAAGTATTAAAGGATGAGGTTTTTTACTGACAGAGAAAATCCATACCATTGGGAATCGGAAGGGATTTTAGATATTACTGTTCTAAACGCAAGTTCCATTAGGCCCATGGAATTTTCTCTGCTGACATTTAGCTGTTAGCAAGGGTGACCTAAGTGTCTGACTAATGCGGATATCATGATTAATGGAGGCATTCAGTCATGGGCCCAAGGAGATGGCGTGTTTCAGGTGAGACTGCATGACCAGAAATGACTATACACAAATTGACAGAAACCTGTCAATATGATGTTTAACCAGACACAGAATCTGCCAGATGACTTCTCAGTCCTGCTTGGAGCTTAGTTTTAGGTAGTCCTGTATGCAGCAAAGAGTTGGACTGGATGATCCCTATGGGTCCCTTCCAACTTGAGATACTCCATGAGTCTGTAAGTCTGGGAGAGCTACTTTAAAGGTAGCAACTTCCTCTAAAGAAGTCAAAATTTAACTGTCTGTGTATAGCCTCGTGAAAGAGGTAAGAATACAGTAAGCAATTTAAATGTGAACAAAGTAAGGCATTGTTGATTCAATAAGGATTACACAACAAACAGGAGACAGAACCTGGGAAAAGGTCTGGTCCCTCTGAAATACAATTTTAAAAAATCAAGTATTGCCTCTATTAATTGAAAATCAAGAGTTCATTCCTCCTGTACAACACCAATACATTCAATATCATCAGCTCACCTGACTAGGCAGACACAGAAACATTTGTATTTCTTTAAGTACTCTGAAATGGTTTGAAGTTATGCACAAATATAATACTTGAGCCAAGAAAATACATGTTCAGCATGATATTTTTAAGCTTAGGTTAAATATTCTGAGCAAAATGTACAAAAATGCACAATGGAATTATTGCCATATTTGATGATTTAAATTCCAGCATGGAAGGCATATATATTTGTGTTAAGGATATAAAATCAAAGACAAAGGTCAATCTAAGTTTAGTGATTGCCAACTAAAATTTTACTGGTTTCTGTACCTGATAGGGAAATTCATCCTTTGGTACAAGATGAAGTATAAATGTGGCAGTCATTTAGAGATCAGTAATAAGTGTGTGTACAAATACCTCTTCTCAGTTATCCCCTTTGGCACTTGTAGATCTTAGCCAAAACCACAGGAGCACACATCTATAATATTGCATCACTGCTGGTCACTATGAGAGACTGAAAAGTACTGGCTTAAGCATTGTTAAGAAGGACTTCTGGCCATTATGGCAAAACTGTATAAAGGAGCTGTGACCACGGACACCCTCCCTTCCCTGAATACGCCTCCTGCCAGGAGCTGAACTGTGAGTTATCTGCCTATCAGTGACTCTACTGTCCAGTTGTCTCAGGCTGGGGAAAATAAACAAGGCTGAGAGAGAAGAATGTATCCATAAGGAAAGCCAAACCCAGCAGCTCTCCTGAGAATCAGCTCTGGCTGGGTTTGGGGTGGGGGATGCCATAGCCCACAGACTCATTTGCTGAGGCCAGGTTTGCACACATTCCCCTCAAACCAAGGGGAGAGAAGAGTTTTTGGGTGCGGAGTGAACACCCATCCTCTCTTGCACAATGTGGCTTTTCTTACTGGATGCAAAATCCCCCAGTCCCACACACACACAAAAGGGTCATTCACATGAGAGGCAGCTGAGAAGGGATCATAAACCACAAAGCACCCCCAGACTCACTGCTGAGGCTCTGCACCAGAGGACTGCACAGGATGCAAAGGGATGCAACCAATCCAGAGTCTATGGCAAGAGACAGCGTAAAACTTCCCTGCCAGAGGAGGTACCTGGGTGTTCCCAACTAGTCTGAACACACATTAATCTACGGAACTCTGTGTTCTGTAGGACCCTCACCACCGAGAAGACCAGACGAAGATCAACAGGACGCTATCAGGATGCACAGAGTGGTGGTACTTTCTACTTAATTAGTCTTTTTGTCACTCTCTCCCCAGCTTTTTCTGTTTCCTTCTCACACTCTCTTTCTCTCTCTTCCTCACATTTACTGTTCATTGAAAGCCATGCTATTGACTTGGGCATATGGTTTCATTTGCACCTTAATTCAGACAGAGGCACCTCTCTAGCAATTTTGATAAGTGCATCTTAACAGCCATAGAGGCGGATGTCAAAATTTTTACATTATACATAGAGTCTCTTATAGGATATACTGTTTCACATTTTATATATATATATATTTTCCTATATTCTTAAGAAATTCAATCTTATTCAATCAAGTCAAGAATACACAAAAAAAAAAAAGAGCTTATTTTTCACTGCTCCTCAAAATTATAATTAATAGGTCTTACATGCTTTCACTATTTTAAAAGTCTGGTGATTTTTAGAATTTCTTAGAAAGTTTCCAAGAAAGAGTTTTTCAGCAACGAAGTTAATAAATTATCTAGAAAATCAGAGTAATTCTTTAAAGTGGCAAAGTCACATATCAAAGAAAGAAAGAGTGACAACCAGCTTCAGGAGAACGTCACAAAACTACGTTCTGAGAATGTATTGATAAAGTGAAGAGCATGAATACAATGTTCAATAATATTTTTGCTATTTCATGGTATGTATCAATTTTCTAATTTATTAAACACGTGATTTAGAGAAAGACCTTTGACATCTCTTGATATTTTCTGTATTCTCCTCACATTTACAAGCCTACCAGCAGAATGGTTCTATCAGTTTCATGAAGGCACAGAAAAAGGAATTACTGCATGTTGATAAAGCCCTTCACAATGAAAAATCCATATAGGTAATATGTTATTTCTTATCAATTAAATCTTTTATAATCCTTGACTTTGAAACAGTCAAGTTATTATCATTCTCTGACCAGATATTTTGAGAAAACCTCATGTTATTAGATAAAATTATTTTTAATTGAAAAGCAAAAACCACAAGATATTTTCTAAAGAAAAAAGAAAAAAGCAACACCACTGGATTTTCCAGGATCAGTTTCTCAGCTGAATACAACTATGTTCTACAGCTCTAGATTGATAGACTCCTGCTTACCCAAGCTGAGGTCCTGACACATAAAATAATGTTCCTAAGTATCAGGATGGACCCTTCTTTAACAACAAGAAGGTTGTCCTGAAGGATGCTAACACAGTGGAGAAAGGAAATATCCCCTTCCTTGAAAAAAAAAAAGCAAAACATTTACAGAGCCAACAAAATGTTTATTCAGTTCCATCTTCCTGTCATCCAGTGTGATGGATAGCAGGAGCTATGTTCAAGGTATCAATACATTTCATAATTAAATTAATTCATTTTAAGTAATAGAAACCAGAAAGTTTAATTGCACCATTGGTAATCACCAAGTCCTTTAGCTATTATGCCTCATTGAAAAGGAAGAACTCGATCTACCTGCTAAAAAAGCAATTAAATTCAGAAGTGGTGTAGAGCTGAATATGTGAAAATAAGTGAAATTACTGAAAACAGGTACCCAAAATATGTAGCATATATGATACATCAGTTTATTTAGATGAGAGAAGTTTTTGTTATTTTCACATGGAATATTATAAATTATATATTGTGATATATACAGATATACAATATGAACTTCAAAGAACAAATAATTCCTACTACCTAAATTATAAATTATTGGGGAAAAAATTAAGTGCTTATTCAAATGCATTTGAATTTATTTACTCTTCCTTCTGCTTTTGTGTTGTGTCAGATATATTCAGTCCAAAAGTGAAGTGTTGTATATAGGTAGACTAATATGGTATTTTTCCCATGGCAAAGTAATAAATGAGGATTATCAAAAAGCAACTAAAACCCCTGCATATTCTTTATAAATTAGTATGAGCTTTCAGAATGTCTGTACATGGTATCCTGTTAACCCCATATTATTGAGGAAAATAATATCTGACCAAAAGGTTTGCCTAATTAAAAAAAAAAAAAATAACAAAAATCCACATTGGTATTAGGCAACATTAGAAACACTCATAATTTTAACACTACATTTAATGTCAGGGCACAAAATTCAGCGAGTTACCATAACAATATGAACAATTGAAAGATGGCAAGTAATTTTTCAAAAAATTTGTTATAATCTTTTTTGGGATTGTAATTTGCTTTTCCTCCAGGCATTTTGCTATCTTTTGGTCAACATTATAAAAAATAATTCAGTATTTACCTGGTTACTCTTAAAATAGCTGGACGATACTGGTATTTTGCACTAAGCTCCTATTACAGGAAAGAATATGGAAATTGGATGCCTTTGGCTTCCAATTACTTCTAAAAAAATTGTTTTCTTGTGCCCAGTTCTGTGGAACCCTATTCTCTTCTCCTCTCCCTGCTCACTCCCATGAAGTCCCACAAAATAGTTTCCAGCTTTCTGAATAAAACTGAGGAAGTGCATTTATAAATAAATTCTGACACTTTCAATCTCAGCATTTCCTTGCATGAATATTTTCCTTCCTGCTAAAGTGAAAATGAAGCCGTAAAAATGCTGTTAAAAGTTCTTCATGCCATGGTTTATTTCAGTTTCCCCATTGTTGTTTCTGGTGGAAGGGACAGAAGAGAACATTTATTGTAATTTAGTGAAGAAGAACATTCTAAAAGTCTTGGTCAAAAATATTCTTTCACTTCTCTTAAACTATTTACTATTTTGTTTTTCTTTGAAAAGCTTTTACAAGATAAGAGAAATCTACACAATTTAGCCCTTTACTTTTGCTAGTCTGCTTGCAAGTTAGAGCATTACCCAGAAAGCTCATGATCTGAATTTTGTGAACTTTTCTAAATTACATGCTAAAATTATCACCCAGCTTCATTAGATATTGTGCAAGCTGAGATGTTGATACACCTACTTTCCACAGGAGCAGCTTCTCAGTGAAAGCATTTGTTACTGGTAGTATAAAGACATTTGGGACAAAGCAGCTCTCAACTGTGATGTTCTTCACTGTGGTGCCATGGGAAGGGCAGGACAAAATTATTTTGATTGTGAATCAGAAAGGAGAGCAGGAACTGCAAGCATGGTACTTATGATTGACATTGAGTGTCATGATCAGTATATAAAAGGGATTGTCCTTATGCTGCTCCTAAAACATCATGGTTTGTCTGTGCTTTCCTTTGAAGTGAATGCTGTCTTGAGCAAAGGATGCCTTATTGAAAGACTTTCAAGATTTAGCCAAGTAACTGAACTCAAATGAATGCTATATTTTTAAGATACCATTACAGTTTTTAGAGTACTCATGCTAAGAAATAAAAGTAAAGCAATCTTAGCTTATAAAAATTAATACCATGTTAAAGCCTATGTTCAACACTAAGGCCACCATGGCAGCCGACTGATCAAATTTTCAGCTTGTTTTAATCAGTAAAATTCTCTTGGTTCCAGTAGAGCTCTTCTGATTAAAAGCATCTGAGAATCTGGACCAATTATTTCCAGATAAATTATTCACAAAATAATGGGCAAAATTGCAAATAATTAATTTTATTAATACAGTCTGACCATCTATAGAGTTAGTTGAGCAAGAGAAAACATTTTTGTGAAAACAGTACTTGATAATTAATCGACAAAAAATAAGTTATCACTGTTATTTATTCCATGCAAAAGGAAAAGGAAGTGATGACAAAAATTGCAGGATTTCTTATAGGATAATTAAAAAACATACAAGTGGACTGCATATATACAACTTGCTATGAAATAGAAGAGTTACTGCTTAATTATCTGAAAAATACATGCCTGTTAATGAGGTAATATGAAACAGGGATCAGTTTGACTCCAAACATCCAAACAAAGTATTTCAGAAGGCAATGTGGGACAAATCTTGACATATTGCAAATGGTGTAACTATATGGCTGGATTTGAACTCATGCATCTGAAAGATAGCCTGTTTATATCTGAGAACAGCAAGGAAAAATAAAGTGGAAGAAAATAAGTATCAGCTACATTAACCATTACTGGGTTCCAAAAACAACACAGTACATTACTCCTAACATCAGGCCGAGCATCAACAGAGGAAATAAGCTGAAAGTTTGAAATTAATTAAAGTTGCCATGTTTCCACTGCATCCTGGTTATGTCCCAAGTATAAACAAAATTAAATATATCCAATAAACATCTGGACCGTTAATATTGTCATATATAATCAAATTAGAAAACAGTTGCTTAGACTCAGTCAGTTTTCCCAGGTACTATAAGCACAAGCAAAAAGTCTTAATTTTGCAAGCCAACACATGTTAGACATTACCATATAGCAGAATTGCTCAACAAAACAATTAAAGATTGTCTTAGAGAAAATCACTACTAAAAGCAAAGGCTTTAGTTTGCATAACTATCTTTGCTTTGGTTCCCAGGCAATTTATTTTTGAGATTTCTTTAGCTTCTGTATGCATCAGTAACTCTGCTGGTCTGGAAGACTCACAGAGCATTAGGCCTTGGTTCAGTTGAATATTCAGACTTGACTTTAGAATAAAAGTCTCCTGACTCCTACTAACATAATATTAGGGATGGGGTAGTCCCAGCAACAGCAGAATCCAATATTTTTGTAATCCTCATGCCTGAGAGTGATGAAAGTTATTGCTGTGCATGTCATTGGGTTTAGCTCTTCCTTTTGTCTCTGTCCTCTTCTGGCTCGAGGTCTGCTACGTCTCCTACACAGCCAGCACAGGTCACGGTGTGATGTTAGCTTGTGCTACCCCTTTACAAGGCTCTCATGTTCCTGGGAACCACAGCTGTAGACATAAAAAGGCTCAAAAAAGAGATTTGTCTCTTTCTTCTACTCCTGGGCCTACATTTATAGCATCCTTTTATCAAACACTCTCTGTTAAATTACTAAGAAACATCTTTCCTAGTCAAGCCACCTTGTAGTTTTTTTTTACTCCTCTAAAGAGCCTTCAAAGGCCTGCACAGACACACTGAGACATTAATACAAGTTCAGAACTTGGTCTCATGGAAAAGTTTGAAAAACAGGAGAGTAATTTTGTTTTAAATTCTTTTTTACTTGCATTTCTTCTATTTGGTTTATAAACTTGCAATGATTTCTCTTTAAATCTCAAAAAGCATATTTGGAAATATTTTTGTGAAGAGGAAAACCTTGTTCTGCCAGTTCTTTTATTCTCATTTTGTTCTGCCACAATAAGTGCAGCTAATTCTGACTACGGAAATAGGAAAGGGTAGCTAGTCTTACTTACTCTTACTTTTTATCCTATCAAGTATTAAGAACTAAAACTATGGTTGTCTGGAGGCCATGACACCATTCTTTGTGCTTTACAGCCACCCACGTACCTGAGAATAGCTCATCTGATTTCAGAAGAATTACATTTTATCTTCATTGGTGCAAATAACATTGCAATCCTGGGTAGGATTAGAAAGGTGCTTATATGCTGAATGCACTTTCTGTCACTTTGGTATTACATAATTCTAAATCTCTTACAAATCACTTTCAGTTAAATAGGGAAAAAATACTGTATTTCTGCCCTTGCTCAAACTGAGAAGCAGCTCAGTGTTTTGGCTGCAGTTAAAATCAGAGGAACAAATTGCATATTGATTGCACTGAACAAGAAAATAACCCATGGCATTTAAGGTAGAATACAAGCACAATTCAAGGCATTCAAGGTCAAAGATGAGACCCATGAATTTTAAGCTCTTTGATACCTGAAAGCTCTTACCTCCTGTGTTTTCCCAAGAAAATTTTAAAAGGTTAAACTTCTCTGCAGTTATTGAATTACCTCCTTAACATACAGACTGGTAAACATAAACTAATGATGACAACCTAATGCACACAAAGTCCATTTTATTTACAAACATGTTTGGAAGAGATGATAATGGAAACCTCTGGTGTCCAGGTTCAGGGTTAAAACTTTCCTCAGTGGGGTCTTCAGGTTGCTGGGAGTCCAGAGAGGTTGGGGACAGAAACTAGCACTTTTCCACAGAAGGATGCAAAATTTTCAACTTGAGAGGGGAGTGGCAAGAAGAAAACTCTGCATGTGCTGGTCTTGTTAATGTAGTAGTATATAGATGCTCACTCGAAAGAGGGGCACTGCTCTCCACAGACTTGTTCATGCCTTTTGTCACTTTAAAAGTAGTTCTATAGAATGTAGCTGAAATAAAACATTCTTACTAAAACACATTTTTTTCTAAGTATGACTGTGCATGTATGTTTACTCCGTTGCTCGGAGTTAAAGGTGGCAAAGTTGGGGCCTCTGTAAAGGAAAAGCATTTTTCTGCCATTTTTCTGTCTAGATACAGTCAGCAGCTCCTGAAAACACAACTCTTTGTTATCAAAGAGCAAATATGATTTGACTAGGGAGACTGTGTTGTGTTTTCTCAGCTGTTTTGATTATTTCACACTTTTTTTGGCAGCTAGTTCTGCCCAGCTAGGGGAGCAGGGAGTCTGGCTCACAGCATTTCTCAGTGTGTTTCAGCAAATCAAATTGCTATGACCACTGCTGAAAAAAGAGGCCTTAAGCGGTCAAGAATCTGTGATGACAGAAAAGGAAACATAAGATTCATGTCTTTAAAGTTTGGACTGGAAGTGACATTAGAGAGCTGTTCCCAGGGCTTGTGAAGAAAGCTGCTCATGTGGAAACATTGTGTTTATGTTTAATGCAGACAAATCTTTAAAACAGCTAGTTTTATACATCCAGAGTTGTCTACTTAGAAACTAAATCTGTATTCTTTTATTATGACCTACAGTCCAAAAATACCTATTGTAATATACTTCTCTTTTTCATGACATGTAATACCATAACATAGCTGATATTGGTGTACTACGATTCTGAGGCTCATAAGAATACTGATATCAACATAGGCATATATTTGCATTTTCAATGTAAATATAGTGTTATTTGATGGAATATTTCCAATTAACTTCATTTTTTTTTCTAACTCAAGTTGTCATTCTCTGTCACCATTTGATATTTCTTCATTTGTGAGCAATTCACAGAAATATTCCTCTGGTCCTTTTTCAACATTTCCAAATGATTAATTAGAAAGCTCAGACACTCTGTGGGAAGTTGAAAAGACACTTTTAAGGTCACCTGGTCCTAATGACAATCTGCATTTTTTCCCCCTAAACTGGTTGCAAATGCCTCGCACATGTTTGTCATAAAGTAAAACCTGATGTTTGCATGAGAAAGTAGAAGTTGAAGTTGGTGTTGTTTTGCACCTGCTGTTATTCTTGTTCAGTAAGAAAAACTATGTGTGAAATACATTACTGTAATTGCCTAACTATTTGCAGAAGATTATTTCCTCTCAGGCAAGACTTCTAACATCTTCCTAAAGCCTTTGTAGACCTAAATCTTTAAGAACATAAAAAGTTTATATGGAACTAGAACCAGACAGAGAGAAGACGTGAACTTTGTGAAAGCAGCAAAAGAAAAATATTAAAACATCAGGCTACAGAAAGTACCAGAGGCTGCAGGCTGACTCATATAGGTCCCATATACATATAGTAAGAAATAATACCGACAGGAAACTGAATGGACTAATTAAATGAAGGTCATATTTGATTAATATTTCTGATGGCATTGCAATAACACAGCAGAAGTCAAGCAGTACACAGCATGGATCTTCATTTTAGAAAGGCTTCCTATACTGCACAAACAGTACACACAAATCAGATTTCAGAATCTTTCTGCTGAGGTAATAGTGTGCAGCTGCCAAAACCAGACTGCTAATTTTTTTTTTTTAATGGCTCTAGCTGGAAAATAGTAACAATGCAGAAAGGTATATAGGATCATCACTACAATTTACGTGCATCACTTCTACAGTTGAAATTCCGGAGGCTAAGAAATGAATCATCTAAGTGACTGGATGTTGGCTCAGGGGTTACCTTAGTTGGGGTAAAACTCAGCACCTGGTAACTGAGGGCCACATGAATATTTCCCACTGTTTCAGCTTTCAAATTTGGACTGTAGCTGTTTGATTTAAGGAAAAAAAAAAGTTCTATGTTAATTGAAAAAAAAAAAGTAATGTGAAAATTTTCAACATCAATGTTACAACAAAATCAGCATGGTGTAGAATTTGGATAGTCTGGTCCATCTTCAAACATTTACATAATCTGATAAGCTTTTATTTTAGCAAATTCATTCATGTCTTGGCTTATCTAAAACCATGCTGCAATGTCTGTGCATCCCTAGGTACATGAGTTTGACTAAAATAAACATAATGGCATGGCCTGGACTCCTGGGAACAAGGAAAAGAAGATGGCATAGAAAGCCCTCTCCAAAATGGTGGCCTCCATAGAAGACTGTGTGGTCCAGGGGACAAAGGCAAAACAGCAGATACACCCCCTTCTCCCAGTCATGTGGGGGAGAGAGACAACCAAGATAAAAACAACACTGCAACAAAACTTCTGCACTCACAAAACTCCCTTTTTCTCCAAACAGGGAACAAGGACATAAGCTAGGGAAGCCTGGAGTCCAGAACCAGTCAAGTGCTACCAAGATGTTGGCACCTGTCCCAGTGGTGGCAGCTCTGAAGCCAATTTCTCTGCTGCTTTTCGGCCACTGGACCCAGCTGGTGTCGTGCTGCAGGCCTGAGTCACTGCCATGCTGTGGGCAAGGGGGGAAAGGTAGCTCCCCAGGGCACAAAAACCAGCACCCCTGTCCCCACCAATCCCAACTAGCACCTGAGGGGAAGTATTTGTGACATTTGCCTTGAAACAGTTTAGGTTTATGAAAACCTAAGCTTGTGCCTTGTGCTGCCTTTGCTTACAGAAGGCACTCCCGTAGAAGTCCTGCAAGAATGAAAAGAAAGCCCTCCTTGAGTGTTCCTGACTCTAAAAGGAACCCAAACATCTGCCACCTCTGCAAAACTGGGGCAAGACACTCCAATTCTGCTTTTGGCTCCTGGACCTTAAAGGGACGGTAGCAATTTCAGGCAGATTGGTGTATGAAAGATATAGAATACAATATACATTTTTTGAGTTACCAGGACACAATGTGAGAAGCCTCCTACAAAAGTGAATAAAAAAATATTTCTAAAGCATTTTCTGCTGAAAGTTAACCATCAGGAACAGCTCCATCTATGACAGAACAGTCAAGCCCATGCTCTGATGGGAAAATTTAGAGATACATCTCTTGAACTTGCATGTAATCAAAACTTTTGATCCTAAGTCCTCTTGTGTTCTTTGGTATTCCTTTCAATGTTCCTTGATGCCGTAAGAAACCTTCGCAAGCAATCACACTGCATTGGAGAAAATACTTCTACTTACAGTATTGAGAATCTAAAGAAAATATATGAACACATATATGAAGAAATTATCAGCACATTCCATATAGCCATGGTTTAACCCCAGCCAGCAATTAAGCCCCACACAGCTGTTCACTCACTCCACCCCTGTGGGATAGGAAAGAGAACTGGACGGGTAAAAGTGAGAAAACTCATTGGTAGAACAAAGACAGTTTAACAATTGAAATTACATAATAATAAACAATAAAAAGACAACAACAACAATAATAGAGCAAAGAGGAATAAAATCCAAGAAAAACAGATTATACAAATGAAAACAATTTCTCAGTATTAACCAATCTATGCCCATTCAGTCCCTGAGTAACACCTTCCCACGCCAACCTTTTCCACTAGCTTTATTGCAGAGCACGTCATATGGTGTTGACTATCCCTATGGTCAGTTGGGATCAGCTGTCCCAGCAGTTTCCCCTCTCAACTCCTAGTGCACCACCAGCCCACAGTTACTAGGGTGGGGTAAGAAGCAGAAAATACACTGATGCTGTGTGAGCACTGTTCAGCAGTAACAAAATCATCACTAGATTTTCAACATGTGCTGTTTTCAGCACAAATCCAAAACACAGCCCCATACCAGCTATTGTGGAAGAAATCAACTCTATCTCAGCCAAAATCAGCATGTACATGTGTGGCTTTTGGCCCCTTTTCTCTTGCTCCTTTAGAAGCCTACTGGAACTATAGTGGGCGAATGCTCAGGACCAATGTGTGTTTTCCAGTTCCACTGACTAATTGATTCATCCAGAAATGAGACACCTGAGCTTGACACCTTTCTTTGTTCATGAGTAAGCTCTTGTCTCCTAGCGGACAGTGGGTGATCTTGTCTCCCAGCTGGGATCAGACAGTGGGTGATCAGAAACACCAGAAGAAAACCTGCAGCATTGGGCAACCATACATTAGCAAACCTACAGTCTCATGGAGAGTGTGATTACTAACTGCAACAAGATGAATCTGAAGTTGTTCCTAGCATCCTCCAGTGAAAAAGGTGCTAGGAGCAACATTTTGTCTTTTGCATTAAGGAATACTTGTGCAAAATGTAGTGGCAATCAGACCCAGTTTCTGAG
Source organism: Petroica traversi (assembly GCA_025920805.1). Taxonomy (NCBI): domain Eukaryota; kingdom Metazoa; phylum Chordata; class Aves; order Passeriformes; family Petroicidae; genus Petroica; species Petroica traversi. The sequence continues at coordinate 1,414,349 of JAHLSL010000158.1, read as the reverse complement.
GATTACATTTTTTTATTCTTTGGCTGCAATAATTTCTGCAGACATCCATGTCAGCTTCAGCACAGAGGATAGGGAAAGTACTCAAGAACTGCAGTTTGGCCTGGTACAACCAAGATTTCCTGCCACATGAGTTTCAGCCTTGGAGGTTTGAACCAAAAGCAGCCTAAAATCCAGATCTTCCACACTCTGATGGTTCCAGCATTCCCATCATTCTGATGGTCACTTTGGTCAGTGTTATCAATGTCTTCTAGGAGATGCTGAACACGTGCATCAATAAAGGCCCTTTTGGGGACAGCCCTGGCAATATCTATTTTTTGACTCCTTAATAGCCCTGATGTCCCTTGTCTGACAAAGCTGTGGTGCACAAAATTGTAGACATCAAAAGATACTAGGGGAGGTAGATATGGAGTGTTAATTTTATTGCATTGTTAAAACATGCCTAAAGTAGTCCTAAGGCATTTATGTTCTTTTAGTCTTGCTTCAAAAGATGGTAAAAATATAAGGCAAAGAAATACATACTTAGGACTGAAAAGACTTTGGGGGGAAGTTAAAATTGTGTGTCTGGTCAGTTTTCCTCATAATCTTCTATCTCTGACATTTCTTTAATTTTCTTCTTTCACAATATATGTTAACAGAACTATGTGGTGATTTTATTCTGTTCTTTATTACTCCAATGCCAAAATCTGTGAACTGAGCTAAATAATTTAGTAATCTTACCCTTTAAACTAAGAGATGTTAAAAGGACCAAAGCAGCTAGGGATTTCTTCAATTATTTAATTTACCCACCTGAAAATATGATACAGTAAAGCAACAGGCCACCATTTGAACACTCATCTAAATTATATCTGCTTATTTAAAATGTTTTGCCACTAAGCAGTACTAAAAGCAGTCCAGTTCTGATTAAAACAACAACTTTTATCCTGGGAATCTTCCTCCTCTCCTAACATACTTCAACTATTTATTGAAGGGTTTTTCTCATGAGATAAAAAGTATAATACTAAGGTTAGCTGTATTTCTCCTTTCTCTTTCAAATTTTCATCACTGATACTAAATAATGTAATTGCTGCAAGCATCATAACTTTTAAAATCAGTGCTCAGCAGGGACTCAATCCAGCCCTGAAGCTGGAGAGCACTGCAGCCCCAAAAGCTGTCAAAACACAAGTGAACAGTTTCAGTATTAGGAGAATTTTTGGCTGGTGCACAACTGTCTATTTTCATTCTGTGATCTTCATATTCCTACTCCCTTCCCCTAACAGTGGTTGGCACTATAGGCAAGCCTTTATTGCGACTTAGTGGTTATATGGACAGTTTTGACAAGCACTGCTGGTTTAAGTACTCTTTATATGAGCTATAGCAATAAATAAAAGGCCTTAGGTAAACTTTCCCCCCTCTCCAGAGCTTGTTATACAGTGTTTTGGTGCAGACAGTGTTAATACTTTTAATTTTATCATCCTTATCATCTCTTTTCATCTTTTATCATCATGCTGTTAGTATTTTAGGAAAGATTGGTTTATCTAGTTGCAGTATCTACAGATCTTATATCATAATATCAGATCCCAGACGGTGCTGCAGTTAATTTGCACACAGCCATTCGTTCACCAGAGCTGAGCACACATCTGGGATTTGGCATCCTCTCTGTGGAATTTGCAGATGTTGGTTCCCCTGTGGGATCCTCAAGCCTCTGAAGGAGGGGTCATCTCACCTCCCACCTACTTCTGCCATTCAAGCCCTCTGAGGGACACAGAGGGCTGGTCTGTTCATCTCTGGGCCTCCCCTGATGAAACCGCCTGCCCTGAAAAGAAAATTGCAAGAGCCAGAAGATCAAAATTGTAAGACACGGAAGATCAAAGAAAGGAGAGTGTGGCACAGTCTAGTGAAGAATACATCTGGCTAAAGGATAGGGAGCATGGGGACTGCTCCCTGCTACAAAAAGTATTTAAGAAGACAGTCTTATTTCACCTGAAATTCAAAGGCATTCCTTGAGCCAGGACGCAAAATCTGGGCATTGTGGTAGCAATTTCCAGCCACCAAGCCACAAAAGCCTTCTTGTTTATGTTTGCCGTCATTTGGCCTCATATCTTTCAGAAAGACATTTGAAAGTTAAAAGATGAAAGTTTTTTCTTGGCCTCTGGTGTTTTTGATTATTTTTTTTTTATAAATCTTGCCACCTACCAGGTCCTTCTAATGCAAGTACAAACAGCAATAGCCTCAGCAAGTGGAACAGTCCCAAGAATGTTGAGAAATGTGTTTGCTCTGCACCTGTGGGAATCCAATAAATTAGTTAGGAAAAAACAAAGATTGAAAATGTTCAGCACTTCAGAGCTGCTCACATTTCATAGAGTTCTTCTTCTTTAGTTTAAAAACACTTTTAGATATTTTTATTGACTTTTTTTCCCTTTTAATAGAAGCAGCAATGACAAACCTTCAGCAAATAATAATCAATTTCAATTTTTTAAAAACAAGGCAGTGATGTGCAGCTCTGCAATTTATAATTTCTATTTGTAATATATTTATGACATATAATAAGTTAATGATAGATTAATGTATTTCAGACTTATGAAGAAGTTTCATTGTCTCTTCCACAAATATGTAATATCATAATGAATGATTGTGTATTTCAGTGTAGGGATTTGGCCTATGATAACATGACTAGAAACATGAAGAAATATGAGAAATCAACAAGTTTATATTGCCCTTCTATATCAAGCAAATATAGACAAGCCACATAAAACCTTTACTTAAAATTACCAATCTAGAATTTAAAAAAGAGAATATTTGTATATGTGCAAAGTGGAAACTAAAGTACCAAATGTCAGGCTACTTTATCAGAATAGCACTTTATATCTTTTAAGAAGCTATCAGGCTATTACCTATGACTAATATATCAAGTTTCAATGCAGCTTTGATTCAAAATTTAGTAGAGATAATAGTAACATAAAAGCTACCCTCTGGATCTTATAATTAAAAGGACAAGAGCCTGAGAGTCATAAGAAGGGAACGTAAAGTTAATTACATGCTTGTGTGCAGAATAAGAAGTCTATAATCCTAAGTAGTAGCCAATTTATAGGTTTGAATTCCTGAACACTAATGTATTAGGAGAATCATTTCTACTTCTGATAATTTCTTCATATAATTATGATTAGACTCTTAGCTGTAGTTTAATTTACTATGCCACTTCCCAACACACCCCTTTCTCTATGGTTTTGTTTACCAGAGCAAAGATTTCAGGCACTAATATTGTCTGAAAGCTTACAGTAAATCTAAACAGTAAATATGTTTTACAGTCAATTGTAGGAGAAAATAAAAAGTAATTGTACTGTGTATTTCTTCGTAGACATAAAATCCAGTGGGGGTAAAATGTATTCTGAAATATCAACTTTACTCTGTTTACTCCATGGGTAAATTAAGGTTGAATTTCAAAATAAATACTTATATTTTCTCCAGGAATAATTTTCAGCTAAATTTTGGTGTCTCTGGCAATTTTCCAAGTTTTCCAAGTTTTCTTTTCAGTGTCAACTCCTCTGGAGATTAAAAGAGTCAAGAGGTGTAATGCTGTAGATGCAGAACCAGAGGGCTTTTTCAAATTGCTATTGAGGATTTTTTATTTCCTACTGCATATAATATACAACTCTACTTCTTTCCTATTTCAAAAAGAAATAATAGAGGAATGAAAATTTATTTGAAAAAATATTTCTGGATTAAAACAACAGCACAGATTGTACGATGGCCAAACTGACTAAGTAAACCAAACTTTTTAATAGTAAAATATTGGAAGAAAGAAAGAGAGAAAGAGATAACGAGAGAAAAGGAGAAAGAGAGAAAGAAAGAGAGAAAGGGAGAAAGGGAGAAAGGGAGAAAGAGAAAGGAAGAAAGAATGGAAGGAAGGAAGGAAGGGAGGAAGGAAGGGAGGGAGGGAGAAAGGAAGGAAGGAAGAAAGAAAGAAGGAAAGAAGGAAAGAAAAGGAAAGAAAGAAAGAAAGAAAAAGAAAGAAAGAAAGAAAGAAAGAAAGAAAGAAAGAAAGAAAGAAAGAAAGAAAGAAAGAAAGAAAGAAAGAAAAAGAAAGAAAGAAAGAAAGAAAGAGGAAATTAACTTAATGACACAGGTACCAAAGATAATCTAGTCAGAATCCAAATCTGAAGCGAATACTTTGCGTTTACATTCAAGAAAAGTATGTTGATGTGCTCAACAACAAAGGCTGGGCTGTTAACTGGAAGGGGATTGTGTTAACAGAAAGTGGAAACAAATTTTAAATAAAACTTATTTAAATTCAATTCTGAAAGTATAGACATGAAATCTGAGAGGGAAGGAAGGGGGAACGTAGTAAACAACTCATATTTCAGAAGATGTTAAATAAGTTATGCAAAACTACAAGTTTATCAGTTTTCTATGACTAACAGGCAGGGGGCAAGACCTTGCTGTATTTTAATTACACCCTTAAAATTAACTCAGATAGAGAAAGGCCACATGTCTTTTACATACTCCCGAATAATGATAAAATAAAAACACATTCATCTGCGTTTACCTCTAATCAGAGGTACAGATATTTCAGCACGCTTAGTATATCTTCCAGCAAGACTAGTTGAGCTTGCTTTCTGAGACATGTATGCATAAACTTTCTTTCCTGTCAATAGTTAAAAATCTACAATAAGCATCACCTAATTTTCAGGACAAATTAAATCTAAGATATGTGTCTGTCCATGATGGTTATGTGAGTAACACACTTTGAAAATCCTCATGTAAGTCTGAAGGTCACCTTATATTGCCAGAAAATAAAAAGATTAATTAAAAAGTACCATTATGTTGAAGTCCCATAGATCTTTTTGAATTCTGATTCAGTAAAAATTATATTTTCTCTTCTGTTTTTAATTTTACTCCCCTAATTCTTGTTTTTCTAAAATTCTATGTACTATCTAATTCTGCCTAGTCATGTAATAGTTAGATCAATCCAGCCACTTCCACTTTCATTGCCATTTATTTTGTGTTTGTAATACAAATTACATTGTTCTCTGTGTTTTCTAAAATAAAGTGTTGCCATGGCTTATAGTTCAAGATAAAATGTTGATAAAATTATAGCTGCATAATATCTTGAATTAAAGTCAAATGAAATAAAATAATTCCCCAGAAGAGACATAATACCTTGGTAGATCTGTGTGTAATACTTAGTTATTAGGGCATAATTGTAGAGAGCATGATACCTAACACAGAAAAAATTAACATGATGGTGTGAAAATACAATTAGTGAAATAACCTTTCCTTTCCCTGAAATAGACTAACAAAAAAAATATATTAACATATGGAGGTCATACTTTTAGAAATCTTATAATAGTTTACTTTCATTCTCCTACAGATGCATCCACAATTAATGTCTTTACATAATAATTGGTGTAATAACCAGAAAGAATGGCATTACCCAGAATTTGCATATGAAGAACTTCTGGGTGAAGCATGCCTTTGTACAATGAAGATGCTGGATCCTATAAGGGACCCCTTTCGAATTCAATAGCTCTCCTAATGCAGAGTATAATTATTTTTATTTGGTTAGTAAGTGATTATAATGGACTAACAAATAATGAATACAATTTTAACTAATGATTAAAGAGTAAGGATATTGATAAGGAGATCCCATTCATTGTCCTATATGGCTTAACCAGAAAGTGAATAACTGTTCTTCTAATAATGGTACATATTTTTATGGGTTTATATTTGTAATAAATATTGATATATTAAACACTTGCAGTTGTTTCCATAACTATCATACAGGCAGAAGAGAGATAATTTGTTTTATTCTATCAAATACAAGTCTGTATTTGACAGACTTGTAAAAATGTATCCATTTGAGTCACATAAAAAGGCATTTTGATGTAGAATTTTAAAAATCATAAATTGAAGACCAGTTCTCACTGGATTTATATCACATTTTGGAATAAAGATGTTGCAATGGCACTTCCTGGCATCAGAGAGGATGTAGGAGTTTTCAGAGTAAAAGAAGACAGTTAGTCAGAGACACATACACACAATGACACAATTCACTTTTTCTTATGTTCACTGATAAATAATAACACTAAAAGGAAGCTTTCTTTTTAAAGAGAAAACATATATATGAGACCAGTTGAAATTCACATGAATTTAGACAATTGCACTATGACATGAGAGTGGGTGTAAAATTATCTTGAAATGATTTGCAATAGTGTATTCTTGCAGCACCATGTAACAAGGTCACTCATGCTCATTCTGCCTTCCAAAGGATATCTGGCTGAGCACCACAGCCACCCAGCTGCCTTACCTGCACTTGCCTCCAAATCAATCAGTAACTGTCTTAAATCAATCCCTGTCCTAACCATCCTAATCATGGTAGCCCATCAGTTTATCACTCCAGAGTAACACACCTGTGGTGTGACATTTTCAGTGGTCTTGTGCCTCTCTTCATTAGGTACAATTCCACTGCTGCTACTTAATGTTCATTGATAAGAACCTCTCTTCATTTCTTTTGCCACTCAGTTTTGCAACTCAGCAGAATTCATTTCTCAGCAATAGCAGTGGAAGGAGGTGTGAAACAGAGAGCAAAAGATAATTTCAACCACCCATTGCCATGCCATCACAGGATCAAGTAGGAAACATTAGAGTAGATAAGGTATACTGCCTTGGAGCAAGTGATCTTGTGGTTCTGCAATGCAATGACACGTATTTGCTGTATATGTCCAATAACATACTTTCTGGAAATACTACCACATTTATTTTCTGATTTAGTTTCCTTGATTCTAAAACTGGATTTATGTTATTGTCTGGATTGCTGGGTCTGGATCTCAATATGTGTTTCTAAGAGTATGCAGACCACTTATATTTGGATATAAGAGATGGGATTAATCCTTTAAAAAATCTTTATTCAGGTTAAGATACAGAGCCAGAATACCCTCACAATTAATCTCTTTGCATTCTTAAATCTTGGATGTTATGTCAACGAACCAAATAGCCTTCTACTAAGAGATGACTGGCTTCATTAACAAGGGGAGAACAGCAGAGAAAATGTTGCTCTCCACAGCCTGGAGAGCTTCTGGAAAACAGAAGGCTTAGGAGATGGAGATTTTATCAGTGTGTATAAATACATGATGAAGGGAAAGGAGAAAAGAGAGACCATAACACCCAATGACAGAACAAGAGACAAAGGGCACAAACTGAAACCCAGGATATTCTCTATGAACACAAGAAGCCTGTTTACAGTGGCACAACTTGTCTAGAGACACTGTGAAGTCTCCCTTCTTGGAAAGGTTCAGAAACAGTCTGGACATGGTTCTGAGCATCCTGTTCTAGGTGACCCTGCTCTAAGCAGGTTTTCAGAGGCCCCTTCTCATCTCAGCACTTCTGCAGTTCTGTGTCCACCCTTCTTTCTTGCTCACTCGCATCTTCTGTTGGTTTGTACTAAAGTCCATCAAAAGCAGAATAATTTTAGGAGACTTTAATTGTTCTCAGAATTAATTAAATTAAAACATTACTTACTAAACCAAATTCTCCAATTATATGCTAAATATACACATTGAATAGGAGCATATGTATAACTGAGGGCATAGACCGCCCCAGGTATTGTACATTATTTATGATGGAGTTCAACAGCTTTTTTCATTTCTCCTTCATCATTTAAGCCAGAGTGCTACTACTGGAGGCAAATGAAAATATTTACAGTAGAAGATCAGGAGAGGTAATTTTTTTATGATAAAAGAGTAATGCATAGTTTTTTTGCTTTGGGAATTCATCTCCCATGTCCTGCAAAATATAGTACTGATACAAGTTATAATGGATCTAGTTTATCTGGTACAAATGCTGTAACATATGATTTCTTCTTCAGCTAACAAGAATTTTCTAATTATTAGCATGGATGATTAAGTGTTTTGAAAGAACAGTGGGAAGGAAATTGCAGTGAAAAAAAATCATATTAGAAACTTGCAGCAACACTTATTATTCCCATTAAATATGAATCATTTATTAAGAAAAGTGACTGTAAGTGATACACATGCATTCACAGATAACCCAGTGTGAGACTTATGAAATTAATGGGAAATAGAGCAATCTCTGTAATGTCCTGTGTAATGGCTAGATGGCTAGTCCCTGCTAATATAGCATGAAGCACTTTGAAGGGTCATGGCCTTATCTCCTTGCCTCACTTCTGGTCACTGTATAGCAAACTTGGTACTGTGACTTGCGCAGAAGTACCGAGGATGTGTGTCTTTTCCTTGATTAGATACATTCTATAGAAAAAAGCACAGTCAGACCTGGTTAAAAACGAAGGAAGTTAGAAGGAGTAAAAATTAAATCAGTTGCCCTGGAAACAAGCAGAAATGCTAGTGAGTAAGGTCCATAACACAGCAGACATTTAGGTCCCCTACCTTTTATTTTAAAAAACAAGTATTAGGAACATGAATGAAAAAAGGAAAAAAATATTTATTCAAATCCCAGTTTACTACAACTATTAAGAAAGAAGATTTTAGAATCATAGAATGGTTTGGGTTGGAAGGGACCTATAAAGATCGTCTAGTCCAACCCTGCTGCAATGGGTTTGCAGGGATAGCTTCAACTTGATCAGGTTGCTCACAGCCCTGTCCAACCCTTGAATGTTTCCCAGGGATGGGGCATGTACATATGGATGTGCCATGGAAATGGTAAATACACAGATTTTTCAAAGGATATAGTGTTAAATTACTCTCTCTGCATCTAATAGAGGGTGGCCATACATCTGCAATATTGAAGTTGTGTTTAAAAGAATTACAAATCTTTTAGATGAAATTATGAAGATGGTTTTCCTAGGTTTTCAAGCACCACACTGAGGCTTTCTCCTCTAAAAGACAGGCTAACATCTTGGTATTTGGCAGCACTGTGGAGGGAAGCTTTTCATATGTTGAAACCACTGGGCCATTTTCTTGGCTTTAATCTCCTACTCTCCACATAATTCCTGAGTATACCCAGTAACAGACCTAAGGACTACCATATCTTCTCACAAAATATTTATACTTTTTAATGAAAGTGAAGAATATGAAGTAAAGCATAAAAAAGAAATAGCAAGACGATCTGACTTGAGCTCATTCCAGTGTCTGTTAGAGAACTTATATTTGGTTTGGTGAGTGTAAGAGGGTGTGGGTGCCCAGGCCCCGGCAGCAGAGAGAGTTCCGTGAGGGGAGGCCAGGGCTGCCCCAGCTGGACACAGCCGGTTCCACTGGGACACAGCCGGTTCCAGCCGGACACAGCCGGTTCCAGCCAGACACAGCTGGTTCCACTGGGACACAGCCGGTTCCAGCCGGACACAGCTGGTTCCACTGGGACACAGCTGGTTCAAGCCAGACACATCCAGTTCCAGTTGGATCCAACTGCCCACTGCAGGACTTGGCTGAGCCCACGGCTGGAGCAGGGGTGCCTTGAAGGTTATTTAACAAAAACCACTGTGCAGGCAGAGAGCAGTGAGGAGAAGAAGTGAGAGAAAGTGCCCTGTGAGGTGGGGAAAAGAGGAAAAGAGGAAAAGAGGAAAAGAGGAAAAGAGGAAAAGAGGAAAAGAGGAAAAGAGGAAAAGAGGAAAAGAGGAAAAGAGGAAAAGAGGAAAAGAGGAAAAGAGGAAAAGAGGAAAAGAGGAAAAGAGGGGAGAGGTGACCCAGGCACCCGAGCAGAGATTCTCCTGCTGCCTGTGGAGGGAACATGCGGGGAGCAGACACCTACACTGCAGCCCAAGGAAGACCCCCCGTTAGGGGAGGGGGATGTTCCCTGAAGAACTGCAGCTCATGGACACTCCACACCAGAGCAGACATAACCTGAGTGACTGCAGCCCATGAAAGGGACTCGTGCCAAAGCAAAAGAAAAGAGTGAGGAGGAAGGAGCAAGAGAGAGGAACCACTGTTTACTGACCACAGACCCCTGTAGTTCTCAGGGAGCAAGAGAGGAGTCAGGAAAGGGGGGAGGAAAAGTGTTGGTTTGATGAACATTTCTCGCTAGCTGAATCTATTTTTATTGGCAACAAGTTAAATTATTTTTCCTCAAGTCAAACATGGTTTGTCTGTAATAGTCACTGGTAAGTGATCTTGAATTTATCTCGGCCCACAAGCTCTCTCATCCTACTTTTTGCCCTGTCCCACTGAGGGATGGGAAGTGAGTGAGTAGATAGATGGGACTTTGGCTGCTGGCCAAGGCTAATTTGCCATTGCATGTGAGTCTTTTGCATCTTAAAATTCAGCTGAGACCTGAACAATCCTCAAATCAAAAATATTCCCAAAAGATTTCTCTGTAAAATCCTCATCAGAACATGAATGCTTTCCCCTGTGACAATAAAAAGGTAGATATTTTATGTCAAACTCAGATCCCTTTCTGCAATCTAATTTGGTTTAGATTTCATTAGAGATTTCTCACAAGCTTTAGTTTAAGAAATAACAGGGTTGAAGAACCCTGTGAAGAATAACAGGGTTGTAGTATCTAAAAAAATATTTCAAGCTCAGGAATTTTGTTATTAATAAAGCTTATCCTTGATTTCATTTGTAAATCCAGATATAAAGTCTGTTTTCATTCCCTCCCTTTCATTTATAATGTCCAGATTCTTAAAAAAGCAGGAGTTAATATGCTATATTTTATATTTATTAGTCTGTATTTTGTGTTTGACACTTTTCTTCTGAGTAGACTGTTTACATTGGTTTTCCACTTACTGTTCCACACTATTTTTTCAATTTATCAAAATCATTATGTGCCTCCCAAGGTTCTTGTGATCTCTCCAAAATTGGCCTTGTCAGCAAATTTTATCAAGCACTTTCATCTTCAATTCACTAAACATAGAGTTTCTATGTAAGAAAAAGGATAAACTAGAACTTACAGCTGGGAATTCCTCTGTGACAAGGTAAGGAAGAGGCTTCTCTTTCCATTAAAACCAAACATTGGCTTTTATATTTAATTATAATAAAAATTTGAATAAACTCATAAAATAGTTTGTTATAGACATAAATGGAAAAATGGTAAGGTGTGATCAATTTTCCAGTTTTTATAAGAATTACACCAGCCAGATTAGTGGTTCTTGTATATTCCCTCATCTGGTTCTTCATTAGTGTTTCAAGACTACATTGACTCCTTTAACAGACTGATTCATAAACCAGAACAAAAATAAACAAAAAAGGTACTTTATTATAAATTTTGGTTCTCCGGCAAATGCAAAAAGTCTTTCCTTATCAGGACTTTGCGCAACAAATTACCTTTCATAGCTTCCAATGCTTCCTCATTCATAATTTGAATCTTGAAATGATTATGAAGTGGAAAAAAAAAGGTGGGGACAGAATAAACTCACAAAACCCAGTAATAAATACATGGGCATGTCTGTTGCTTAGGGAATCTACCCAGTCTGAGAAGTCCCAATTTATGATTAAATGGAATTTCCTTCAGCATAAGGGAAGGTGCATGCAGATGACATACCCCTTTCTCCCTCCCCTCTTACCAGCTGGTCCTTCCTACCCTGCACATCTCACAATAAAAATCACACAGCTGTTTGTGAGGTTTCCTCTTCTATCATTTAAAAAACTGGCACCAATGAAAAATAACCCTTTAAAGATGACTCATTCAAGAAACAATTGCTTCTAGCATTATTTTCTGTCTTCCACTCAATCTACTCAGAATTTAACATTCAGGATTTGTAGAATTTTGGCGTCAAGTCCATCAAAATGCCCAAAGAAAAGCCGTTCCAACTGAAGAAATTATATTCACATGTAAAGCAGCTAAGGAAGTCTTCTTCAGGGACATTAAAAACAGGTTTCAATGCTCAGCTATAAATCCTGCCTCCGTGTGATCCACCCCTTCAGAAATCCACAGGTCCACCCACCAAAAACTGATATATTTGTTATTCAGCAAAATTAAATTTTTCCATTACATATACCTCAAATTTTTGTGTCTATTCATCTTCGTGCAATTCAGCTCTATTAGAACATACAATTCAAGAGCACATAAGAGTGTGTCTGTGTGTGTACACATATATATATAGTGAAGAATACTGAGGAGAATAGGAAGTAGGTCATGGTGTGGTTCTAGCAAGCAAAAGATAAATAATTTTGAGTAATATAGGGAAACTAGACAGGGAAATGGGAACAAAGAAGGCTGGTATCATCATCATCATCAGGATAAAGGAAATCCAAAGACCTTGACAAAAACTAAGAGTAGAAATTGGCAGCAGTGCACCTTTCAAATTGCTTCCAGAGAAATCTACTAAATGTCCTGGGATGTAATTTTATATGTTTCTTAGACATGCATGGCTATAACCACAGACATGGTGTGAAACATATTTAAATAAAAAAATCAGAATGAGCTATTGCACTTAAAGTATAATGCAATAATTTAAGGAAGACGAGAGACCATGAAGAGTCAGTCTTATCATAGATACTTCCAGTTCTTATGATAACGTAGCAGAGATTTTAATGGAATGCAAAACACACCAAAGTATGCAACTGTTTTTTGTTTCAAAATCAAAATCAGCTATAATTTATTTTGTCTTTATTTCACTTATAGTATGGCCCAGTTTTCCACACACATGCATATTTGTACTTCTAAATATATTTACCTGTTTGGTTGGTTTTTTTGTTTGTTTTTTTTTTTACTAGATGCATAATTTAAACCACCACAAAAAGCACACAAGAAGAAATTAGTGTAAGGAAAAATGTACTCAGAGCTTTTTTACTGAAATTCCGGTTCTGAACTGTGCCTGGTTGAATGACTTCTACTTTTTTTATCATTCAGTAATCAACACTCCAATCAATAATATTAGGCACTCAGAATTTTAATGATGGAATTATTAAGGTTTTTTTTTTCATGGATGTTTTTAGGGGGAGAGTTATTTCCTGATTATGGGGTATTTATTTCCATATCCTCTTTACCTCCCAATATTACATTTTCTTCCTCTGTCCTGATACTAACCCCATTCACTGCTTCATTTTGCCTATAAAAGAACAACTTCTTCTCTTGAAATCCATGCTAGTTTTGGGGTAGAATTAATTTTCTTTCCAGTGGCTGGTATGGGGCTGTGTTTTGGACTTGTGCTGAACACAGGGTTGATAATACAGAGATGTTTTTGTTATTGCTGAGCAGGGATTACCCTGAGCCAGGGCCTTTTCTGCTTTTCCTACTGCCATGCTGGTGAGGAGGGCGGGGGTGCCTGGGAGGTTGGGAGAAGACGCAGCCAGGACAGGTGATCCAGTCTGACCAAGGGGATATTCCAGAGCGTCATGCTCAGTATATAAAGTGGAGAGAAGAAGGGAGATAGGAGGAGACATTTGGAGTGATGATATTTGTCTTCCCAAGTAACCACTGTGTGTGATGGGGCTCTGCTCTCCTGGAGATGGCTGAACACCTGCTTGCCCTTGGGAAGCAGTGAATTAATACCTTGCTTTGCTTTGCTTGTGCGTGTGGTTTATGCTTTCCATATTAAACTTTGTCTCAGTCCATGGATTCTCGATCTTTTACTCTTCCAGTTCTCACCCCAGTCTTTACTGTGGGGAAGACAGCAAGTGGCTGCCTGGGGCCTGGTTGCTGGCTGGGACTAAACCATGATAAAATCCCTGATAAACTGCTTAAAACACCTCCAGTCCTAGAAATGAAGTAAAATGACAGAATTTTCCTCTGTTGATAAAGTAAAGCTAGCAGTATAATTTTTGTTGTCTTGTTAGATGCTGGAAGACGGCTGCACTTGCAGTATAATAATTTGCCTCTACTTTCATTCAGACAAAAGCAATCCTTTTTTTTCTCTAAGTCTATGACAAATCTATATAATGAGTCACTTTCTGTAAGGTCACTGTAGGTGCATTACATCACAGGGAGAGGTACAACTCAGCATTGCATTTCTGTATTATATCACAGGAACAATTCTGCCAAGTTTTGTCAGCAGGAGGAAGGGTCAGGTTCAAAATCTGTGAGTTCTTTGTAAAGATTACAAAACAAAACCAGATGAGTGTGCATTCAATCACCTGGGAAAATGAAACCCTTCCTCTCAAGGCCAAAAGTAGTTGATACTTTCCTCTTCTCAAGGAGTATATCTATTTGTGCATATAATAAAACAAACAAAAACAAAACAAATCCAAAGCATTTATATTAAGGTGAAAGAGGGCACGAGCAGCCAGGATGCTGTAAAAAATGTAATGTATAAAGCACATAGCCCAAAATTAATTTTGACAATAAAAGTTTTCCTTTGCTTCTTTTTGTGCTGACACAAGTAACCATTGAATAAATGTCCTATTGGCACACTCATTTCTTGGTTTTATTCTCTTGTGACTTGGATTTATTTCTTTTAGTTAGTAAATGGTAAGGCTCAGGAATTCACTTGCATGGGTTCATTTCGAGCCCTTCAAAGGAATCACTCAGTAGCTTCTTTGGACATCCATACACAGCTCTTCTGCTCTCATTAGCAGAGCTTTAGTACTAAAGTACCTAATTCATGATCAGCCCGGAGCCATCTTGTACGTGGGCTGATCAGACAATGGACAGAGGATCTTTCTAAACCCACTCCTCAAGTGGAGCACACCCTTTAAATGACCCCTTGACCACCTCTTCAAGCAAAAACCTGGTAAACCATGAGCATCTACTTTCAGATTTGTAAATGCTGCAGAAAACAGTTTGTATTTATTCCCAGGTGAGGTGCTGTAGATAAAAATCTGTAAAATCTGCAGCAAGGAAGTGCCCTTTTATTTTTCATGCCAAAACTATGCTGATTTTAGCTCTGTGCTTATTTTGGGTACTGGTTTAAATTCCCAATCAGCTCATGATGCAATGTAGAGCTTCAGCAGAATGTGTCTTCCCAGTGATTTCTCATCTTGGTTCAGCTGGAAATTGCAGAGTACTCATTCAGTTTTGACCCATGAAAACAAATGGAGAAAAATGGTCCTTAGTCACCACACATTTGTTCCTTCTTATTTATTTCAGCTGTGTCTAGAAGCTAGAAGATGGCAAAACTAGTTTCTTTGTTTAGTGTGGAAGAAAGACTAGTGAAAGGGGAAACACTATCAGCCTTTAAGCCCTTTAGATTGGAAATGTAAATCAATTTGGAGGTTTAGTTTTTGTATTTGTTGGTTCGTTTTCCAGTTGAGGATCTGGACCATAGTCTAAGTTAACCAAATGTGATGCTATCATCCAGCAGGCATAGCAAAAGACTGAAAAACTGAAATATAATTATTTCAAGTTTCCACTGAGCTATAACTCATATAACCTCTGATACTAGAAATGTAGTTGACAGCCTTCTATCAAAGAAGGTAGTTTTCTCAAGTAAAAACAAAGCTACAGTTGGTTTCAGTGGTAAAGACCAAACCGTAGATGTTTACATTTTAGAAGTGAAGTTCTGTTTCTGTTTGACCTCCTAGATGACCTAAGTTTATAGATGATTAGAAACAGATGATGCAGAAAGAAAAACAATGATACCACCAACAGTTAAAAATTGGGAATGAATTGAGGTTTTTGTCCATATGTTCTTCAGGAGGTAAAGGCAAGGTTCTTGGACTCACTAACCAGTAAATCTGTTCTGCTTAGTGGACAGTTTAATTCTTCATTCATTACTTGACTTCATTTGGAGGGTCCTTGTTTCTAGTGTGATAATTCTTTTTCTGTGTAAATAAAATGAAATAGCATGAGGCAAAGGGATTTTTAAGAAAATAATTTCCTTAAAAGTTCTCTACTTACACCTTTTGTCACTTTTTAACACTCTTATTCATGCATATTTTCCTCATGATACCACATGAACTTGCATACAGAAATAAGAAATAAGTCACTTTCAAATCAGAGAAAGATTCACTCCTGAAAAATAACAGGTCCCTTCCTGAAAGTAAGAGCAAGAAAAACAAGAATAAAAAATGAAAAATTATGCATGATTTTTGGTTAAAACATGTTATCAAAATACTGATTTAAAATCAGAAAAGCCAGGAGATGTTCATAATTTCACTAAGTTTCAAAAAGTCAAAGAGGAGACACTTTTCTTGAAAGCTGTCCAACACTAGACTAGGATAGGTTCAGTCCAGTATGCCTGCATCTGTCAGTACTCCGTAGAGGGCATAACAGGCAAATAATGTCTTAAAAAGTTATTTCTGATTTATTAGAAGCATAGCTCTTCATCTGTTCTGGCTGAAAACTCCCAATACAGAAGGACAAGGTCCATCATGACAAGATCTTTGATAAGCATTCTGTTCTTTAGTTGAATATTCTGTTTTTAATTAATAAAAGTGATATTTCTGCTATCAGAAAACAGTATCTAGTCCCTCATGCTGATAATCACAAAAAGCCTTCCTTCTATGCAGTTTCTCTTTTTCTGCAGGATACTACTGTAACACATTTCCTATGATTTTTTTCATTATATATTTCTGTTTTTCCTAAATAAGCACAAAAAGCTAGCAGGAAGATTAAAGAGGAGACATGGTCTAGGAAGCATATTTAGCACCATATCCCTTTTACCAGATCTTTCCAGAACTATTGAGTTCCTCAGAATGTGGATGAAATTGGAAGTTTATGAAATAGAAAGGGATCATATGTATAAAACATCAGAAAGCTGACAGAATTGACAGAATCAATTGTTCTTGTCACATGAACCACTTTGCATGTAATTCTGTGAGCATTTCCAAGTGTTCCTAAGCTGCAGCCCATTGGCCCTTCAGCTCCACTAGAGATGGCTTCTGTTCTGCATATCTGTAGTCACTCTATCAGAATGAATAAACTTCTAAGGAAAAAAATAGTGTCAGTAACCTTCCCTCCACAAAATACACCCCATTCCATTGAAGAGCAGGACTCCACAGTAATTTAAGTAATTTTGGATAGGGGAGGACTGTTGAAGCTATTCAGTCTTTTTGCTGTCTTATTGTCTTCATTCACAACAGAAGGTTGCTTTTTTTTAGTGTATACAGCCTGTTGAACCAAGACTTTACGAAGACTCTTAAACACCTAAAAATTTGGAAAAAACTATTAAACTATGTACAACATCACAATGTGTAATTCTGACTTTGCAGATAATTTTATTTATTTATTACATACTATCTTTGTCTCTGTTTTCAGGTAATTCAAGATCCAAGCAAATCTTGATGTTTGATTCCCATCTTGGTTATTTAGCTGATCCCACACTTCTCCAACTCCACCTCTCTGCCAAAAACAAGTTACAGAATGAAAATTGTTGAATCAGAGTCTAAAATTTCAAGAGTGGATAGTGATTTAAGATTGCTGTAAAGCTGGGAATCAAACACATGAAATTTTATAGATGCAAGAGCTAGCTTTCAACCAGTGAACTGCTGAATTCTTTGGGGAAAATAAGCTTAAAAACAACATAAGAACTGAATCACTCAACTAATTCACTAGAAAATATTGAAATTCAACTCAGCTTATCTTTTCTGTTCTTTATTATTGTTCTGAATTGCTGTGCAGTACAAATTTACTATACTGACAGTAGTGGCAATATCAGGAAATAGACATTAAAACAATAGACCCCATCTTTGTGTTGAAAGTGACAATCGCAAAAATTAGAGATCAGCATAATTAGCAGCTGTTAGCTCTCCAATCCATTAAGGGATATACTTATCTTAAGGATAGATTTTTGTAAAAGCAAAAAACAAAAAAAACCAAACAAATAAAACTGTGTACCAGGTAAGGTAGCAAATAATTTTGTAGAAAAATACTTGCCTCGTAATAAATGGTGTATGATCGAACCACAAGGGTTTACAAGGAATGCAGTTCTATGTTCTTTGGAATTTTTTTTTTTTCTCTATGGCTTCGGAATTTCCACAGTTAAAAACATAGCTTCTCTGTTTGATATCCCTTCCAGGTTTTAAATGCAAGCAAATTAGAGTAGCAGTCTTTCAAAGCAGAGAACAATGGTTGTTTGCAGAGTTGTAATTCACAATGGTAATAACTTTTAAAAAATTTTTATTTTTACAGCATGGAAAAAATATTTCCTGTCTATCTCCAGCAACACGAAAGAATTGGGGAATTTTGTTAGTGCAGAAAATAAAGAAAGAGTAGAGCTACACCAGTCTTTGGGAGCCATGGAGAAAGCACTTCTGGACACTTGAAGGGATGTAAATTGATTTGTAAGGCATCCCTTGTTTTCTTAAATCGGTTTGGCTGGAGGGTTGGGGGTTGGGGGCTGGGACTCTTCCCCTTTTCTAGACTCACTGAGATTGGCATCCCAAAGATGGATGAAGGTAAAAATTCACACTGATGACATTTGTTTCAGACCCTTTACTGGTAGAACTTGAGGAACAACCTCAGTTCCAGTGAAAATTCACCTTCACAGCTAACCCAAATTTAGGAGCATATTAGATCCCTTACATTTGTACACTCAGCTAAAATGACTGTTATCAGATGGCTGAGTTATCTAACCACCCAGGACTTTCACTTCCAGTGATGAAAAGAAATAGGTGCCTACGGTAATTCAGTCTTATCTAAGAACATAGATCAGAGTGAACTGTCTTCTGAAAATATCTGTCATTTCCTCCCTTCTCTGAACAGCAAAGTTCCTCAGTTAAGTAGTTGGAATTAGGAGAGGTTAATCTGGGTCTATAAAACCCAGAGGAACTACAGCCTTTAAAAGTGCTAAGGGTATGCTTTAAACTTCTGCAAAAGGAGTACCAGGGTTTTGCTGTTCTGCTTGTACATGGTTATATTGTTGTCTTCTTTCTGCTTAATAAAATTATAATTTAAAATTCTATTCACTCTTTACATTTGCTAAGTTTATGCTTTATACTGGATACTAAGCACATGTGTTACTTTGAAATCCAATACTATGAAAAAGTGATGGTAACAAAGGATAGGATCTTTATTTTGTGGGATAAAGTGCTGAATAAAAGCAATCCTTTTTACTAGCTTGGATAATCAGTAACTGTAAGAGCTCTTATTAACAGAGAACAGAGATGATTCTTTGACAGCTAGATCTGACATATTCACACCAAATAGTGTTTAACTCATTTGTGAAATTTGACCATTAGTGAAATAAATTAGGTGATTGAAAAAAAATGATAACTTACATTTGTGATGTCATGTTTGTTTAGGCCTCATTACAGTTTAATCTCTGGATTGACTAAAAAGACATTACTGAAATAATGCTGCCCTTTAATTTTACACTCTCCAAAATTATGAGCATACACAAAAAGTCACAAAAGTGGTAAGTTTGGATGGCATCTCTGGAGATAGCCTAGTCCAGCTCCCAACTCAGAGTAGGGTCACCTGAATGGGGTGCCCAGGACTGACAAATCTGGCCTCTATGGATTGTCTGCATGAGTGGCTAAGGAAGAGCAACTGATGTCGTTTACCTGGACCCTGTAAGGGCTTTGACATGGTGTCACACAACATCCTTGTCTCTAACAGGAGAGATGGATTTGATGGTTGATACATTTGATGGATAAGGGATAAGCTGGATGGATGCACACAAGGAGCTGCAGTCAGTGATTCAATGTCCAAATACAAAACAGTATCAAGTGGTGTATCTCCACATCAGGACCCGTACTGTTCAATATCTTTATTAATGGTAGAGACAGTGATCAATAATATTTCTTCAGTAAGAAACTTGAGGATTAGTACTTGTTTTCTATTTTTTTTTCAGAAATACCTGGAGAATGAGATTGCAACAATATTCTATTTGCACTACAAATACTGCAAATCTATGTGCACCCGTGCACTTTCATTTACCTGCATAAACATAAAAGATTAATAAACAGGCTAACTTATGCTAATCTTGAATGGAACTGGTTTTCTGATCCTTACTGATTCTTCGCTTTCAGAACATATTACTGAGACTTGCTAACAGAGCACATGCTTCACTCACCTCATGTGCTAGCTTGCATAAAGATGAGTAATCTGCTATTGCATAGTGTTAATGGAGACATGTTATTATTGTTTGTTGCTATTACTTTAGATTTGCATAGCTTCCAAAATGTGGTCTCATCCCTTAAGATCAGAGGGATGATTTGTGATTCATCTTACCTTTTTCTTCTACTTAAAGTAATAGAAAATTGGAAAATAATCTGCGTTCAGGCTCAATTGATAAAAACTCCATATTGTTTGGTTGACCATATACTACCATTAAAGTACTTTAAAGAAGTTTACCCAGGTCCATTCCCATATGCTAAGAAATTCCTGCATAGTGCTTTGTCTTAGTAAATCTGCTGAGTAAATAAAACCTTCATAGATTTTATGGTCTCTTCTCATTTCTCCTGTATTGTGACTGTATAAGTAAAATCTCTGGACTGTGTAATATCTCTCTGTAATGTCCAAAAATATCTTTACCTAAAAAACACATGTCCAATTATTTTTTTCCAATGGTTAGATCTAGTATGACCCTCTGAATTTAGTAGACATCATGAGGTAAATAAATTACATCTATAATGCAATGCATCTTTATGAAATTTTTCAAACTATGCTCATAAACCGTGTCTGCTCAGTCATGAAAAACATGTTGAGTAGTGAACAAAATAGGAAACCATTTTAAGCTGAATTTCCAGAAGGCTCCCCACAAATCATTTCTATTAATGAAGTTTTTCTGTCAGATCATCAGTGTTACTTTCTCCAGCAAAGCCAGACAGATTCATGAGGCCATAGAAGGCACATGGCCTCTTCCAGCTGCAACAAGGCTGAAGTGCCTGGCCACAAAAAGAGCTAAGGATTTCTAACACTCAGGCTCTGAAGATGCTTTATTTTGTTCCAGTTTTTGTCAAAATTTTATATAAAAAATAAAGGCAGGTGACAGAATCAGAGTAAATCTGAAGCAGAGAAGACTTTTCCTGCTACCACGCAAGTAACCAAGGAGTCAGCTGAGCAGAATGATCCTACATCAAGTTAGAATCAGCTGCTGGAGATACCCAGGGTACCGGAGTCTAGCATGCACTTAAAATTCTGGCTTTTTCAGCTTTGAACAAGAATTGCTTTTCATCTACAAGAAAATTGAGAAGACGGGACATCGCCACTTTAATTTACCATAATAGCAAGTGTGGCAATTTTAATTCCCAGAGAGGTTTAAAGAAATACTAAAGGTATATAATTTTATTTTGGATTCCTAACTCTTGTCATTGGGGACAGATCACAGCAAGTCCCACAGAGAAAAAAACATGTTTGCTACTAGGATCAGCAATGGTCCTGTTCAGTCAACATGCAATTTCTGAATGCCAGTAGTCTAAGACTAAGAAGGCCACTGGGATCTCTGAAATCTAGCATATCTGTGGCCACCAGGTTTATCTGAATTTTCATTTTTTCTTTATCTAAACTTTTTCTTGTACCTAATTCACTCATGCCTTATGTCATAATCCAATTTTTACTCACTTCAAGCTTTAATCCTTAGGTTTCATTACAACCTTGCCTACTAGATTTGGAAAGCTTTCAGCTGGCAGTTTGCTGTTCCTTATTTAGCTACTTTTAGACAAAATTCAAGTCTCTTCTGCTGCAACTCATTTCAGCATGCACCAGAAACATCTGAGCAGACTTTACATTAGTTACTTTGAGCTCATTCTTACACACCCTGCTGTGGAATCATGATCTGATTTTTCTCTACAAATTTCTGTTACTAGAGCATATATGTGCATTGTCAATGATTTTTTCAGTCTCTTGTTGATAGCACAAGTATAGTAAGATTTTAGAAGAAATAAACATTTTACTTTCCATTCTAGAATGATGAAATTTATTACTCTAAATGCAATCAATTTCTGTACAAATACCTTTTACTTTCAGTGTTGTTTTTTTTTTCCTGTGATGATTTGTCCTTTTTTTTTTTTTGTTTTGTTGGTTGGTTTTGGTTTTGTTTTTTTGGGGTTTTCTTTTTTGAGGAGGAGGTGTTTCATCTTCAAAACCTTTTTTCCTTTCTCAGAGTTCCCCCCATCCCCCAAAGTATTCAGTCTATTCAGATTTATTCAACAGCTATTAAAATCAGTTGGGAAATTAAACTTGTCTTTTGTGGTTTCAGACTGAAAATAAAAGTCAGCAGAGATTTACACCATGATGCTAACTTACAGTGTTAGTTTTGAGTACAAAGATTCATTTCACTTGAAATCTGTGTCTAAAAAGATACAGTCCAACTCAGTTACTCCATTTATATATAATGGTGTATAAGAAGTATCTTCACCAAATGATTCAAAGCATCATAAAATAGGTGCCTAAGGTGAGTTAGTTACCTGAGTCACTCTCTCTAAGTATATTTTTCTCTTCACTGACTGTTAAAAGGATTATTATCCTAGATTTAGAACAGCTTTTAGGTAACTCAGGAAGGATTCAGGTGCCTATACAGAGATGCTGAAGGTTATCTGAGCTATCCCCATGGAACCAAGACAGACAACACAGAAGTGGAGGCCAACATCCATCTGCAGACCTGAGCACTCAAAGGTGAGTCTCCTGAGGTTTTGGGAGGGTGATTTTACCAGACCCATGAAGGCCATGAGCATATTGGATTTATTCAGATGCAGGTTTGTGTGCCAAACCAGCCACTGAGCATAGATATCCATAAAGCAACTTAATAGGAGATAAAAGAGAGAGCATGTTTCCTCAGGATTAGTGCTCTACAAACACAGTTGTCCTCTGGCTGAGTGGTGACATTACACAGTGCTGTGCTATGCAGATCTACCAATCACTAAGACTATGCACTGTAGCGGTGGTTCAAGCTCAGAGAATGACATATCCCCTGAAGAATTTCTGGGGGCCTAGAAAGTGAGGCCCCTCTGAAAGGTAGAGTGTAGTTTGGCCTTGGAAAGGGAGTCGAACTTCCCCCGCCTGCCCCTCAGTTAACAATAGTATCTTGTGTCTCACTCTTTCCTCCCTTCCTCCTTCCTGACTGCATCCTGACCTTCGACCCTTCTCCATGTCCTCCCCTGTACCGTTATGAGATAAGTTGTAACCCTCAGAATAAAAGTCTGAATGTTGGGCCATTCCGGGGTCTTTTGCCCCTGAGCCCAAGCAGAGCGGACCCTCGTGTCTTGTGTCTGATTTGGGTTCTGGGCAAGGGAACACTCTCTCTCTTAGCAGCTCTCTGGTTTTTAGGACAGCGGCCACCATCCCAGGGGAAGCCCAGCTCGCGGCGAGGGGAAAAGAAGTCCCTAGCTGAAGTTGACTTAACGAAAAGGAAACTCTCAGAACAAGCCGCCGAGCCGCCGGCCGTCCCTGTGGTCAGCTGTCCAGCCCTCATCACCGGCCGCAATGTACTACATATAAAATTATTGTAGTTCAATTTGAGGCATATAAAATCAAGTATTAGAACCTCAAAAGCTCTGCTTTATCTTTCTGATTTCTTGAGAAACCTACATTTCTTTTAATCTACCTTTCTTGAATAAAATCAGTAGAGCAATGAAGCAAGGACAAAAAAAAGTCTCTCATAGTTCAAATAAATTGTCTGACCACTGGAATAATAATTAATTTTTTCCTTTTCCTCCTTCTTTTCTGCTCAACAAATAGTAATTAAATAAAGCAAAATAGGAGAGTTTTGCATTTCCTTCTGGCAACAAGAAGAATGAGCTTACATGGACACACTTCGGTCTCTTCCCACGCAGGGAGGACCAGTTCTGATTTAGGCACTTAAATCAGGGACCTGATGAATAAAAATGAGTTCTAACTCAAGATTATTGCTTGAAGCTATGCTAAGGCACATGGAGGACAGGAGGAGATTCGAGATAGCCAGCACAGCTTCACCAAGGGCAAGGCCTGACCAACCCAGAGGCCTTCCTTCAGTGGAGTGACTACATAACTGGACATAACTGAACTGGTTTTGAGTCCACACTCAGCACATTTACAGATGACACCAAGCTGTGGTGCAGTGACACACCTGAAGGACAGGGTGCCATCCAGAGGGACCTGGACAAGCTCGAGAAGTGGCCCATGGGAATCTCATGAGCTTTAACAAGACCAAGTGCAAGGTGCTGCCCCTGTGTCAGGGCAACCCCCGGTACCAGCACAGGCTGGGGATGGACCGACCCAGAGCAGCCCCTGCTGAGAAGGACTCGGGGGAGCTGTGGGTGAGAGGCTGGACATGACCCAGCCATGGGCCCCTGCAGCCTGGGGAGCCAAACATGGCCTGGGCTGCACCCAAAGCAGCGTGGGCAGAGGTGAGGGAGGGGATTCTGCCCCTCTGCCCTGCCCTGGTGAGACCCCACCTGCAGTGCTGCATCCAGCTCTGGGATCCACAGCACAGGAAGGGCAGGGACCTGCAGGAGTGAGTCAAGAGGAAGCCACCAGGATGATCTGAGGGATAGAGCACCTCTACTATCAGGAAAGGCTGAGAGAATTGGGATTGTTCAGCCTGAAAAAGAGAGGGCTTAGAGGTGATCTACTTGCAGCCTTCCAGCACCTGAAGGGAGCCAGCAAGAAAAATGGAGTGTGACTTTTAACGAGGGTGTGTAGTGGCAGGACAGTGGGGAATGGCTTCAAAATAAGAGAGAGAAGGTTTAATTTAGACATTAGAAAAATATTCTTTATTTGAGGGTGGTGAGACACTGGCACAGGTTGCCCAGAGAAGCTGTGGATGCCCCATCCCTGGAGATGTTCAAGGCCAGGTTGGATGGAGCTCTGAATAATCTGATCTAGTGGAAGATGTCCCTGCTCAAGGCAGAGGAATCCAACTGACAATTATTCAACAGAATCAACCAAAATTAGAAGAGTTACTCAGCTCACCATAAAATAGGTATCTGGTGGTATAATCTGGAGTTGGATTTTGAACACTATCACTAACCACCACCATGAGGTGATTATTTGTCTATTCTGACAGCAGTGAGATCCTAGATCAATAGATTAGCTCAGTAGCCTAATCCTTACTTACATGGCTGGAATTAGACAAGGTCAATCTCACTGGTTTTATTGCAAGCTTTTTCCTTTGCCTCACTCTCATATTCATCCTTTGGCCATTATTTCTGCAAATTTCTCTGCTACATTGTGAGTAAGCTGCTAACATTGTTAGCAGTGGTTGAAAAAAAAAAACCTGGGGACATATCCTGATTGTTTTAATTTATTTTCTCATGTTTCTGTAGACCATTTTCAAAAGGAAAGCGGTAAACTGGTCTTGGCTTCTCAATGGAAAAAATAATCTGAGAAAGTGCTGTTTTCCTAACATGTATTTTTGGTTGCTCAGGACAGTCAGACTAGGGAAAAAAAATCTTTGAAAGCAAAATGACTTGTAATGATGAATCACAGCTGAGAAAGGGGATATACCAAATCATCTTCTTGGCTGTATTGATTTCAGTGTACAGACAGCTCAATCTCTGATGTAATGGGAAGCACTATCCATGGCACTTCCCTAAGGACTAAGAGGCTTTATGCTATTACATGAATGTCTCCTAAACGAAGATGAGGATTAGTTTTCAGAACTCTGAAACAAAAACTATAAGTAAATTTTGCTCTCTCACACTCAGTTGGATCTGTTACATAGTAACTCCCACTGCTTTATTCTCCAAATTGCAGTAAATTGGCCTGGACTTTTTGAGAGTTGGCTTTATCTCATACAATCCACAGATAAACTATTTTATTTTGTATTGTTTTTCTAAATTAAAAGAGCAAATAATACAAATTAAAATCCCCCCCAAAGTGTTCTGTTGAAATATGCACCTAGACATGCTGAGTTGGGAAAACTATGAACTCTTGATCCTTTTCTCAAAATCTGACATAGAGACCTGACATCAACAAATTTTGTTTTCAAGTGATACAGGGTTTAGGATTGTGTCTTACTGTTGGACAGTCATTGATTAAATTAACTACAGTGCAATTTGAGATCTAGTCAAATCAAGAACAAAGCTTTTCCACAAAGAAATTCTAAGAGTCCACTATTTCCTTAATGATGTTAGTGTTCAAATATATACATACCATGTATAGCACCTTCATACTGAAATTCACAATCTTCATTTCCTGTCTTTGTTTTTCTTCTTCTTTGTATATATAGTTCAGGGAGGGGAATACAATAATATGACCTGTTGAGAGCACTGAATCTCCAAATACAATGTTTCAAGCAGCATGATTCTTATTGGCTCAGCACTGCTAGACTCAGACTTGGATACCAATACAAATGCAGGCTGTTAAATTATAGGTTCATGTTTGATATTGTTTATGGAAATATATTTTTATGTATGCACATAAATAAACGGACCAATGGCACACAGAAAAAAAGCCATATGCTACTTATGTTAAGCCTTTATCTGAGCTAAAGTGGTCGTATTATCCTGAAACTTTATCATTTTTCTTTTGACTGAAACACGGAATTTTTTTTTTTTCTGTTGAATGTTTTTTGGTAGGTGTCTTGTTAGAGAGACTGACTAAGCAGACTCATACAGATTAAATTAAAAACAAAGAGCAGTTTTCACTTTAATAGACAGATGTTTTTAAAATGAGATACCAACAGAGCTATATTACTTTGAGTCTTCTATTAATAGCGTGTGAGTTGTCTTTCAGTATTATAGCAATTAAAATTGAAATTCATTGAACATACAACAACAGCCTGATGCTTTTGTCACTCCACAGGAACCATGAGAGTTTCAGAATTGCATACAGCTTCATATAATTATGTTCCTGAATCATTCTTTTAAGGCAGAAGTTTAATCTTCATAGCCATCTTCATGTTTAAAAAGGCTGGCAAATTAAAATGAATGCTCTTCAGAGAACAGCTGAAGAATACAGTAGGAAATCCCAGGTGAGTTTCTGATCATGCATGAGATACTGCATGACTGACAGGCTTGTTCTTCCTTCATGTATGATGCATATAAAAGATCATGTTGGGTGACTTCAAACAGTAGGTAAAAGTTGTTCAGTGAGGAGACACAGATCTGTAGGAGTTTCTGTATTTATGGCACAGGATAAGACCACAGTTAGCCATGCTTGGTATGGGCATAGAATTTATATTCTGATTACAAAATCTATCACATTAAAAATATAAAAATAAGAAAATATATCTTATTAAATTTATGGACTGTTCAACACCTGACAGTTGCCTTTTAAACTTTAACTTGTGCCCATAACTGTCACTTTGCAGACATATCACACAATATGGAGATACGGAGACATTCTCTGACTACAGTTTAAAAATTATCTAATAAAATTTGTCTGGAAATCTGTCATGGAAGATCACAGATATTTACAGCAGCATGAGACCTTTTCTCCCCACACTCAGTGTGGACATGTACTCAAAGACAGTAAGAAGTGCTTGTAAGGAAGTTGCCTCTTACATAAATTTTCTTAGAAAATTTAAGATAGTTACAAAAAAGGAAGGGATTCCATAGTGATTTTATGTAAGTTTCACCTTCATTTGAATGCCACAGGAATCCAGAATCACTGCTTAGAATGATTAGTCCCTTAGGAACTTTGTCTTCTGCACCATCACAAAGACTCAGAATTAACAAAAGAACTTAGAGAGAAAAGACCATGCTAAGTATCTTTATCCTGCTACTGTTAATAACACTACTGCAATATTTTGGCCTTACCTATTCACTTACTTGGGTTCTTCAACATTTTAACTATCTTCTTTGTAACTCAGATCCCTAAAACCTTGATTTCCAGTCCTTGCAGTAAAAAGCAGGTAATAATTATAATACTTTCTCTAAAATGCTTTTCAATATCAACTTTTCCATCTCAGAAAACCTCCAGTTCATAAAGGAAGAAACCAGTGTTTTAAATTTTCCAAGAAATAACTTCCACATAGGCTGTATTGAACTTTTAAAAATATCTGCCATTTATTTCATGATATTAATGATGAAATTGAAATATTTCAGCTTCCAAAACTGGCTTGACGTGACCATAGGACTTGGTGAGAGGATGAGCTAAAATTGTGGGAGAGAAAAAGGAGAAAAGAACAAATGTGGAAAAATGGCTAGGCGTTCATTAGAGGACACTCAGAAGTTATATTTGCATCCTAACAGAAGTTATAATGGTACAGGAATTTTAGGGTAAAACACAGTTGCTGCTCCCTGTCTAGATTGTATCTGGCATGCTCAAAACCTGTTCCTCAGTGATTTCCACCCCCCCCACACACACACACACCTGCTAAAGGGGATGGAAAGGAGCCTGGAGCAGAGTGGAGACACCATGGCCAGGCTCTGCTGAAACCCTTGAAGGGAAAGGAACCTGATGGTTCTTTGCAGCTGATAAAGCACAGAACACCTGTCAGCCAGGGCACATAGGGGAGGAGATGTCCTGCTGCTGAGCCACAGCTGTGGCAAATTCTCTCTCCTCAGATGAACTTGGTTCATTGTACCCTAACCGTAATATTAACACTCACCTCCAGCCCAAAGTTACTCACTCTATGGTACAACCCCTCTCTGGGCATGCACTCTAAATTCTTTTTGTCTGTGTCTTTAAAAGCAAAGGAAGAAAATGTTACACCAATCAGTAACAAAGATACGTATGACCAGAGTCACTCAAGCTCCACCTAAACATAGAGAAATAGTGTAAAATCAAGTTGAGAATGGGGGGAAAATTAGGAACTGTAGCTGCCTGAAACAGTCAATGGGCTGAACCTGTCTTCTCTCCTGTAGGGACACCTATTGTGTAAGAATCATACTCTGTGCACACTGAACATTACTGGGGATTAGAGCTTGTCCATTTATTGCTTTGAATACATTTTTGCAGTCAGATGCTAACACCAGAAATCCTTGAACTTTAAGCTGCCACAATGTTATATTAATAAAGAGTGATATTCCATAAACTGTTGGCATGAGACCTTCACATGGGCTGGCAGTCCCCAGCAGCAGAGAAAATACTGGAGTAAAGAGGAACACCGGCTGAGAGGTCTCATTTTGCTGCTGGTGCATTTTCCTGAACAAGTCAGTCCTGCCCTCCCACCCAGCAGGACTGCTCAGTGAAGGGTCCCCATAATGGGACACTGACAGACTGTGCAGGCACAAGGGTCTCGGCTTTCCTGGGCTGCTGGCAGACAAATCAAACACTAAGGGTCAAGGAAACGTCCCCTTTTTACATGACACACAAGCATGACCAGGGGATTTCTTTTTGGAACTCCAGATTTAGAAATAATGCTTTTGGACTGGTAGAAGCTAAAGGAACTAATGGCAGTAGCACACAGAATATCAGATAAAGGTGAGAACACAGCAGTAGCAATACGAGTGGCCAGGGGGAGAGGTTCAGATATGGAAAGAGAGCAAGACTTGGAAAAGGGACTGGATGGGTGAGGCCAAGGCAGGCAGGTCCAGGTCAGCAGAGGATAGAGAAAAGTATCTAAGCTATTATGTTTTTGTCAGGGCACAATGTTTCTGTGCACAGATTTGAGAGCTGACTGAACAGGATAGGGTGTGACCACTCCAGCATCAAATTCCATGATATCTCCAGATGTCTTGGACTCACTAGAAAGGCTCAAAGTTCCAACTTATCCCAGGTGTCTTTCAAAAGGTACGAGAGCACCTCTGTGATTATCAATTTTTTCCTGCCTACTGTCATGATAGCTGCAAAGACCAACTCTACATATGGGAGAGTATTCCTGGGTCCAGACACCCAGGCATGATGTTCTCTGAGTCCAGCTTCAGGCGCTTTCTCATTTCTGATAACAAGCTGCCTTATTGGGGTGCACACCTAACAGTCTGACCCTCAGATTATGTATCTCTCCCTTTATATATGGGCATCAGGACTGCCATTCCCAAAAGAAAAGTTATGCATTAATAAGCAGTCAAGACAGGCCTTGCTTCTGATATATCTTGCTGACTGAATATCATACCATGCATCACAAGCATTCTCTCGAATCTGGTGGCAATTTGGGTAGGGAAATACCTGTTCTAAATTATGACACTGCACTCGAATGGCATTGGCTAGCTCCCTTGGCACTTGTAGGGATATGTCATCAGATCATGTGGACTTGTGCATTTCCCATTTTTTGGAAAGCTGGAAGGAGACACAGCCTGGACAGCTGACCCCAACTGACCAAAGGGATATCCCACACCATGTGGCATCATGCTCAGAATATAAAGCTGGGGCAACAAGGAGGAAGGAGGCTACATTTGGAGCAATGATGTTTCCCAAGTCACCATTATGCATGATGAAGCCTGGCTTTCCTGGGGATTGCTGAACACCCACTGGCTGATGGGAAATGATGTTTTGCTTAACTTGTGTTTGCAGTTTTTGCTTGCTCTATTAAACTGTCTTTATCTCAATCCTTGACTTTTCTAGCTTTTACTCATCCAGTTCTCTCCCCATCCCACTGGTGCAGGACTGAGCCATCAGTTGTGGGTGCCTGGGTGCCAGCTGGGGTCAAACCAAGATAGTGCTACTGCAATTATGTCTATTTTCCTTTGACCATTTGAAGGTAGAATTTCTAGTGACTTCTTCCCACAAGGGCTATAAATATTATGTCTCAAGCCCCCTAAAGAAAACTGAGAAAGTAAACAGCACTCTGTTGTTCCTCAGTAATAAGTATTTCCCCAACTGAAAAAAAAACAGTTTTCTTGTATTTAAATGGACAAAATAACTAATCTCTATATATAACCCTTAGAATATTTCCTAATTCTGTTTTGTAGTCTATGATAGAGAAGTCCAGCTGCTGGAAAGTTTTATCTCTTGCCCAGTCATGTTAGCACCATCAACACCACTTTACACTTACCGCCTTTCTCCTCTGCCTGTTTTTTCCAGTAAATGCAGCAGGGTTTCCTTACAGATGAACCTGGGGGGGCTTGACCGAATTCTTAACATGACAATTTTAGTCTTTTTAAGCTTGATCCTGTCTCAGGATGCAGCATTTATGGCCACAAAAACAACTGCCAGAACTTCCAAGATAAGGTAGAAACTAAATAAACCCAACTCAGCAACTGTGCTGAAATCAGCTCCAACTGGGTAAAAGGTAATTCTGGCAGGGGGAGATCTGCAACCACGGACTCAGGGGCCACTGACACAAGAAACCCACTGACCCAAAAGAAAAGAAACACTGAGCATGGGGACTAATTAGCATGAGAGGCAAAAGAATCATTAACCAACAGAAGACAGAATACTAATTAATAAGAGAACTATGTAACTTGTAGCCAAAGAACACTAATTCCTTTGTTTGATAAAATGTATAAATAATAAAAAGTTTTTATAGTTGGTGTGCTTGATTTGACGAATTCCACAAGCACCCAGGCTTGCACAACTCTGAAATAATCAATATCTCACATAAGTGTGAATTATTGGCTTGCTGCATACCAGGTAACAAACCAAATTTTTGCAGACAGCATATGAAGTGAGATCTCTTGCCACAGGTTTACAATCTGAATAAAAATTCGACCATGAAAACATACTGGAATGTTAAAAATGCCTAAAATCCTTACATAACCAGCTTGCAACTGGGGATTAGCAGTTACCTTTACTTGCCAGCAGATGCTGGCAGAACACTTTTTCCCTGGGGAGGTTTCTCTCCATCTGCAATTTTAAATAACTTTGGATTCCTCTTTTGATCCATTTATCAACAAAGGTCAAAAGCAAACTTTTTGTTTAATGTTTCAAACCAGCATCCTAGTAGGCAAAAGGGACATTATCCCTTTTATACCTACTGGGTAGTAGACATGTGTGCTCATATACCCTTACTGGTTTTTTTTGTACTATAATTTGTTGCTTCTGTCCAGTTAGTGGCACAACTGCTGGAAGAATGGGTAAGGTTCCTGTATCTAATCAGTCTTATGGCTGGTCAATCAGGATATTCTATTAGGAAATTGAAGTAAGATGTTAAAAATGCTGCAAAGAACAAAAGGTGAGTTATTAAAATTCTAGAAGTGTGCACGTACCTCTAAATCCTAAAGTTGTAACCTTTAGCCTAGGAAGTCTTGTGCCAGGCTCATAAGCAACACATGGATGGATCTCTTCTCCTCCTCACTAAGTACCTTTCTGAAAGACAAACACTAGCATTGTGAGTTCTGTGTTGGATTCTGGGCTGGAGATACATGCTAAATGTGTATTTTTACCTATTGTGGAGCTAAAGACAGCCAGCCTTAGAGGATGTTCAGTTGTGTCAAGATGGGACAAGCAAGAAAATTTCTCAGAAAGAGTTCTTCCTTATACCTTCTACTTCCTCATTTAGAGGCATTGTGAATTTCAGATAAACATCGAGGTAAATTTACAGCTCTGGCATCTGATAAATCATTTACATGTTGTGCTTGTGATGATTGACTCTGTTTATAAGATCCCAGCTGATAATACAGTTGAACAGATTGGAAAGATATTGTGGCATTAACAGTCTGGCTTCTGTGATAAAATAATACATTAGATAAATGACATATTATGTTTTGCATTGTTGTCTCAGCACAGTTTTGTATTTGTGGTATTTTGTATATGCAGTATTACCATTAGGTAAGCAGCCTTCACAGTATGCCACTAATTTACACTAATGCAGCATCTTCAAGGGTAGCATCTAAGAGCAGATGTCAAACATTCTTGCCTTGCAACAAAAGCCTCCAGCACATAACAAACAAACAAAAGGAAATGTTCTTAAGAAGGCTGTCAGGTCCCTGCCTTTCTGGAGACTATGAGCCACATGGCACCCAGTGGAGTCAATGGAAATCTTTCCATTAACTTCAGTGAGCTTTGGATTAGTACTTTTCATTTTAGTAGTCCTGATCAGACACTGTACAAATGTTAATGAGATGAACTGAACAACACCCTTAGATGCTGCAAAGACAGAAGATATTATTTCATCCATCTGTTTCTGACAAGTGTGAAGTCCCATGATGGAGACATGTAAAGAGATACCACACACAGTGTCTCAACATGGGAAATTAAAATGTTCATTATATTCTTTAAAAATCTGAAGGGATTTAGCTGAAGGAGTTTCAATTGGCTCTCTAATAATTCCTCTTAAGGATAAATCCATAGGAGGAATTAGAAAGGTGACAATGACTGTGGTTGATATATATTTACTGAAATTTCTTTCCTGTCAGGAGCATGCCTACAGGCTTTTAAGCATTTTAGTACAACTCCTGAAGTGGAAAATCAAAAATGAATACTAGGAAGTAAAGTGATCACAGATGATCACTTAACATTGGGAGAAAATAGGGGTTTTTTAGAATTCAAACTCATTGCTACAGTATATTCTGGAAAAAAAAAGATATAAAAATTAGTTCAAAATTTTGGTGCTTTTTTGGAAGAAAAATTCTTCTAACACTATTAAAAATAGTGGCATAGATACTGAGCCTTGTGAAGTTTCTATGAAAAATTTTCATGTCAGGTCACACTTAGGAATACTATTTCCTAAGCACCCACTCTTGGCCTTTATGACAGTGGCTTAGAAAAACTGGATGTTTTGATTTTTAGTGCAAACACAAAACTGTCTGCTACTGGGTCGAATAGCACATCTTAAATGTTTTGGTTTTTTTCAGATAGGGAAAATAAGGAAGCTAGAACAAAGACATTTAAAGACACAAACAGAACAGTCGTGCATGAGTTGGAGGTGTCTCGCTGACATACATAGTTCATGTTAGTCCTTTGCAATGGAAAACACCATGAAAACAGCAAAAAAAACACCTTCCTGAAAGCAATAAAACTTGACTAGAATTAACATTATGTTTAAGGTAAATAGTCCCATATGTTTATACTAGTTAAGGTTTTGTCCATTAGCTTGTCATTTGCCAGGATCATATGTCTTGAAATATATATATTGTTTATATCTTGGAAAACTTACAAATTGCTGTGTTCCTCCTTCAAGCAGGAAAGCCTCAGTGGAAGAAGTTTCTCACTGTTCTCATGTTAAAATTTCCTGTGTAAAAATAGAAAAATGTCATGATATCTATTAATTCTTTGAACCCTCAAATCATTTCCTAACATGAAAAGAGAGGACATTTCAGAAAACAAAAACCTTCAAACTATTATAATATGAAGTATTGGTGATATCATGTTTATTTATTACTGATTTCATGTTTGTTTATCTGTACACTTCCAAATGGATTTTCTTCCAATATGTAGTCTATTTTCTAGTATAAAAACAATTCAGCTATTGGAACAATCTCTGTCAAAATTGTGAGAAAGTGAAATCATGCATTTAATTTTTGAGCAAAATAAGATTAAAAAAACCTTTATTTTAACTCAAGAATGACCAGATGAAATTCTGATATAATTACACTGAATAGCAGACAATTAATTCTGCAATTCTGCATATGATAGACTCTACACAGGAAAATTAATTTGGAAATTTTAAACATACAGAGGTTGACATGCCCTATTGATAGAATTAATAAAAATTAATGAAAACTTTAAGAGCACTGTTTGAGTTCCAACTAGTCCCTTGATTCTTTGCCAACTAGAAAGGAAAGTATTTCTTACTAAATGGAAAACTGCTGACTTTGAAGTAGCCAGAATCCCACTGTATCTGCTGCATATGGTTATGCAATTGTAGGTGTATTTCCCTGCTTATAAA
Source organism: Petroica traversi (assembly GCA_025920805.1). Taxonomy (NCBI): domain Eukaryota; kingdom Metazoa; phylum Chordata; class Aves; order Passeriformes; family Petroicidae; genus Petroica; species Petroica traversi. Next base: position 1,380,073 of record JAHLSL010000158.1, on the reverse strand, counting down.
ATAGCCGTATTTCTATTTTTTTCCTCCTGTGTCTTCTAATGTTTTGTATAAAAAAATCAGCTGCATCTTTTAGGCTATTTCTTGCAATGGACATTGCAAGCCCATAAGTGAAATATTTTCACAAGTAGTTAATATCAGCACTGAAATACATATTTTTTCAAAGAAATTTAGTTAAGAAACATAAGATTTTTCTCCAGAATAATTTACTGCCCATCTTAATGTGCTTATGACCATAATTAAAATCATAAAAGTTTGATAATGATCTCAGCATTTCAGTCTATCTTTTCTATCTTTTTGTATTAATTTTTCCTTGTTTTGTGACTTAGCATCAAGGGTTTTGTCATCATTTCCATATAATTTCCCCTTGCTCTTCCAGTGAACCTCAAAATAAATTGTCCTTTATGTTATTGATACCAACTCAGACATCTCTTTGGAATGCTCTATTTACACACCTAATCAGAGTTTCTGGTGGTTCTTTGGTAACTTATTTCATTCAGAACTGCAAGAGCAAAAGGATATACTGGACATCAAATCTACTTTCACATTGAAATGCTGCAACTTGGTGGTAATCTGTCCATGGATGGTAACTAAGTCAGCATAATCACATCATAGAACTGTCTCTTCTCTATTCCACAGCTTTCTGTTCATCTACCTATGACAGATAGCAAGACTGACAAGAAATCCCGTCTCAATTCAAGACAGAAATTCTTCCTCATAAATAACCTTCCTATTAAAAATTGGAAATAGCAGCAACACATCAATGCAATCAATGCAACAGTAATATACTCATATAACACATATGGTTACTTGGGAATTTTATAGGAAGTTAAGTTTTGGAAATAAGTAATTCGTCCTCTGTGACTACTGAGGTGACTACTGTGTGGATAACTTTGTTTCCGTGTGCATCTTGCAGGAAGGCAAAAGATTGTGGTCTTTTGACTTTGGCCAGCAGAGAGACCCCTACCCAGCTGCTCACTCATTCTCCCTCCTCAACAGAATGAGGGAAGAAAATAAGGTGGAAACCTCATGGATGAAATGAAGGACATTGAGATAATTCGACAATTAACATCACAAGCAAAAGAGACTCACTTAGGCATAATTAATTTAATTTACGCAAATTCAAAATATAGTGGAATGGTGAGAAACAAAGACCTCCCCACATCCTCCCTTTTCCCAGGCTCAATTTTACTACTTCATTCCTGACTCACTTATATCCTTCTCCCAACCCCAAGTGTAACAGGGGAATGGGGAATGAGCACTGTGATCGGTCCATATGAGCTCCTCTCTGTTGCTCCATCCCTCTCCCATTTTTCCTCTCTGCCAGTCTTTCAAGGAAAATGTGCTCCAGCACATTGGTGTCCCCACTGGCTGCAGCTCCTTTAAAGAGTCTGCTTCCAGCATGGAGCAGCATATACCCATGGCTACAGCTTCCTTCAGAACACATCCACCAGCTCTGTGTAGTGTTCTCCACGGACAGACAGCATGGTCCCCTTCAGTGATTGAGCAGAAAGGTCATGAACTTCATACAAGATGGTGGTATACAAAGACGTTTATTACCTATAAAATGAAATCCTATATATTCTATCACATAAACAGGAAATCATACTACAATGTGTGCTAATCATCTAAACTAATTCACAGTATTGCCTTTTGTGGCAACAGGTAAACAATGCCTTTTAAGGTAACAGACAGTGATTCTCTCCTCTGACAGGTCCAGCAGTTCTCAAATGCACAATGCTCTCCTACCACTTCCCTGGTGACCTGGATGTATATTTATAATCCCAGGGTTTCTTCCAGCCTAGAGACAAAAGGTCACTCTGGCTTTTAAGGCCTGTCCTTCTGTTACCTACATTCTGTAACTCCACAGTCCCCTCCACGGGCTGCAGGGGAATCTCTACTCCAGGGCCTGCAGCAGCTTCTCCACCTCCCTTGGTTCTCAGCTTGGTGTTCACAAGGTTGCTTATCTCATTTGTTTTTTCTTCACCACCTTTTGTGCAGCGTTTTTGCCCTTTCTTACAAACACACTGTGTAAGGAAGTCCCCGCTCCTTACACACACCAGGCCCCTCTCCTGGCTGTGAGCTCAGCCACGCCCTGCAGTGGGTGATTGTATCCAGCTGGAACCGGCTGTGTCTGGCTGGAACCGGCTGTGTCCGGCTGGAACTGGCTGTGTCTGGCGGGAACCGGCTGTGTCCGGCTGGAACTGGCTGTGTCTGGCGGGAACCGGCTGTGTCCGGCTGGGGCAGCCCCGGCCTCCCCTGTCAGAGCCCCTGCAGTTCCCGCTGCTGCCGGGGCCTCAGAGTGGGATGTCTGTAGAGCATCTCTGGAGAACATGGAACCAGCAGCTCTGAGCACAGACATCCTCTTCAGCCTGGCAAAAGCCACTTCCTTGACTAGTAGAGCTTCTTTAAAGTATGCCTTTGAGGGTAACATGTCTTCTAGACACCTTAATGATTTTATGTCACTATGGATACAGCCTGCCTACAACTCACTGTGGATTCGGTGTGCCCAGAGAAGTGAGGCTCTACAATAAAAATGAGGATGATTTTTTTGTAACTGCACTGCCCCCCGGTATGATGGGGCTTGGGATGCAGGAAGGATGTTGTCAGGAGACTGTCACAGCTTGTCCAGCCCTCAGACTGTTCCTGATTGCTCCACTGGCATGGACACGCTGGTCAGTAATGACATTACCAGGGAAGACCCAGAGTGTACCAAGCAAGGCTCTTTGGGCAATGGTCAATGGCATGATGGCCCAGGCTCCTGGGTAAGAGGGAAGAGCTCAAGGATGATTCCTGTGGGTAAACAACTGTTTGCAGACCTGGTATCATCATCAAGAATTAAGTTCCCATGACTATTTTTGAGGTTTTGAGGACTCCTAGGAAGATAGAGAATCACTGGAGCAAGTGGGGCAAAATTGTTTGCCAGCCGGCTGGCCAGCCAGCTGAGGAGAGCTTTCACCTAGGAAAGATGGAGAAAGGAGATGATGATCAACCATCAGATGAGGAAATCAGAGATCAGTGACAAGGAAAGGATGCAGGGTGATGTGGCCAGGAGAGATATGGTAACCAAATCAAAATCATCATGGTAATCATTGAAACAGGGCTGAAGATACTATTTATGATGCCATAAATAAGCGAATGATGAGAGGGCTGCATTATGGAAGAAGATGTCACACTTCTGGGAAATCAGCACAACTATGGGCTGTACACTAATTCATGTAGCACGGGAACAAGCAGGAGGAATTAGAGGATTGTGTGCAGTCTCTAGGCCTCTACAACACCCATTAAAAGCAAGCACTCATCCTGATGATTCAGATGTACGTTATAACTTTGTCTCATCCACAATACTGTTGTTTTGAAGAAATATCAATGAATTGGTGCTAAACTGAACTGTTGCAACTTCTTAGACTCTGAACTAGCTTCTTTTGTTCTCTGATGTTTTGAATTACTTCTGTGTGGCTACAGTTAATGATGAGTTATACAAGTGTTTTTAAGTTGGGTGGGAAAAGAGAGAGTGGGAAAGAACAGATGTCCTTAGAGACAACATCCTTTTAAAGTTAGGAGGACTATAACTGACATAATAGAAAAGACTTAAGTCACAAGAATCTTTCTTCAGATTTAAACTAGGGTCCTTCATCAAAATGGCCTCATCCCATTTACACTGTCAAACATGTCTAAGGGTACATGATGTTCAGTTTTAAAGACAGAGATCACATCTATAAAAAATTAGGGCTTTTGCAGATCAGTCTAGATTTTGAGGCAGCTCTTTTAAAATGAAGTTCATTCTTTTTCAGAGTACTGGATCTGACTGAGCTGGAGTTCATTTTTACCACAGCAGCCCTCACAGAGCTGTGCTTTCTATTGGTATCTAGAAAGGTGTGGATTACACACCAGTGTTTTGGCTACTGCTGAACAGTGCCGGCACAGAATCAGTACTATCTCTCCAGGTGGGCAAGATCTTGGGAGGAGAAACAACCAGGACAGCAGAGCCAAACTGTCCAAAGGGATATGCCATACCATATGATCTCTACTCAGATGCAAAAGCATTATTTATTACAATGCTTGTCATCCAGAGCAACTGCTACACGTACTTAAGGCCTGCTTCCCAGGAAGTGGCTGATGGGAAGTAGAGAATAAAGCTTTTGCTTTCCTTTGCTTTTGTGCCCAACCATTGCTTTTGAGTTTATTAAACTGTCTTTATCTTTATTCACGAGATTTTTCCATCTTATTGCTTGGCACCATGGAAAAGATCCTGGATCCATCCTCTGACACCTTCTTTCAGATACTGACAAACATGGACAAGGTCCCCTCTCATCTGACTCTTCTCAAGTTTGAACAGGCCCAGTTGTTCTTTGTAAGAGAGATGTTCCACTCCTTTAATCCTCTTTGCAGGCCTCTGCTGGATCTGCTCCAGCAGCTTCATGGCCTTCTTGTACTGAGGAGCCCAGAACTGGTTACTCCAGATACAGCCTTACTAAAGTTGGGTAGAGGGGCAGGATCACCTCCATTGAGCTGCAAGAAAAACCAAGAGGAAAATTAATATCTCTTAGCCTAAATTGTCCCTGATGTCCTTATTTCCATTCCAACAAAGAGGTAAGAGGGATTTAATGTCTTGTTCTGGAGAAAATAAAAATGCAATCTCTCTGTCTTTGCCCGATTACTGCAGACATGTGCATACATATCCCTTGGGAAGTGTGGACTTTGTTCCTCAGTCTGAATGGGCCTTATAAGGACACACACACCCCTTAAAGTGACTCAGGCAGTTCTCTAAGGGTTGTCATTTAGCAAGAGGAAAGGACAATCTTCTTATCTCCTGTAGACTTCTTCTGCCTTGAAGGATTTAAGGATCATCCAGGATTTCAAATTTCTGAAAAAATAAAGATTTCATCCAAGAAGTAAAGATATAACATTGATACCAAATGGCTAGGAAAATCTTCTGGAAATGAGGAGGGTTGTTTATCAAACTGGTAACTATCTAATATAAAATGTAGATGGTGAACTAGGAGGAGAATTACAATGGAGTTGCCTTCTCAACAGAGAGGTTTGGTCAGTAAAATATGAAAGCACAGTCCATCCTCTGGTCTCTCTCACTCTCTTAATCTTGAACCATTTCTAGATTGGAAAACCAGCTTCTGTAAGAATGCAAAATGCCTGGCCAACACCACCCAGAGCAGCCTTAAAATAATATTCTCATGGAGATGTAATGGACCGTTTTCCTTGATTTCCACGTGATTTTCCTTGAATAGTAGATGGCATACACACTTTCTTGATGGAATCTGTAACTATGTGCCACTCTACTGAGGGGAAGAAGGATTGGACTGAGCTTGGTTAAATGTGGCACAAAATTTTGTACAGGGCACCTTGCACAAGCCCAGCATCTACCTAAGCCAGACAATTGAACACAAGTAAAGGTTTATGCTCCGAGTTCTCTAAATTCATCTTAACGTTTTAAGCATGTACGAAATGGGAAAGCAGGCAAAGGAAGACTGCATGTTAATTAAGCATTTAAGCTGTTGAATTTTGTCTTCCTAAATGAAAAAATATATGAATGCATAAAAATATTTGAAAACAACAAAAAGGGTCAAACTGAGAAGTAAAATTGTCTACATAGAGGTTGGGCAGTTGGTAGAGCTAATACAAGTATTTTACATGTAAGGACTACTTATTACAGTTACTGTTAGTAGAGAGCTCTGCACATTTAGACTGCGTTGGTTTTAATTACTTAAATCCATGTGCATTAAAAAAAAGCTTAAGTATTTATTGAAACAAGTGTGGAGGAAATATTAAAAATAAGCTTTTTTATGCTTATATTTTTAAAGTAAAGTGCTCAGCTCTAGGGGAATTTTGAAGATTGCAGAGAATTTTTTAATAAGCTTTGAAAGGAAAAGAGCTTTTTTTTTTATCTTACGAGGGCTACATATCTTACTAAATGCTCTCAAATCTAGTTTTTAGGTAAGGGACAATTAAAGAGACACCAACTATAATTAAATTTCATCATGCTCAGAGGCAAAAAGACATAAAGAGGGACCCACTGTCCTTTGGGGGTCTAAGGTAAATATTAAAACAGAACTCAGATCTCCCCACGATGAATTCTAACAGTTCTACTTCAGAAAGATCTAATACAAATTAGCAACTTACTTTTGGATACCTAAAGAGAATTACAGAAAAAAATAACCCTACTTTGGTTTCAAAATCACCCAATCAAAGACATGGAAATAGCCACATTAAGGTTTCCTGCGCTCTCTCAGTTTAATTTTTATGTTTATTATATGGTTATTTCTTACCTAAATTTATTCAGTTGCAAGCAAAGCATGCAATGATCCATGCCATTATTTTTCAAGTAACATTTTTTTATTTGTTTATTGACACTGAAATTGTGGGTGGATTAACAGTCTTGGGAAGACTTTCAGCATTTGTTAGTATGCTAGGACTGACTATTAAATAGGTTATTCTTAGAACAATGTTCTGTTGTTTAGGGTAATTTTTAGGGACGACGGGTGGAGAAACACTAAAACTGAAATAATTCTAAACAAAAATAAAGAGAAAGAAAATTAAATGTTAATAAAGTCTTGTAATATTTCATAGGGTCTACAATCAACTTTGTACTTGGTTTATCCACCAGTAAATCATTTTAGTATAGGTAACATATATTGGTAACATAAATTAACATCTCAGAATCTAAAGCTCTAGTTTTCAATTATTCAAAATCAATAATTTTTTTGAACTGTCAGATAATAAATCCAAAATTGGTTCAGTTACACAATGTGGAGTAATGAAAAAAGTATTTTAAAACTTGGTATTTTATCATAGCACATAATGTATTTGTATATACTCTACCGTAGTGAACTGAAAGGTAGCACTTCATCTTGACATTTTATCTAGTAAGCATTTTCACAAAGTTCATAAGGAAAAAAATATTAAAAATATCACACCTAACTCTTTATTTTGTCCGATAATTCTGAGATCAATGTATTTTTTGGGGTTTTTTTGGTGTTTTTTTTTTTATAAGCAAAAGCATGTGAATATTTTCAGTAAGCATCAATTCTGGATTCTGAAGTCTCTTGGGCATGTTATGCCCAACTCACTCATGAATAGAAAAGAAAAGGAAGCATCTGCAAAAAGATAAAAACTTAACTCTGATACAGAAAACATAACACAATTTTAATTAAGTTGGGCAATTGAGTAGTGTATTTTTAGTCTAACGGTGAGCAGCAACCTTGTTTAAAAACAAATTGGGCAGGCAAAGTCTATTTTTTAATACATGTGAGAATTTCTGACTTCAGACCATGGAATATTTAAAAACAATCATATTACTAGGAAAAAGAGATTTGTGTATTTTGTAACGAGGAATATACACGTATATGATAAAGATGTAAATATAAGATTACCCCGGCTTCATACAATTTTTTCTTAAATAGACTCCAAATGTGAGGGAACCTCATGGTGCACTTTAGAAGTAAACATAGCACAGGTCACACATCAGGCAAGTCCTGTGGCTGAGAACAAAAATGAGGCTCAGAGCTGTGCTCCCTGGAGTAGCACTGGCAAGGTCCTGACACTGGTGCCAGGTTTGGTACCAGCAGAGATTTATGCTAGCACCAAAAATGCTTAAAGCACATTTAAAATAAATTTTTCATTAGGCATGAAAAATCTTTATATTAAACATTTCCAGGTCCTAGAGGGAAGAATCTGAAAAGCTAATTTATTTGCATTTGCAAGGCCTGTAAAGTTGGTACAACAGTGAAGGCCAACAATAATTCTAGCTAGCTCCTTATCTTTTTGAGATATTTGCCTAAATTTGGAGTTACAGTTATAGTTGGACTGAAGATCTAGTTTTATTTTTGGATTCTGAACACAGATACCAGAGAACATGAGAAAATAGCATTAAATGAATTAGGGAAGGGAATTCAGCCTCTTAGTAAGGCTAAGGCTGGATTAGAAATAGATTTAGTGTCTCAGAAGAGAAGGCTGAAGATCTAGGTTAATTTCTGGATTCTTCAGTGCCTAGAGAGCTAATCCAGGGGCATATAAACAGACAATGGCTTCTGCTTACTTTGGAAGCAGATGTGAACTGCTGGTTTAAGAAAAGCTGTAAGATAGCCCAGGAGGGATGAAGGAGTACAGTGCTATTGGCAGCACTTGAAAAACACAAAGGCTGTGAAAGACTTGGTGCTAGAGCAGCAAATTCGTTTTGGTTAATTATCTAGATGCCATTGAGTTCTGGGTACAGTTGTCAAAAGGATAAATTTATCTCTGAGAATATGAGCTGAATTCACCAGCAAGTGAAGGGTTTACCAGCAATGCTACGTATGACAAGTATGAATTAAGTATATCTGAAGAAAGCTCGGATTAAATGCTGAAAACATGAAGAAGTGAACAAGATCTTTTTTCAGGTTCCTGCACTCTAGAATGCACAATATCAGAGGCTTGAAGTGGGTCACATACACAATATGATATAGTGCACAAATGTAGAGTACAAATACAATTTATATTTTGTGTGGCAGTTTACTTTGAAAGCAGGAACTGAATTTTTCTGTTTGTTACGTGTGATTTACAGGCTGAGGATGATACATTTAGCAGAGTCAGAATGAGATGGACCTGGCCAACAAGTTTATTGTTTGGTTTACATTTCATTTCAGTTCAGAGATTCAGACCAAGATGTTCTAAAAATGGGGGCTACATGTAACCCCTACAGCTCACAGAGTCAGGGACAGAAAGAGTTAAATTGCTAAGACTATTTTTGGAAGAAGCAAAAAGGAAGAAAACAAGATCTCAAAACTGTAGAAACAGATTTCTTTTAGTTGACCTCCTGTCTTTAAAAATCCTTACTGCAATAAATAACCTCATTTTACCAACAATAAATGCCCACATCAGTATTAGACAAGTTTTTCAAGGCCATGAACTATATTGTTACCAGTTTAGCTCTAGAGTACTTACCTTACAGCACCATGAAACAAGCAGAAATATAGCTTTAAATAAGATATACAACTTAAATATGCTTCAAACCTAAAGAAAACTCACTCATCCCTATTGCTAAATATTTATTCCAGATCTGTAAGACTTTTAGTTCCATAGATTTTGGGTATCACATCTTCTAGTTCCTGAGACATTCACCCTTTTTCTAGTCTTAAGTACAGTTTTCTTTAAACAGCAGCTGTTTTGGTCTAATTAACTTTTTTGATTGGGCTAATTAACTTTTTTCAACTGCTGATGAACTGTTATACTCCCTCACAATCATGCACCCATCCTAAATTTATGTGAAGCACATTTGAACAAGAAATAAAACCATTTATCCAGGCCACTTTTGTGATCACCCTAATTCTGCAAACCCACAAAATTTCCAAAAATTTTCAGCACCTCTTGTAGAGAGCCTACATTTCGCTTTCAGTTGTAGCCCTTGTCTCACCTATGGTTTAAGGACCATAAACTCCTTTACAAAACCTCTTGATCCCTGTGTGCTCTGCTCAGTCTCACAATAAGCTTAATTTCTTTCTCAGATCCTCTCACCTGCTTCTGTTTCTAAACCTCATTAGAATAGTAAATTCTCAATCATCATAAAGACTCAAAAGAAGTAATTCACAATATTCACCCTCATTCTGCTTCTTCAAATTACATCTTAAAATACTTCAGTCCCTGCTGTTCTTAGTACTACTCCATACCATAAAGTTAGCCCCAGACTTTACCTTTTACAGAGAACTATGCTGCCTTTCCTTGCAGAACTAAACTTCTCACGCAGACAAAACTTAGCTATAATTTGCCTGGTCCTACAAATTTTGCAGAAAACATAAGGCATTACCCCAACTCTGTAGTCATTGTTGTTATAACCCTTCTTATTTTTAAACTTGTTAACAGTAGTGTGTTCCATAGGAAGGAGTCCTTCTACAGAGGACTGTCTAGAAGATTGCTCTGTTGCTACTCCAGCCTGCTACTGTGCAGTTAAGACAAAGTAAAAGATTGTGGTCATGGAAAAATTAATTATATCGTCAAGGAACACTAATTGCCAACTAGGACTTGGGCTGGAACTGGCAAGGTCTTGTATGTTACAGTTAATTCCTAGGTTATTGTAGGCTGATGATAAGTCTAAGAGTAAGATTTGGGATTTACTGTTGGGGAGAGGAAATCATAGAAATTTCATTATATAGCCTCATGGCTCTCACCTGCTCTCCTGGCACTGCTAATGTCGTCCCCCCCCCCCCCCCCGCCCCCTTCCAGTTTTGAGGTTAAATTCAAGAATAGTGGCTGATTTCTTTCTTGTGGTTATTGCTGGATCTTAAAACATGTGAAAATTTGATTAAATCTAGGTCTGGAATGCCTGTATCCTTTTTCTTCTTAACATGATATCAAAGCATATATGTACCTTTAACCAAAAACAAAAATAAAGTGCTTCAACTCATCTTAGGTCTGCATGGTTTGCAAGATGTCTTCAGTATCAAGTTCTTCAGTATCTCTGCTGCCTTCATTAATTTCTTCACTGTTCCTAATTTCAGTCTCACTTTGCATCTATTAGTCATAACTGCCAGAGAATGAACCATGACTCCCCCACTCCTGTTGGCACCAGCTTTTATTCCAAGACTGTGAATTTTTTCCAATACTGTGTTATTAGCTATTTGGTCCCACTTTATAACACTTCATAATGTGGTGGGCACTATTATCTTACATAAGGATTTAGGGAGGAATGAAATCTCCTGGCTAAGTGTCTATGCTTTTGGAAAAGGTGTCAAATAATAAATACTGTATCAAATAAGATACAGTAAAAACTTAACTTTTCCTGAGCTCTCAAGGGCCAAAAAAGCAAAATTTGAAATGACAGAGGCAGGTGGGTTCAGTGTAGTAATTTCCAGCCTATAATTCCCATCTATTGAATTCTCAGTGTTACTGTCTATTGAAAAATCTGTTTATGGTTTTAGTAAAGGTTCTAGATGTAAGATATATGTTCAAAGATGTAAATTCAAAATGAGATGTGCTGGGTGTGATACACATAAATTTTTAGAGCTGTTTGTCTACCTACTAGAAGTATCCCTTGGTATGCTAAAGATGGGTTGGGGCTGAATGCAAGAGTCTGATAAGCACCAGGGACAAGAGTCTGAACTGAAATTCAGCTCCTCAGCCAGCTGAGGCCTCCAACACAGCTTCTTGCAGTTCTTTCACAAATCCTTTTGCAGCCATCTGATCCCAGGTTACTCAGCTGCACAGTATCAAAGCTGGCCATGACCACGGGTGGTCAAACATCTCAGAGAGGGGAAAGGAATGAAGGGGCTGTTGCTGGCACTCAGGGCCTTGACAACAAGCATGGGTGGGGAACATCTATCCAAGTTTTTAGCAGTAAACTCTTACAACAGGAAAAGAGGCACCTAAGAAAGCAGATCAGCCTCACATCTAATTTTTCAGTTGTTATTCGCTGTCAACATGGTTGCAGTCCACAAAAAAGAGAAACCCCCAGGTTAGCCTGCTGGTACTCTTCTGAGATAAAGACATCAAAAAGTTCCTACATACACAAAAGATAATTGTGGCATGGTCAATACACAGTCAGATCTCCTGTCACACTTTGAATCTAATATGGTTGATCTAATCTAATCCAGATCTAACTCTTCAATATTCTTAACACCTATCTATTGCTATTCTCTTACTCTATGCTGCAGGCTTTCTATATTCAGAAGTTCTGCAACCACCTGTATAGAAGTGTCCAAAAACATGCATGTCCTTAATCACAAAACAAATGTCTCTTAAAAATTCTGAGGCAGCTGCTTATCTTTTCTCTTATCCTGAGAAAAGATTCTTATCAGAATCCTCATGTCTGTTACTGTGCATCATTCCTGAAAATCAGGGGCCAGTTAAAGCATCAACAATTTCTTAACCATAATAGATCCAAGGCCTTGTATATTATAGCCATCCTTCACAATATGCCACAGAATTCCATGAATATCAAAAATTTAATCTCTCTTAAAGAAGTAAAATACAGTGTTGGCCCATGGATATTCTAATAGCTCCTGAGAACGCTTTTCATGAGATCAAGGAACTAGTAAGATCTAGTCTTTATGTTTAGTCAATGCTAAACCACATTTGCCAAGTGACCTGATATTCCCTGTGTGAATTCCTGCAGTGGATCTGGGATTTTCCAAACTGTCTTCCACAAAATGGATAATTTGACAACCTAAAGGTGTCTGGATCACATTAAGCCACTTGATAGCTCTACAAATGCTTCCAGGTTACTCTTAAGCTGATTTTATTGGGAGACAACAATTCTTGGTGAGTTTCAATATCATTGTTTCATTTTTATTGTGGTCTGCTGGTCAGAGCAATAGTTTTTAATCCTTTTCCTTAGTCCTGGAGCCTCTTGCTTTAATGTTCCTCCTGTAGTAATTGCTCTTACTGTGCCATAAGTTCTTGCAAGTGCTCACTGACTCTCGAAGCTTCTACTGGATCTGATGCTGCCACCCTTGACTGCACCTGTAGGTAATTTGCTGCAACTGTTGCTGGTAGTGTGCTGATACCTCCTGGTTTTCTCACCAAGGAACTCTGAATCTGCATTTTCTACGGGCAACAGCCTTCCTGCAGACATTCTTCCTCTAAGTGGTCTGGCTTTTGCCTATGGTCATCACAAGATCACTGGTATCACTCCACTGAGCAACTCTTGTTCAGTGTTTCAACACCAAGCAAATGCAGGAAGGCCACGCAGGGAACAACAACAACAAAAAAAATCCTTCTTCCTTGAGTAAACATTGTTTTTTCACTTATTACAGAAGAATCAGGACACACATAATGGCAGCCTCACACTTTTAAAATCCATAAATACTTGAAAAATTAGTGTGCAAACTCTTTTATTCCTTCACTGGGGTAGGAATTAACAAGCATGTGTGCATCATTTTGATATGGAATACAAACAGTCAACTCGCTAGACTCAAAAAAAAAGACACATGAACTCTATTTGAGGGAACTAACAAAATTAGTTCTTGTGAGTCATCACTGTACTGCTGGTAAAGTGAAAGTATTCAGAGCAGGAAGAATAAATTAATTAAACTTGAACCCTGCAAAGTTTGCACGGCTAAGATAAAACCAGGAACCAGTAGGCATAATATGGGTTTTATTTTATTTTCTAGCAAGTATTTATAGGTGGTTTATAGGGCTACCAGAGCTGAAAAGCAAACATAGTCATCTACAAGATTATAATGAAGATCATAATTGCTATGGGTCTTCAATCTACAGTAGAGTTAGTTCTGCTTCCAATTAAGGCTCCTCAAGAGAAACAGCTGAAATTTTTTTAAAGAGGGATTTTCAAGATCTCCAGGGATGCCTGTAGGTCTGGAGCTATGATGTTTATTTCGGAACCAAGTATGATTATTATATCATATAAGAAATATAGTTGTTTTTCAGCAACTCAAAATAGATTATAGTGCATGTGATGGCATCCTTGATTACTATTTAGCTAAATGGTTTTGTCTGGAAATGGACTGGGGTTTGGGACTGTAAAGATCTGGGACAAGTGCTGTAAAATTCAAATATTTGGTTGAGTAGGGTGAAAGCTGGGTTTAACAAGCATGGGGATTTGGTCTTTTTTGGTGCCCAGTGTATTAATTCATTTTGACAATGACCACAGGCGTCAGGACTTCCACGTGGAAAAACTGCCCTTATCTATTGGTTACTCTTTCCAATTAAGAACCCACCACCTGTGATCACCCTTTGGTGAAAACAGATCTCCATCATGTGTCAAAAGTCCCTGGGTCCCCCAGGAAAGATGGACACCAGAAGTGAGCGGAGACCAAGGAACTACCCGGTGCAGGAAGCAGAACTTGAAAAGGAAAGCCAAAGACACTCTTGAGGAGTCGCTTTGAAAGAGGAAGAGAGAAGGAAGAGAAAGATAGAAAATAAAATTAGAAAAAAAAATCAAAATCCTGACAGTCTTCAGTTAACAGACTCCAATAAACTGAAAGCATCAAAAGCTTCACTTCAAACCCAGAAAAAAGATCTGCTGCTCCTGCCACTGCCACATATGTCTATTGGTGTCTGCACCAAAGTCAACCAAGACGGCCCAAAAAGAGACACATAACTGAGACTGAGAAGCTTCCTCCCATGGATAACACTGCCAGGAACAAGAACAACCACAAGGATCCTTTGCTCACCACGCAGAGGAAAGTGAAAAGAAATCACACAGAACTGTCAAAGGGTGTCAAAAGATCTGCAGAAGATATCACAAATAATTTCCCAGTGCTTTCTTTACCAAATGGTATCTTCAAGTCAAGGAGGCCTCTAATCAATTCTGGAAAACAGCATTCAAAGGAATACTACTTAGAAAAGACTAAGAGGCTGAAGCACAAATCTGATGCAATGATCAACAATGCTGAAAAGGCCTTTCACTACTTAGCAGAGGCTGCCCTTTTATTATTCACATATGGGATTGCCTTCAAACTGGATGTACTACAACCAAAGTCAGTTTACAGCATATTTAGCAACACCATAGTTCTCATCAAATTCATTAGGACATTGAAACCATTTGCAGACTCCTCAGTATCTCCGCATGGAAAAATCTTTGCCGTGTTATGAATGTGCTGCTAATCCATTTTGCACATGGCCATGTTTTTTACATCATTCCAGACTCCTGAATGATCACTTCAAGAGTAATTCCACAGTAAAACAAGCACTTTTTCCAGCTGCTGCAAGAGTAGACATGCCTTCTCCTTTTTTATCCAATACCCTCTCCTGCTGGTTTTGTAAGTTCTGAGCTGTGATCAAATATCAACAGCAGCATTGACAAGAATGGCATTGTCTAGAATGCCTTCACTTCTGAATATATTTAAGCTCTTACTATTTGGATCATTGTGTGTCAGGATGTTTAGCAGAAAACCACAGATTAAGAAACAGTTCCTACTACCTGTTTTGAATCTAAGGCCCCCAAACCTATCATAAGAAGGCACAAGCATTTTCTATTTGCTACCCTACCAACAGCACTCTTGATTTCATAAGCCTTTACTACATGCCAACAATCATAATTTCCATGCTGAAAGTCTTAAAGCACTTAGCTGTTTCCTGTATAGAAGCTATTTCTGATCACCTCTGTCAAACTTTTCAGAGCCTCATCCAGTGCTAATATATTTCTGCAGTGAGCAGGGAGATGGGAACACAGCTGCAGAGAGGTCACCACGCTCTGTGGAGAGAGAAGAAGTGGTTTCCACCATGTTGTCTGTTCTTTTTAAAATAATACTTAATATTGACTTGGTTCTGAAAAACTGGATGACATTTTTAACAGAACCATTGATTTTAGCTTAGAGACAACATGCAGAATAGTAAAAAATTCAGTCTCCTTTCTCTGTAAAATCTCAATTATTTTCCCCATATATTTTGCTGAACATCAGATCTATCTGTACTGTTTCACCTGCCATTGTAGTGACGATGCAGTCTTATACAGCTCTTTCCTACTTTTTTCATGGTCATTCTTTCCTGAATACCTTAATATCAGTAAACGCTGTCATATATCCCTAGGAATGGCTTGTTTATGAATATGCTGGAAATTATCAATCTTAGCACGGATTCCTGAAGGGCTTTATGGGTAATTTTACAGAATCATAGAATTAATTAGGTTGGAAAAGACCTTGGCAATCATCAAGTCCAACCTATGACCTAACACCATCTTATCAACTAAACCATGCCACTAAGTGCCACATCCTGTCTTTTTTTAAACACCTCCAGGGATGATGACTCCTCCACCTTCCTGGACAGCCCAACCACTCTTTCTGTCAAGAATTTTTTTCTAATGTTCAGCCTAAACTTCCCCAGAACAGCTTAAGACTGTGTCCTCTCATCCTGCGACTGTCTGCCAAGAAGAGACCAACCCCCACCTGGCTACAACCTCCTTTCAGGGAGTTGTAGAGAGTGAAAATTTACTGCTTACTCCAGTATATTGCACTGTGAAATTTTTACTGCTTATTCCAGTTTCCATTTTTTGTTTTCTACACATCTACATGTGTAACAACTTTTGTTCTTATTCAGTGGATGCTTTGTTTATGTAGCAGGATTTTGAGATAGCCTATTGACAATATCAGTCAGATTTCCCTGATGTGTGCTTATTTCTCAAACAAAAGCACAGTAGTTATTATGTAATTGGAAAGTATTACTTTCCACTGCAAATTTCGTGTTAATAATATTGCAACACAAAACCCACCTGGACTAAAACCACCTGGATTATAGGAAAGCTAACAACAATGAAAAAAAATCCATCTGCAGCACAGCTGAGAGTCAGGAATTCTAATGCACTGAAAAAGAAATGAATCATAGCAATGAAACGGCCTTTTAACTAGACATGGATTGTTAAATTATTAATAGTGCAGAAAAGTAACATTTATTCAATTAATACTTTTGTTCTGTCTTTAAAGGAAGCCAGATAAGATACATGGGTCACGTAGGAATAAAGGAAGGTTCTTAATTCACTAGCAACTGAGAAAGATATTAGACAACATTACAACCAAACAAGCATCTTACAGGTGCATAAGATGTTTCCAGGAACACTTAATTGTTTGCTGAGAAAATATCTGCCCTCCTAATTTGATTTTTTTAAAATTTATTTATTACAGTGACAATAAAACTGTAGAAGACTGAAAACACTAGGTTTTTTAGGTTTTTTTCGTCACCGTTCTGGATAAGGAAATGGAGTGTTAATGGATTAGTCTGATTCCAGTCAGAAGTAAATTAATCCAAAAATATTTCAGAATAAATAAAAAAATAATTAAAAGACAGTATTCTGGATAATCCCAGTCAACAAATATATTTTTTAAAAATACATTTTTTCAAACAAGATGGGATGGATTTTTTTTTATAATATAGATCTATAGATAATATAAATAATTTAAAGAATAGATATTTTAGATAATATTTTAGACAGTATATTTTTGTTTACAAAAGTCTGTTAACCAGATACTGTATCATTAAGGAATTAAATATATGCTATTAACCCAATAACTCAATGCCATTGTGTAGCAAAATGACTGATTAAATTTGCACTTGAGTTTTCTAATGAGAGATGCACAACTGGAAATCCAGCAGTGGTGAGACTGTTACTGTCATACTATGACCTCCTGATGTTTCCTTTTACAAAATGTTGTAGGGGAAAACATGGAAGTCCCACAAAAAGAGGGAACATAAAAATAATTAAAAGGCTGTAGAAAGTGTGAGAAGAAATATTCTACATGAATTGGAACATGAGTCAGATGCTCTTGCCTCAAATAAAATGAAAATCTGTGAAAACAGGCAAACACAGTAACTTATCTCTGTAATCTTCCATAAACCCATGATCAATCCACTGATGTTTGAATATTAATTGGGCTGGCTTCATTAAGACCTTTTCTGGAGTCATAAAGTATATGGATATTTCATCAACTGAGAGAATTAGGATCCAGGTTATTGTGATTTTACTGAATTAGATATCCCCTGAGTTTGATTTTCTCTATGTATTCCTTTGGGCATGATAAGAAGGAATAATTCAACTTCACTCTAATGGCAACAAAAATGGACCTGTTTTCCACATTATCTGGAGCAACTAATCAAAGCATCCATTTGTTCCAGACACATATATTATCAGTATTGGAGTAATGTTTCTTTTCCAAAGTATGCTATATAAAACTTCTTGGCATTCTTGTGGGATACACTGGTGACAGGGTCATCTCACCTTGAATATAGATTAAGATGAATACAGTGAAAATACTGATTTTTTTCATCAATGTAAGACCCCAGAACTTTTTCTGATTTTTCTTCATACTTTTCTGTTAAATACATATCTGCTTGCCTACACAAGGACTTGTTTGTTCAATAGTGAGTTTTACCTTGCCTGCAGAACAACAACAAGAAAAAACCCAAACACATAAGCAGTGGCAATATTTAGTGTTCTGCTGCTAAGAAATACCCTAAATGGATCATTCTCATTTAATTCTTTTCCTTCACCCAGTTTCTCAGACTGAGAACTTCCTATGATATGAAGAAGTTATTAAACATGGCAGCATTTCATTCAATGAACACTTCTTTGTTAAAGTGCTGCAGGAATATTTTGCTTTCTATCAACCTCTGACGAATCACAAATGCTGCTTCCTAGTAGGCTAGTAGGCACTCCACAGATCACTTCAGAGTCCTGCAGCTGGGCACTTAACAGATGGAACGGCCAATCTCAAGTTTCTTGCCACAGTCAGGGGTTGCAGAACATCATGCAGCCAAGAACACAGCAGCCTTGGGAAATTTATATTCAAGCTTTAAAGAACCTGGAAACATCTTCAAGGCATCCTGTCCCACATGTTCATTGCGCTAGTCCTAATTCTGGGGAATTCCCAAGAATGCTTCCACTTCTGAATGAGAAGTGTGCAATGTTTAATTTTGGGAAAATCATTGGACATTCTGATTTCCTGAAATTCTTTTAATATTTATTTTCCACTATCAGCACCTTTGGAGGTTTTTTATTTGTGAGATTGTCTCAGATCAAAACTAAAATATTTTGAAAAGTTCACTTTTTCAGACAATGTAAGCTCCAGATTTTATCTAGCTTCTAATCATTATTATTGTGGTCATGACCCTTTTCCTTTGAGTATTGTTCTCCTGCTCCTCTAATGTGTGAGGAATGAAAAAAGAAAAAGTGATAAATAGCTCCATCTGAAACAAGGGTTTTTTCCTTTATTGTGAATCTCATTTTTTCAAATAGAATAATTACAGAGCTCAGAGTCTCATTCTATGTCAGCCTCTAAAAGAAACATCTGCCTGCAATTTTTTACTTAACTGACACTACCACAGTGGTATTTCCACTAAACCAGCTCTGCAGAATAAGAAGATGGGCTCAAATATTAATATCTATGTGCAGTACCTGATGGCTGTGTCAGAAGTCCTCCTGCAGTCCTTTAATCACAGAGACAAAGTCTTTGGTATACCAGAACAACATTTACAAAATTTGCATAGAAGAGAATTACTATCTTAACCAAAAATTAACATTACAAGACAGTGGCCCTTCTCTTGTGGTATTTGCCACTAAATCTTAAAAAAAAACCAAAATGGATGAAGACTTCCCCAGATGATTATGCCAGCTGGAAAAGGGGAAAACAGTTGCACTGCTTCTGTTATTCAGGCTGAGCTCAATGTAAAATTTAAATCAATGGCATAAACAATGAATTGTCAATTCAATTTTTATCTTTTATATTAACCACAGAGGTACTAATTTAGCAACACAAGGTCTTCTCATACTTGTATCTGTTCTTGTTGTTCTTTGCTAAATAGAGTGAAAATTGAAGAAAAGACTTTTATAATGTGATTTTTTTTAATATGACACTGCAACACTAACAATAAAACAACACATAAAAATTGGTCCCATTTTGGGATAAATGTCAGATCCAAGTCAATTTCCAGTTTCAGAACCATTTGGCATTAGTGTTCTGAGACAAACAGGAAAATCTGATATTTTAGCTTAGAGTAAGACAAAACCAGAAGTGAATACTACTACTATCACTACTACTGCTGCTACTACTACTGCTACTAAATGATCCCTCAAATGAATTGAATGTTTTGACTGGTCTCAAAATGGTATTATTCGTTTATGTGTGAAAATTTCTCCATTAAAGAATATGAATAATTTTGGTGGGGGCTGGGGAGGGGATGAGGTCAGGAAAGAGGCTGGAAGAGCAGTCATAACATTCAGTCGGTACGTGCTGCGGTTTGACACTGACCCATCCAGGCACCCATGAAAGCCGCTTGCTCACCTTCCCCTGCCACAGCTGGGCAGAGAAGAGAAAAAAATCAATAAAGGGTTCATGAGTTGAGATAGGGACTGGGAGAAAACACTCCAAGGGCAAAACAGGCTCAATTTCAAAGCTGCAAAGTGTAATTATGACTAACAGAACCATAGGAGGACAATGAGAAGTAAAATAAGCCCTTAAAACATCTTTTTCCCTCCGGCCCCTCCCTCCTTCCCACCAAGAGCGCATGAGACAGGGCATGAGGGTTTGGTCAGTTCATTACCCAAAGTTCTCCTCTGCTGCTCAGGGAGAGCAGTCCTTCCCCTGTGAGACCATGAGGTCTCTTCCACAGGAGTCAGTTCTCTGTCAACTTCTCCAATGTGGGTCCACTCTCATGAGCAGCAGTCCTGCCAAAACTGCTGAAATGTGAATTTTCCCCTCGGGCACACACTCCTCCCAAAACTGCTGCAACATGGGTCACTCTTCCATGGGGTGCAGTCCTCCAAGGACAGGCTGCCTCAGCATGGGAGCAGGGCCTCTCTCTTTCCATTTGGTCTCCTGCTGGATCACAGCCTCCTCCAGGCATCCACGCACTCTGGCATGAGCACCTCTCCCCAGGCTGTGGGTGGATCTCTGCAACCCCCCGTGGGCTGCAGGGGCACAGCTGCTTCACCATGGGCTGCACCACAGCCTGCAGAGGAATCTTGGTTCCAGTGCTTGGAGCACCTTCTCCCCCCCTCTTCTTCACTGACCTTGGTGTTGTTTCCCTCACATGTTCTCACCTCCTCATCTCTCAGCAGAAAAAACTGTGTTACTTTGTTTTGATTTTCTTCTTGACCACATTATCACAGAGGCGCTACCAACCTCTCTCACTGGCCCAGCTTTAGCCAGCAGCATGTCCATCTCCAGAGCCATCAGGGATTGGCTCTGCTGGACATGGTGGAAGCTTCCAGCAGCTTCTCACAAAAGTCACCTCTGTGCTCCCCCGCTGCTACCAAAAACCAGGTCATGCAAAACCTACAGAGTATGTTACAGCTTTTTAAAAATTATGTGAGAGAAAGTAATTTCTGTCTTAGGAGAACACCAGATTGTAATGGTCATACAAAATTCTTTTCTAATCTTTTATTTTTCTTTGGACTAAAAAAATTATATTGATAATTTTGGACCATTGTCATACAAGATCTAAAAGATCTTGCATTTATAAAAATGATGTGCTTGAGGGAAAAAGAAAAACAACGTTTTTATTCTGTTGTGTAACTAAGTTGATTTCACTGTTGTCCTGCCCAACTTGCATTGATTCTTTGCGGCTTCCAATGGAAGCCATGTACAGCTGCCTGACCATAAAGACATGGAACTATTTAAAAGAAAAAATTAAGCTGATTTCAAGTCTTGAGGCTGCTTTTTGAAGTTGCTGCAGTTCCCAGATTCTGATGCTTATGTTATTCCCATTTAGGCCAGCAAGTGAAAAAGCTCATGTCAATTCTACCAACTGGTAAGAGTCCCCAAGGTTTTTGCCTCTACCCTTGCAACACACGTGGGACTGACAGAAGACAAATGTGAAAACTGCCAGGGAGGATTCCTGGCACTAGAACCCAGCCGTCAATACTGCTAAATTGTTAGGGCAGTCCCTGGAATGTGGTTAGTCTGTGACAACTCTCCTCATCGACCCCTGTGTAGTGTTGGGAAGCCAGGCAGCCCAGGAAGTGTTCCTAATGAGTAGTTTGCGTAAGGCTGTCCTCTTGCTGGCAGTAAGAAGGATGGACAGAATGGATGTGGCCTATCCTGTGCCAGCTGGCTTTATCAGTGCTCTTGAGCGCATTATATTTATTTCTGCAGATGTATCCTGTATTCCAGGTTCTTGGCTTCCCGCAGTTCTGTTGAACCAGGACGTTTTCTCTCCTCTAAAGGACGGCAAATTTCCCTACAAGAGACAGCATTCACAACCCTGGGCTTGTGGATGTACAACACAGTATATTGAAAATCTAGTCTGCACTTTAATATCTTTGCAAGACTTCAAGTGCAGAATCAAGAAAAGCTACAAGCTGGACTCTGAAATCTAGAGACAGCTCTTATTAGTCTTCTGTTGCTGTTGAATAAACTTCCTGCCTTTACCGTGAGACAGCTTAAACCCATTATGAAGCGGGTCACGAGGAGGCTGCCTGGGTACAGTTTGGGACTGCAGGGCTGGTTTCTGAAGAAGAAAACCTCTGGTCAAGAGTGAACACATGTAGGCTCATTGCTGCACAGTAGTTGTAGAACTGTTTATGGCCTGAAAAATAGCTGCCTAGAAGGGGATTAACCCTCCTTCCTTCCTCAGTAGCTTTGTAGGCACTTGATCTTCCAAAGGGTGTGCTTGCCTAGGGGAGGTCTCTGGAATACAGTATGGCCAACAGGCCTGCTCTCCATCTGATCTGTAAGAAGCCATCCAGCTCTCATGAGGCTAGTCATCTAGCTCTCATCCAGCTAGTCATGAGGCCTGCTCACTAAACCAGAAGTGTGCCTGCCTGCTGATGACCCACAGAAAGAAACAAGTACCTTGGCTTTTTATAGTTCTCAATGTTTGTGCTTAGCATTCATATGCTGATGGTGAGTCATATGGGATATCCTTATGTTGCCTGAAATGGCACTTGTTTTTCAGCATAAATTTTTTAAGAAGTGGTGCAAAGACAATGTGAGATAAAATTCTCAGATTTAGAGTACACTATCAAAACATGTCATCATTTATCAGCCATGGCTCTGAAACACACATGTGATCCACTTGTCTCTTTGAGCTAGGAACCATGGCTGTGATGAAACACAAAGCTACTCTGCTTCTAAAATTACTAAGTTCTTACGTACACAGAAGCCATCCTCTCTCCTCTGGCACAGAACAACCAGAGTAGGCCAGAAAATGTAATGCACTCTATCAGCTAATGAGACATCAGCTAGGGCTTTTACTTGTAATCTTAATTTGATGCAGAAAGAGTTTCTGTGGCTGCAGCTATATAACTCTAAGTGAACAGATAGGAGTCCGCAGTGAACCCACATGTAGCAGGCTCAGAACAGCACAACAGCCACGGAAGGTAGTTTCTTAGAATGGCATTAACCCCTACCCTCACCTGCTGAATAGTTCATGGTCTGGTCTGTGTTAGTGTATTCATGTAGGCAACAGTCTACAGTTGGAGAGGTTTGACTTGCTTCACTGGGGCACTTCTCTTACTTGTGTAAAAGTAAGTATCTCTGAAAACCTAAATACAGAATGATTCAGAGGGATGATCTGAAAACCATGAAAAGCATCTAGAAAAGTGAGATTATCCTCTCAAGACTTAAATTTCCTCCTGCTGGTTCATTAGGATTCCCAAAGGAGCTTTGTGTTGGTGGAGCACTGTTGCCCTGATGCAGCACTGCAAAGCTGATTGAACATAACTTTAAAACTGGCTCAATAACTGATGCACTCGCCAACTCAGAGCTGTCTTTAGCCTTAAATTCACAGGCAGAGAAATGTTCTAGCCAAAAATCTGGATGGGAATTTTTGTTGTGGTTTCTTTTTTTAACTTACTACCAAACATCAAGTCGGCCCTGGCTGCAGTTCTGATGAAACATTTGGGAACTGTATCAAAGTTCTTCAGTTTTGGTTGCAGTGATGATTAATGGGATTTTAATCTTGTTGGCATTTGCATCAGGTAGGAAGTGGGGAAAGCCCTTAAAATGCTCAATTGGCTTTAATACTCCTAACATCTGTTGAAGTTTTTGTTCTACTTATATATGTTCTTTGGCTGATTTCAGTGCTATAGGAATTCTTAATGCCTCATCCTTAGTCTCCCCAGCAGCTGTCATTGGGCATTGCCTCTGAGAGTTGGAGGCTCACAGAGATGACCGAGCCAGGTGCATAAATATTATTTTATACATATGTACAATACATTATATTGAAAACATTCTGCATTTTCATTAGCTTGGAACAGAGATTTTGGAAAGTATCATCTGTTGGATGCAGTGTATGTATTTTTCTATACAGATTTTTAAAGTAACTATCACATATGCATATTCCATGTGTGTGGTCAACATTTTCGGAGTTGAATTGCCATGTCAACCAACTGATACCCACTCAACCCAGCAGAATTACCAGCTTATCTCATTCCATAATACTAACCTCTGCTGGGATTGGGGTATTCCCTGAAGATTAAACACTGCTTTTCTTTTGTGAGGAGTGAAAAGTCTGTTTTTTAAACCAGGAGTTTTGTAAGTCTGAGGTGATGCTTAAGAGAAAAAAATGTATTTCAAATTACTTTTTAGGTTCTGAGGTCAATAAAGAGCAATGCAAGAAGCATTTCTTTAGCCTAGTCATATGAATGTCCATTGGAATTTTCTTCTAAGTGTACATGTATTGGTTATGAGCCTGATTTAGACAATCAGCTCTGCTCTGCAATCACTTCAGAAAATGTTGCACTTGGCTTTTATTAAATATAGATAGGAACCCTTATGTCTGTTATAATCAGCTGAAACAAGAGCATGCTTAAAACCGTAGGGCTCTTAGCATGAAAATTTCACCAGTCTTAGACAACAGAACCAAGGAGAACACATTTTCCTGTTCTCATGTACACCATGTAAGTAAAGGAAGTCAAGAAATCTTTCTTTTTCTGTCTTCGCATGGCACACTAGAATGGAATACTAGAATAGAATTAGTGAAAAAAGTGACTAATGTGTGTTATTTAACAAAACTAGAAATTCTGCCTGGCATTTGTTCCAAATCCCAAATGTAGTGCCTTTGTTTCATAACCAAGGGAACAGGGGAGAGTACACTGGCTAAAACTATCCACCAAATGCTGCATTTGATCTCATTTGTGTATGCTTGCTTCATGAGGTCCTTATCCTGAGGATCACAGTGTTCACTTTAAAGAAAGACAGGTCATTTTAAATAACATTGGAGATCGATCTACACGTATATTTTGATTGTGGAAGAGTTAACTAACTCGATGTCCTGTAAAAATAAGGCAAAAAAAAATCCCATCACTTTTTAAATGAAAACCACTCCTCTAGGACAAGCAAAAAAAAAAACAACCCTAATTTCATAGCATTAACTCTAGGAATCTACTGTCTCAGGTACATGTTGCTTTTTGAGACTGATATGCTCCTCTCCACATTCTTTCAAGGAAAGCAAGCAGGCTTTTGTCCTGGCAGGGAAGGTGTGTTCATCTTTCATCTCTGCCTGAAGGGATTAGACCTTACATCTTGTAATTCCTGGAAGAATGCTTTCTTCACCATCCTGGCTGTTTAGTGTTGACAAGAGTCAGGCGCTTCCCGGCATCCAGGGAAGAAGTCCAAGAACCTGTGAGCAGTCATGGCAAACAGTGCACCTACTACTTTAGAAGCCTCAGGAGTCACGCTGAAGGTGGATGGAAGGCTCGGGGATTGCAGTTTTGACAATATATACACGGAGTAGGAGCTTGGTAGCATTTAGACAGTTATTATCTAGACAGCTATCTTAGATGGAGCCTTAAGAAAATATACTTAAGTAAATATAACCTGTCGGAATATTAAATTGCCATCCTAAACCTATCAGTGGGAATTTCAATTTAATTCTATTGAAGTAATGGGAGCTGTTATATATCTTTGTATAATTCAATGTAAACAAATCAGAGTAGACTCTTGCCTCAGAGTCTGCATGCAGAAAAAGACAACAAACTGTTCATCTACCTCGTATCTCAGCTAATACCTTCATTGTACTTTGAGTGTATGTTTATATTTAGTAAATTTAAAAGGAGTATTCCTGAGCACTGGAATTCAATTGTTTATGACATTAACTTGTCCTTGGTGTGTCTTAGGGCAGTTCCAGCTGCCATTCTCAGAATCATGGTAGAGTTACCTCATAAGAGGGATTAATGCAGTCTCTGCTAATGTCCATTGCCTCTTTAAAAGAAAGATAGCTACATAAACCATGTTATTCAACAATTTGCTGGTTGTTCCTTGGCAGCTGGTCTCCATGCCAGACATAACAGGCATGTCTGGGTACATCTAAGACAGTAGAAGAGACGCAGCCTAGCATTCCTCACTTGAATTACTCAAAACACAGGCTGCTCCTTTTTTACATGATGGTGACCAAAAATTACATGGAAAATGTAGCTGTAAGGAAGAGGAGAATCAATCCAGGAATTAGCTGAATTCTTTTTTCAGTTCTGTAGTTGTATCTACCTTTTTCCAAAGAGATTGCTACAGGTGAAGGAATACTTGCACTGTAATCCTAGGAACAGAACATCAGGCTGTATTCTGCCTGCCTCATTTTCCATCTTCTCTGTCTCCAATTGGTGACCTCAATGTGTCAATATTTGGAATGACTAACATGTAAATACAGCCATACCAAGTTATGTCACGCCAAGGGACATTCTTTCTCACTGTTGAACTGATTGTTCAATTATTTTTTTCCCCTAAGTCTTAAGGTGACTGGAAACAAACCATGAAGCCAAGAGGAGGAAGGATTCTGGACACCTGACAAAGTAGTCTTGTTCAGTCCTGCCTCTGGGTCTCTTTCTTCATCATGCGGTGTGTGGTATTTTTAATGTTTTTGTACCTTCACTGTGACAGCATGGGCTGAGATTTTTGTTGTTAGAGACACATGCCGTTCACATATTGAAGATTTAGAAGACAAATCGATTAAAACAG
>JAHLSL010000158.1:1323643-1348749 GCA_025920805.1 Petroica traversi | reverse complement strand
GGAGCGCTCTGTGCCCCGCCTTGTGCAACCTGCGAAGCGGGCGCCGCTCTGTCCTCCGCTCATGTTAACGATTTCACCCCCACGAGTCTCCCCACCTTCGACCCACCCCCAATTTTCTCTTCCAGTGAAACACGAGACCTCGCATCCCAGCGGATCTTTCCTCTTCATCCCCTCGTAAATTCTTCAGGTCGGACTGCAATGAGTGGACTGAGGTCTTCTGGACTGCTGGGGCTGGTACTCTTAATGCTCTCAGCAGGATACTGCAAAGAGAAAACGGACTCCACAGATTTGAAGGACAAGCAAAGTCTCTTAAATCTCATCATGGAGATCATTCAGGAACTGAAAAGGTACCACCTGGAGAAGGACAGTGGGATGCAGTACTTCTCCAAGCATGACTATAACTTGGATCGGAGGGAAGTGGCTGACTATGGAGGATACCAGGATGAGCAGAGAGTTGGTAAGTTACAGCCCATTTTTTTTCTCCTAGGGTGCCTTGGTGAATGAGACAGTGCTTCAGATTACTAATTTTGTATTAAGAATTCACCACTCAAAATACCTGCAGATTCTCTTTGGTATCAGAAACAGACACAGATGACAAATTTGGACTAGAAAAACTCCATTCACCTCTCAGAGTCTTTTACTCTCTGGATAATGTACTCAACTAAAAGTCCAACTTCCTGTGGCTTTCAACAAAACCTATTAATATGGGAAAAGACTGAAATGGGCTGAGATCAAAGAAACAAGGGATGAAAACGCTTTTTCCTGGAAGGTTACCACTTAGTTTCATCTGCTTGGTTTAAGTGTTTCTTGGAAATGACCCTAGCAAGAATTCTCCTGCAGCACTGTAGTATGTCCTTAAAGACCTTACATATAGAAAGTCTTCCCTGCAGCTCAGCTACACTGCCCTGTTCACCCTGCTTGTTAGTTCCTTTTGTACTCCAAAGGTAGCACCTTTGAAATAGTAGGGAATGAAACAGGACTCCTCTGTCACTGTGCAGGCTGTGACCAGTTCAGGACACTCCTGCAGTCATCCTTCTGCTCATTTGACTGGCTCTTCTGTAACCTCCAGTGAAAGCCCAGGTTTGTTTGAGAGATGTTCAGGGTTGCTTAGAGCAGCCCAGAAGTACACAGTGATGGATAGTTACTGCTTAGTTTGCTGATGTACTTCTGTGCATCCAGTTGAAACTTGATTTAGTTTCTCCTGCTGCCATGACTGATTTAGTGCTCCCTGTCATTCCCAAGCCCCTACAGCGTTACTGCTGCTCATCTGCCCCCTCCCACTGAAAGTGACTTTCTGAATATCTACTCACCTTTTCCCAAACTGGCTTTCATTTTGATAGTATGCTATTTATTTTATCTTTATTGATCTCATAAAAATTCATTGTACCTTTTTGTCATTCTCATTCATACTCAAATATCCTCATAATTTGCATTCATTGTTGGTTGTCATGAAGATGTTGCTTCTCCATTTGATTAATGGATCATCTAAGAGGAAGACAATTTTGTTCTACTTAAGGTCAACACAGGAGAGAATATTTTGTTTTACAAATGTTGAAGGGTCAAGGAGGCCAGACAAAGCAGGGAACTGTGATCTGCACAACTCTAAATCTCATCTTGGAACATGGGCATAGTTTTTGGTCACCCTGTTGGTGTGAAACACCTGGATTGTGTGGAACAGTTATGTGTGAGATTAATAATCCTGCTTCAAAGCAGATTAGTTGGTAGTGTTGTTACTGATTCCAAAGGAGGATTTTTCATTGTGTTATTATAATGGAGTTTTTCCCAGCAACTCTGAAAAGGAACTACTAGTTAGAGGATTTCATTTCAGTTTTGGCATCACTTTTCTAGTGAGCTTGTCCCATGGGAAATTTCTGATTGAAGCATGTGTGTTTTTAATGCTCTTCATGACATAATTAGGTCAAATAGGATAAGGTCAATTTTACTTACACTAGAAGTAAATGAAGAATGACTTTCGAGAAGTGTCTAAATTCACAAGTGAATCGGATCTGGATGGAAATGCTCTCTGCTTTATATCTGATAAGAGGTGCCAGGGGAATGAAAAAGGCTGCTCAGGCATTCATGGTCAAGTAAATAAAGCACCATATAGTGTATCATACACAATCAGCACTGAGCTATCAGCATAGAGTTTGTGACGGAAAGCAATCAAAGATAGCTGTAAATCAGGAAGTCACAAGCAGGGGTTAGGGCTAAAATGGATTTCAGTAAACCAGTTTCATTTTGCCATCTGCTGAACACAAAACACAAGGCGGTAAACCACAAACACAGGGAGCCAGAAGAGAGCAATTTGCTTGGAATCATTTCCTGTGAATTTTATTTACTGCTGGAGGGAGGGAGGGAGGGAGGGAAGATTCCTGTAAGTAGATCAATCCAGTTTCATGATTACAGCAAAACAGTGCTTCTACAAACATACCTGGGACAGAATAGTGGATACATTTGCATAAGAGAATTAGAAGACACAACCCCAAACTTGAATATATCTTTGGGTCTTTACCACTCATGTAATATGAAAGAATTTAAATCTAGGTAAACTTGATAATAGTAGTAGTTCATAGAGAGCTAAAATCTGACTCCTAGTTAATAACCATTGTCATTAGTGATTTCCCACCTAACAGACATAGTTCCATCAGCACCGTGTTTCACAGAGCATTTTACAGGCTCTCCCTATGTAAAGCAAATGCTTGCAATTTGGGTTACAGTATGCAAAGGGCTTTAGACCTCTGTGCACCTGTCAAGTCACAGTGGTGATAGTGTATTCCCTGTCCTCATACTATGCTTGGCAAGCATAGGTCCAGTGCAGCAGAGTAACTATTCTTTTTTCTGTCCAACAGAAATAGTTCCCAGAGATCTGAGGATGAAAGACAAGTTCTTGAAGCATTTAACAGGTATGTTTTAATTTTGCATTGGTATCCATATTTCACATACATTCCATAAGCTGCACTACTCTACCTGTGAGCTATGCTGATTCATAACTTATTTTTCTTTTTATTTCAGGTCCACTCTACTTTAGCCCAAAATGTAGCAAACACTTTCATCGGCTTTATCACAATACAAGGGACTGCACCATCCCGGCATGTAAGTAACAAAAGCAGAGACTTCTTAACACAAGAGGAGACTCTAAAATTTATTAGCTCTGTCAAATATCAGTAGTGATACAATGTCAGAATGCATTCCTTGCAAAGAAAAATTTGGAGTGCTCTAAAATGTACTAAATATCCTCTACAGCACTGCTAGAACAGGATTAGCATTACAGAGAGAAATGGAAATAAAACTTTCTCATTGCAAATACACTAGAATGTAGAATGGCTGTAAACAGTGCATCCTTAGGTACTGGTGTATTTGCCTCATGGGTTCCAAACCAAGTGTTTGCTTCTCATAGTCACATGACTGCTCTCACAAATATCTCATATTTAATTTCTAGTGCTGAAAATTCAAGATAGGATCACAAATCCATGTGGTGTTATTTACTTCTCATTGATTATTTATGTAGGACACATTTTATAGATGTTTTCTATTTTGACTGTTCGGCTACCAGTCTACCAGTGATGTTGACAATTAATCTTTGCAACACTTGTCTCCAGTGAATTACAAAAGTTTAACTTTAAAAGGCTTAGAAAAAAAAAAGTGCTGATGGACACAACTAAACAAATGCAGGTTATGATACGTCATCACTGCTGACAGCACAGAGAATTAAATAAAAATCAAAACTGACGTTTATCAGTCTGTAGATGTGACTCCAGATTCATGCTGAGGTGGACCTGTTGAGTAAGCAGATGCTATTTTAGTACAGCCTTTTCAGAAAGCACACTTTATTTTACTTGTCTGAGGTCAACCAGTTGGGTCAGTAGCAGAGCTGGGAATAGAAACAGGAGTTACAGATTCCAAGTTTCAAGTATTAATAAATATTTCAGCCCAGTGCATTTTAAAGGCATATTTGGTAAGAATTGTGGACATTTTCTCTATTTCTAAGGCTTCAGATTAGGAATTCCTTGGAAAGACAAGGATTTCTAGATGTCAGGTAACCACATCACACTCTGTTTACGTGGGTGGAGATGTAAGTTGTTCATAACTTCATTATGAAGTCTGTTCTGAACAAGCAACAGTCATATTACCTTTTTCATAAAGATCACAACACAAACACTATTTGGCTCAGCACTAATGAGTACTCCAAGCTGTGAAGCTAAAAACTAGGTGGTCTTAAAGGCTCTAAATTAGCCTTTTCCTCCTGACAGGTGACATATCCACCAACATAATGTCTGGATAATGGAGGATAATTTGTATGAGTGGCAATTATAGCATAACTATGCTGTGATTTGGGGATTGTTAACATTTCATCCCCACAAAACATTAGATGTAGTTACTCATTAATGAAATAATGCCTAACAAAAGTGAACATCAGTTACTGGGCTGGATTGACTAGCATCTCTTTCAAGTAACTTTCTTCTAGGAAAATGAGATTAACAGCCTGCTTTAATTCTTCATGCACAGAACGATGTTCCTTTTTGGTAATAACCTGACTTCAAATACTGCTCTTTCTGTGTAGAAATCTGAAGGCCAAACAGCAAAGAAACTAAAAGCATCTTTGATGCTGCAGCATAATGGTAGCAAGTACAAGAGCACTGTGTTGGGATACTTTCTCATACTTTGTACAGTGTAATAGCGTTGATATCTGAAAAATAATTTACTTTTCTGTCTGTCCATAAAGAACTTCCACAATATTTGTGTTCAGCTTTTCATGGAAATGAAAAAAAGCCCTTTTGATTAATTTGTTTAGTTTTGCGTTGGTTCTGTCTCTTGCTATGAATGCATCAAAAAGTTGAAGGTACCTAAAATATGAACTCACTGTGGAAAAAAACAATTTTACAAGTTTTAAGATGAAACTTGATATTCTCATGAATGTTTATGATGTGGTCATCTACTTGTGCTGGATTTAAGATTAGTATGACTAGAATATATTATTTGTCTAACAGCTTTCACAGGAAGAAAATCTTTTGGAGAGTGCATTACTTAATATCAAGTTGTCAGACTTGCTTAGTGGGGGCTGGATTTCAAAGGTGGATGAGCACTACTTATTCTTTCACTGATATGGAAATACTACAGTCACATGTTTAGATCCTGCACGGAAGCACAGGCACGGATGTATAAGTTTTATGCATACATAGACACACTTGGAGAACCTCCAAGCACATTCATGCTGTTTGTTTACAGATAGAACATGTGCAGAAGGCAGTTGCATAGTTACACATGCCATTAGACACGGCTTTCAGTTATTACCCAATTTTTACACACTCCTTTTTTAAGTCAAAGTAGTTGATTTTTATTCTGTTGCAAACTATTCATTGAACTTTGCTGTGGCTGATAACAATTTTGATTTTTAAAGCCAGAATTGACTACTTTGGTAATCTAGTCATGCTCTATTTTTTCATACAGACTACAAAAGATGTGCCAGGCTTCTTACTCGATTGGCAGTAAGCCCTGTGTGTATGGAAGGATAAAGGTAAGCTTTTTCTTGGCAGAAATGACATTCCACTGCATAGCAAAGCAGTGGATGTTGTGTTTCATACATGAAAATTCATGGGAGTATAATAACAACTATCCTTTAGATAAGGTATTCCCCTCCCAGAGGACTTGAAGTAACTGGCCTAACCTGGCAAATATTGGCATTAAGGAAAGGGTACCCCCTACTGGAAGTCATTACATAAATGTCCATGTGCATCATCTGTGAATTATTTATAGCACCATACAGTTAGCAGATAGTGAGATTGTTTTTACAGAACAAAACACAACAGCTGTGGCTTGTTTTTCAAGAGTTTACTCAGTATACAATTGCCTGCATCGGCAGCAGCAGCCGCCCTTTTATGTGTGCAGCTGTAGATCTGGGCTGTACTCAGTAGTATATGAGTGAATGTATACATAGATATACACATCAAAGCTTTATAAATGCAGAGAGGTCACAGGTGCTTTCATAGTCATTCAGTTAAAATGTACTGATAGTAGCATTGATAAACTAACTTCAAGCTGTTCAGATTTTTTGGGATTTCCTTGACTACACCTCTCATGTCTATAGGTTAATTCCCTCCTTTTTGCCTAGATGGGCCTCTATTTCCCACAAATACTTGGGAAATTTCATCATGCACCAAAATAAAAACAAAAAGCAATCAACCAAACCAAAAAGTACTTCCAAACTATTTGTATTTTTAGAGAACTGTAACATAAGAATACAGAAGGACTAATTTACATTCTGTCCTCAACCTTTACCTGAGACAAAATGTGATCTTGGACAAAGGGGTAAATAATAACCATGTAGATATGTCAGTAAATGCTGTCAAACCAAGATGCTGTAAATCTGTGACAAAATACACATCTTGTGGAAGGAATGATTGAGAAAAAGTAATAAATATTAAGCATTTTATTTGATTTGATTTTAAGCATTGACACAGTGTTTTGTGCTTCACTCTCACAAGCAAGTTGGGGAAATAGGATCAAGATAAAAAATACTGGAAAAAGATACATAAGTAAGTTGTTAGTGCTTCATTGTCAAAACTGGAAAAATGTTTTGATTAGTGTCACAGATTCATTGTGGGTTTGATATTGCTCAATATTTTCTTTAATCACTTGGGTGATAGAATACTGTATTTGTGTATTTCAGTATTATAGGAGAAGCAACCATGATACAGTACAACCTTGAAATTAAAAATAATCTTGGAAAATAAGCCAAGTAGTCTAAAACCAGGATAACAGATAAAGAGCAGAATTATGAAGTGTCCTGTAACATTATTCAACTGCAGAAATACATGGAATTTGGTGGATAGTTAGATGGGTGCTGTCAAAAACATGGAGGTTGTCGTGCACTACAAACTAATCAAGTCAGCAGTGTTACACTTGAAGAAAGTCAAACAATACTAGAATTTATAAGTAGAATCATTGCTTATGAAACTTCTGACATAATTACTGTTACTGGAATACTATATTTAATTAAGGGCACCACACTTCAAGACATATGGATTCTTCTTGTAAGAGTCCAAAGAAGTTCAATGTGTATGACCAAAGGCCTAGAAAACTAAGTATAGAAGAACAGTTACAGTAATTAGGATTATTTAATCTAAAGAAATCATGACTGCAGGAAAACACAATGTAGCTATTCAATTTCATGAAAGGTTTCTACAAGTCACTCTTTATATCCAGTCTGGATAAATGAGACATAATTTGTTTAACTTTGCAAATAGGTGAATAATAATATTATTACCAATACCAATAAGCAGATACATCAGAGTATGAAATTCTTTTCTCCCTTTCTTTAGAAAATTTTATCTGTATCTTAACTACCTGTCATGTAAACATGAACTTGCAAAATGAAGGAATAGCAACTAAAGTAGTTCACTTCCCAAGACGGGAATCTATTTAAAAATGTCCATCTCTCAAACCACTTTTGCTCAACTAGCAGGTATGTTTCAATATCAGCAACAACTCTCCATTTCTTTTAATCACACAGACACAAATCAGTAATGGTAGTCTCCTTAAGCAGCCTCAATTAGCAGAAAGGAAGACTATCCTCTACCATATATATCTGGATATGCACAGGTGTCTCTGTAAGATTCAGCCTCTTTTCTCCTCGAAGATTTTGCACTGCATCAATTCAATTTGTGTGAAATGAATTAAGTTTCCTGTTTTGTTCAGTATCTGATTTTTGTTTCATTGCGGGTTTATAAGTGGGCTGGGCTATAGATGGCAAACTGGCTACTTTGACAAAGTGGTAGTTTTGGTGGATTTTTCAGATCTGTGGACATCTATCCATGTTTAGAGATCAATTTGGAGAGAAGAAAAAAAGATAAATGTATTTTTATTTGTATTTAAAATGCATTTTGGACTAGCATAGCTTTAAAGCACACAAGACATTGAAACTTAGCTAAGATCAAGCAAGAAAATAATATGTGAAAACAGGAATTAGACATCTGTTACTCTGACAACACATACCGAAGCAGGCACATGTGTGTTTATGGTAGGACGTGTTAAGACACGGAGCCTTCACTTTTTCTCATGTTTCCTGTACATATGTAACTGAGCTCCATCTTCTCTTTTTTTTTTTTAGAGTGCATGTTGCTTTCTGCCTGTCCTACAGACATGAGCAATACAGGGACCTAGTAACAGCCCTTCAACTTGTTGAGATTGCATGAGTGAAGCCAGAGCAGCAGATTTATATTATCACATCTCTCAGTAGTTTTTTTTTCCCTAGTCAGCCACTCAGGCTGTATTCCCTGGCTGCCACCAGCACCATCTCTGATTAAGTTTATTCTCTAACCCCTTCTCATGGTCAACACAGCTATGCTAGACTGTCTGTCCTTGATACTCTTTTTTTGTTCTGTTCTTCAGCCTCATTCTTCTGCCAGCTTCCTAATAGTTCACATATTCCATGCTTGCTTTGCTCCACTCCATGCAGGTACATCCCACAACTGTTACATTGTCCATATCTGCAGTAGGTAAGAGATGCCAGGAATATGATTCCTGAAGTCTTTACCTAAATAAAGTTCACAATTCAGATCAAGAGCAGCTTCTGTGACAGACAGTGATGACTCTGTAAATCCCTTTAACAGCATTTGTCACAGCCTCTTTGGCTACAGTCATAGAGACTTTGCTGCTTCTGTTTGAAAATTGCAGATGCTACTGTTGGTGCCCTCTCTTTTCCATTACTTGTTCTTTAACTGTTTGCTAGAGACCAACACTGATCTCTTAACTGTTGAAAACTCTGTGTGCTGTGAAGAGTAGTTCAGAGACTAAGGACTGCATTATCACATATTATTACATGCTCCTGTTTCAAAGATTTCTTCTAATTTCTGTACTGACAAATATTAATGGGGTTTTTTAAACCTTTAAAGCATCTACAGTTCAAATAAACATACTAAAACTAGTGACACACTTTTACACTAATAAAGACAAGATTGGTGCAAGTAGTTGGAGTCTCAGGCTAAGCAGAGAAAATGAGGTTTCTATACTATAAAAAGTGTATTAAAGAAATCTACCAGTTAATTTTTTCCTTAAGATGCAGATGCAAATATTTATACATACAGGTCACATATTCTTTGCAAAATTCCTAATGAGCTTAAAGCTGAAATTCCTTTGGAACTCAGAAAAATATTTGTAAACTCCTCAAGATGTATTGACCATACTAGTATGTATGTGATAAATGCTGAAAATACAAGATAAAGTTGGAAACTTAGAATACATAAAGAAAAAACTGGAATACTCTACTAAATATCCTGTTCCTATACACTATATTATATATCCATTTTTTCAAATTATTCTTAAACCAAGATATTGGGCACTTGAATTTTGCTTCAAGTGTTTTGTAACAATGGGATCAACAGCCCTTAATTGCATTCTCCCTTAGATGCTGCTTACTCAGAGTAACATCAAGTGCATTCAAGAACTGTCAGACACTTGAATTCCATAAAAGTGAAGGTGAAATTAAGATGAGGGGGTTGTGTATTTTTCAGTGAAGACCTGTTTTTTTTGCCTAGAAGGTATAGCTTGATCTGTTTTATGCAGCTGCTCAGGGCATGTTCAATCACCTCTTCTTGGTGCCAGGAAGTGGTTTCCAAGTAATTTAAGACTTTTATCAGAACAACGACTTTGAGTTAAAAAGGCAGCCAGTGTAGATGGTTACTAGTGTGGCATTGTCCAGGTTCATTAAAAGGCAACTCATAGCTTTCCTTGCTATGGGATGTCTGTGGATAGCACCAGATGGAACATTAAGAGCTTCAAAATCTTCAATGGATCTCTGGATCACATTTCAGCAGAATTCCACCTGGGTGTACACACTTGGGAAAAGAATTTTCTTATGCAATCATGGGGAGGTTCTGCTACAAAATCTGGCGCAGTATTTTATATTGATATTCAAACCACTGAATTCTCATACAGATTAGCTCTTCCTTACAGAGTTTATCATCATGCACTGGTAATAACTAGAATCAAATTTGGGAAGCTGTAATATGCCTTTACAATAGCTTTCATCTGTGCTTTTAAAAGTTAGCACAGTTGGCTGGGGAGTTGTATAGTTAACCTATGTTCTCAACAGAGGCTGTAGTCAAATTGCATTCAGGACCTCCACTAAGACTATCTGTCATCCTTCAGCTAAGTTCCAGCCTAATATTCCTACATTGTTGCATATAAAAGACTACATGAAATTAAAAAAAAAAAAAGTACAACAGATTTACCAGTGCTAAAAATTTGGAGTCTATTCAAGGGTTTCTGAAAATGCCAAGGGTTTAAAAAACTGTGAGTTAGCTGATACAAAACTGTTACCCATGCAAAAGCAGATGTAGATGAGATGACAAATGAGCATCCTATCTACTGTTTTTCACCCCCAGTGAGCTGCATCTTCCCATTAGTAATGAAAAAAGTTTTTATTACATTTTCAGTGTTTTACTTGCAGATTGTACCACACACTGATCAAACCAAAAGCATGTTAATTTCTTCTAAACATCACTTTTTAACATCATAGCTTAAATAAGGTACAGTAGGAGCATACATAATGAAAATAAGCTAGATGAAAATGCAAGACCAGGAAAATTTACATCAGTTACTCCTCTAAGGAAGGATATTAAAAAAAAAAAAATAAAAGTAATTGTCCTATCTGCAAAGCCAGAAAAAGAATTTAGATTACATTAAGATTTTCTGTAACATTATTACATTTCCTAATAGCTTTCAAAAATTGCAAAACTAAATGTTTAAATACTACTAACAAGTATTTCTGTATGCACCAATAGCTTGATTTTCAATGGATTATGTCAAGTCCAACTGACTTTGCATACAAATGATTTCATTACAAATTATACTTAAGCAGTAGAAAATTTAGAGAAGCTCAGAGTATCAGAGAATTTACACTGATCATGGGGAAGACAGTTACCTATGTTCAGACAGAGAATATGAAAGTTTAACAGTGAAAAATATCAGCAGCAGAATTCTAGTATCAGATCACCACTGTTTTTTATCTCCCCTATGAATTTTTGATAGCTGTAAGACATTGAAGCTTTAGCTGGATCTCTTTGCATGTAAGAATCTTTCAGCTGTGCAGTTCCTGCTGCCTGAAAAGACATTGTTCATTTTTTACTTCTAAATAAGAACAATAACAGGCATAGGAACATGAAGCTGAGTGGACAGACTTGAAACATTCAGTGCTCCCATGTTTAGAAAATATCTAAAGGTCACATGTCTAGAAGAGGATAGACTTCTAGATATGTGTATATGCAGTTACACTACATTTTCTTACGAGCTTTAAAGGTGTGGGGGAGTAGAGTTGTGAAAACCTTCACTGCTGACCCTTTGAATCAGTGTTTCTAGAATAGAGACAAAATACATACATAAGCAATGTGGAAACCTGTAGTTTTGTGTGGGGATTTTGATATCTGTGTCATTGACATGGTTGTGATTTTATTCCAAGAAACTGTTCTGCAAGACTTAATAAACAGGCAGCAAATTGAACCACTGCAGCTCCTGCTTAGTTCGTGGTGGCTCAGTTAGTGGCGTGTTCCAGGGGCTATATTTATATAACCAAATATAAAAAAAGTTATTTCTGTTTCTTGTTTATGTGAATCCAAGTTTCTTCACAAATGGGTCCAATTAAACATCAAATCCTTCCTAGAATCCTTCAAACTGGACACCACATGAACAGCTCCTGACACCAAGGCATTAGGACAGCATTTTGCAATCTGTTAATGCTATTCCTGAGGTTTATTCACTTTTTGACTTCACAGATGGAGTCATTGGAACATATTAACTATGAGCACATTTTTAATAGGTAGAACTGGATTTTCCTAGTCAGTCTACCAAAAATGAACCATCAAAAAGTGTTGCTTTCCAGAATTCCAGCCTTGACTAATGAAGAAAGCATTAATGTAATAGACTGAAATGAAGTGAGCTAAATCTGAAATTCACTACTGATCTTTCCAAAGTTACTACTTATTTTTCCAGTTTTATTTACTATTTTCACAATGATAAATGCATTCTCAAACACATGGATGTGAGTATTAAAATGATGAAAGGCAATTTTCTTCTTTCTTTTAATCCACCAGATGTTATTACCGTGACAAGAAACACCAAGAACCAAGAGAAGTGCCTTGGAAACCAACAGGGAAATAGAACTTACTACCTTTTAGTGAACTCCATTGTGAACAAGAGATTTATTTTTGCAGATTGACAGACTACTTCCCATAATTCTTTTAACATGCATTTTGTATGTCATCAACAGTTTGCAGGTTGACATTCTTTAAAGTAGCATAACTGCCAGTAGTACTTAATGCTCCATACTTTAAAACACACTACAATTGATGTGTCATGCTGCCAAAAATTATGTAAACACAAGTATTTCACCAAGAAAATTCATGTTCTATTGCTTAATTCAACAGTTTTAAGGAATGTTTGTTTGTATATCTAGAACTACTAAAGATCTGCTCCACAGTAGTTGTGGTCACTTGATATCCTTCATGCTTATGCAATCTTTTAAAAGTTTGGTTAAAACAGACTTGCATTGGGGTCACATTGTACCCTGGAGTACAAATTGCATGATAAACAGGAACGTAATTCCAAGTAGAAATACTTTTTGGGACCGTGGAGCATGGATTTTGTACACAAACACAAGCTGCCATTAATTTACTTTATATAATAAATGTATAAAACATTCCAGTGAATGTGCAATATGTAAATACTGTAAATAACAAGCATAAGTAATAAAGTGTTTGGTATTAAGTTGTTCTCAGTTTGCTTTACTATCCCAGGTAAACAAACTACCTTCTGGTAGCAACTATCATTTATCCACACTTCTTTCCACCAAGAGTTCACTGGTGTAAGAAGGAAAGGTGCACTCACCTCAGAGCTCAGTAACCTGGACACCTTGGATTTATGAGGATGGACAAATCGGTGTGTTTCAAACCCACAGAATGCCCAGACTACAAGGCTGCTCCAATTCTCTACAGCATTATAAAATTGAGTATTTTTTAAGACCAACAGTTGTTCTGAGGTTTTTGTTTGGAGTTTGGATTTGGTTTGGGGAGGGGCTTTTTGTTTGTTTTTTAATAATGTGCAGTCTGTTCATGATCCTGCAGGGCAATCTAATAAAAAATATCCAGTAAAAATCATTTTAGTACAGTAGAATTTTTAAGGAGTTGGTGAAAACATATCCAAAAGCCTTGACACACATTTCCTCTTCTTCCTTTAATCAGATATTAAATCCAGTTGTCACAGTAAAATGACTCAAACAGGAAGAAAATTTTTATGTGCAATCTATAAGTGCATGTATTGGGTTTGCATGGCCAGGTTTTGAAAGCAGGGGGGCTACAGGGGTGACTTCTGTGAGCAGCTGCCAGAAGCTTCCTCCAAGCCCAGCAGAGCCAATGCCAGACAGCCCCAGGATGGACGTGCTGGGCCAGTCAGAAATGGTGGTGACCCCTGTGGGGTAACAGAGTTAAGAAGGGAAAAGTCATTGCACATTTGTAATTGCAGCCAGAGAGGAGCAGGGTGAGAACATGAGAGGACCAGCTCTGCAGACACCAAGGTCAGTGCAGGAGGAGGGGCAGGAACTGCTCCAGGTGCTAGAGCTGAGATTCCCCTGCAGCCCCTGGTGCAGCCCATGGTGAGGCAGCTGTGCCCCTGCAGCCCATGGAGAATCACAGGGATGCAGAGATCCACCTGCAGCCCATGGAGGATCCCACACCAGAGCAGGTGGATGCTGAGAGGAGCCTGTGACCCTGTGGGAGGCCTATGCTGGAGCAGGGTCCTGGCAGGGACCTGCAGACCTGTGGAGAGGAGCCCATGCTGGATCAGGTTTGCTGTGGGATTTGTGACCCCATGGGGGACCCAGGCTGGAGCAGCCTGTTCCTGAGGGACTGCACCCTGTGGCAGAGTGACCCACACTGCAGCAGTTTGGGGATGGACATTGATGCCTGTGGGATGGACTCAAACTGGAGAAGTTCATAGAGAACTGACTCCTGTGGGAGGAAGCCCACACTGGAGCAGGGGAAGGACTCCTCTCCCTGAGCAGGAGCAGAAACAACCCATTATGAACTGACCATAACCCCTATTCCCATCTCCCTGCACTGATGGAGAAGGAAGGACTAGGAAGGAGGTGTAGGGAGAAAGGTGTTTTTAAGGTCTTGCTTTACTTATCATCATCCTGCTCTGAATTTGTTAGTAATAATTTCAGTTAATATCCCCAGTTTGACTCCGTTTTGCTCATGACAGAAAGTGATCTCTCCCAGTCCTTATCTCAACCCATGAACCTCGTTTTATTTTCTCTCCCCTGTCCAGCTGCAGAGAGGACCAAGAGAGAGGCTTTGGTGGGGGCCTGGAATCCAGCCAGGGCCAACTCAGTACAATGAACCACAGGTATTTTTATCTTAATACTGGCCTTTACAGTTTCCATTCTATCCTCAACTTGAACCACAAAATGTAAAACCAAAACCAAAAGCAACCCTCCCCACCCTGAGAACTACAGGAGCTGAGATTCTGGAATCTGACATTTCAGAGCCTTCAGCATCCAACCTAGAGGAAAAATTTGCAGAAATCCCAAGTCCCATCTTGGAACATGGCTGTATTTAGCAGGGGAGAAGTACATCTTTTTATTTGCTTTCAGTGATGAGTGAATGCCGAGTTCCATGTCTCAATGGATGTAATACATGCCTGCAGAAAACCTGGTTGTTAAAGGTATCAACTTTACAGGATTCACTAAAGCTGCTCCTCTACAGTAAACCTGGGTGGAACTCTGTGCGTCACTGTGCTTCCACTGATCAGACCACAGCCTAATAACACAGGAATTTAAAATATTGCGAAGCTTTCTTTTTCTAGTAGGATACGCAAAATCTGGCTGAACAAAAACCTTCTAGAAAATTTCCTTGTAAAAGGGAAATAGCAACTTATTTAATTAATCAATTAATATAACTAAATTAATCCTCTATAAATTTTCTCCAGATTTAGCAGAAATCAGCATGCTCTGACTGAAAACACAGCTATACTAGAGCAGACTTTTTTTTAGTCTTAACTTTACTGCTTAAAATATAACAAGCTCCAGGGGCGGGGAGGGAAAAAGAGGAATCAGTTCTGTATTTTTTCATTCAAAATTACATTTTTCATGAGTTTCATAAGTTCACATATTTTGGATATGTGAGAGCTTAGTCATCTATATGATACATGATTTGTGTCTTAATCCTGTGTTCACTGTTTCTCTTTGAACCCAAATAATGGTTCTGTGCAACTGTCCTTCCCAAAGGCAATCCCTGTTCTGTATTCTGGACTTCTACAAATTTGTATAAAATACCATAGTGCTCCTTCCTCTCTTCCATTAAAAAAAACCTATTAATTATAAAAATAAATCAACCATCTTATTCCTCCTAGTAGAGATGGTGAATTGTTTAGGCACTAGATTACTTGCTGAAAATCTGTCTCAAGGCTGAAACTTTTACAATGTGAACTGAATTTAACACAAGTTTTGACTTAGTATCACTTTACAGGAAGATTCCTAAGCCTAGTGAAGGTAAACAACCCTATCCTCTTCTTACCTTTGTTATCCGAGCAGCTCAAAGATAAAGATTTAAGATCCATCAATCTTAGCTTTAATATGCAGGAAATTACAGGCTGAATTCCTACACAGCCATGAATGGGAGAGCTCCAACCATCATGTTCTCAATCTTTTGAGTTATTTTACTTTCACTGGGATATTTGAAATGGTCATTCTGGCAGGGAATAACATTAGATTATGCCTAAATACTTCCACCTTTGAGGTTAGCACATCAAACCACATTTAAGATGGTTTTTTCCCTAACTGCCCATCATTTTCCTCCATTTACTTTGTCAAAACATTCATAAAAGAAATTGAAAATAATTTTTTCAGAGTCAGTATTTAATTGGATCTGAAATAGTAGTGTATTACTCTTTCTCCCTGAAAAGTGAAACAGCTATTAGCTTGCAATTCCTAGATTGTTTTAAAGAGGTCAAAACGGATGGTAATGCAATAGGGCACAAAGATTCTGATTCCTGTATTCAAGTATTCCTTCTACCATCTGAAATTTTAGCACAAAACAAAAACCTCACTAACACAAACATATCTATTCTACAGCAAAAGTCCCAAGAAACTTAATCCCCACTGTGAAGTCTGCAACACACACAGAGTGACACCAGGATCCCACCCTCCCCAAGAATAACAGGATCTTCTGTTAAATCCTTCTTTTCCAGAAGGTTGAGCAGGTGACAAGTACAGAGACTACAAGTTTGAAAGGCAGCAAGAGACAAAAACAAGGCTAAATAAGTAAGAAAACAAATTTTATAGATCCAGTTTTACAGATAATGTTGTAATGCTAGTTCATACCAATGCTGAGGATATTCAAAACAGGAAATTCATCATGGCATCACTCACATTACTGATCTCAGTACATTTATGTGTCTAAGGCAGACAGGAAGGGTGATGTTCAGACAAGCAGGCATAGACTTCGACAAAGCATTCAAATTTTGTCCAAGAGCAGAACTCTCTACTTACTGGCCTTCTGCTAACTTAGTACTGTATTACAGATGGACTGTCTTTACACTGAAATGTACTCTCAAAAGAAACACTTTTGACAGACTGTACGTTCTCCTGGGTAAATCTAGGAATACTGCCTGAGCCTCATGTAAAAACTGGGATTACAGCAAATTTCTCATCCATTATATTGCATGGATTTGAGTATTTTACTACTGTGAGATACAAAATGTGATTTCACATTTCAGCTTTTAAGCTGGTATGTTTTCTCCTCAAAGTGAATGCTGTGCTACATGTGCTTGTGTCAGTGTGCTAGGAACTGACCAGAAGACCAAAGGAAGATTTAGCCAGGTCTATCAGGCAGCAGATCTTTTAGTCTAGCATGTGAAACAGCTTCCATCCAAACGCTGCCTAATGATACTGGGATGACACACCTAAGTTGCACATCAATTATTATCTCACAGACTACCATTGAAAGTTGACTGAAATTAACTCACTGAGGACACAATGACAAGACCTCAGTTCAGTTCAATTAGCACAGCATACAAAGAAGCAAGGTGTTACTTTTGCAGTGCTTGTGGGAAAGCACTGGAAGAGTTTACGGACAAATTTATCATGAATTATATACTTTATAACTACACTGATGTGTGACAAAATGGTTGATCATGTAATCCAATTAAAATATTTCAATATTTTTTCCTTAGATGACAAAAGAGCTGAAATACAAAATTAAACTGAGTAAGTGTTGTATGTAGAGGCATAATTTTACAATTTAAATACATCAATCAAGTAAACTTTACATATTTCAGGAGGAGCTAATTATTTTCTTTCAGAAATTATATGATGAAGCATTAATGATTCTTCTCCAAAAATGCTTTACAGCATCTAAGACACTGCTCGTAAACAGTTTCAAAGTCCTTTTCGTTCCCCTAGAAAAGAAGAGAGGAAAAAGACTGTAAGAATAACAATACTGGCTAAAGAGCAAATACAAATTGCAGACTGGTTTCTCTGCTGTCAATGGCAAACAACAGACATTAGGAAAAAATAAAAACAGTGCAAATACTTGGTGATAGCTTTTGCAAATTTTGCTCTGATTTGAACTCAGGAATTTCCACAGACAAACTCTGTGACTTTGTATTCAACAGTCCTGCACTACTTTTCTCATGTATTTCTTCCGCTCACTTTTGAACATTTTAAGTGTTTTCCTTTTTTATGTCCACTCTAACCTGTCATGTTGTTTCACAGTTAAATGAAACACTGTGTGGAAAAAAACCCAAAACAAACCTCTTTTTGTTTTGAACCTGCTTCCCACTAATACCATTTGATATTCTCTGCCTCCTGGGTAATGAATAGAAATTCTTTATTCAGCTTTCCCCATGATATTAAGATTTTACAGAACCCTACCTGCATCTTTATCCACTTCTGTTTCCTAACCTGAAAAATATTAGTCTAATTGCTCTTGGCTGCTATTATCCAACATTTTTGACCACCTGTCAAAATCAATGTCTTTGACTCTTACCTTCCTGATCACATCCTCTTTGCAAGGAGGCTTATCAAAAAGGGTTCCACCCAATGTTAAAAATACAAGTGCACTGCATTTTTTTAATAACTGTTAAAGCATAGTAACATTTTCCCTTCCTATCCCAGTAATACGTAGTTTTCTGAAGTCATTAAAAAAAGGTTTACACTTCACTTTGTATAACATCAGATTATGCATCACATGACAACTCTGGCATCTGGGAAGATTACAGACTACACACACACAATTTTTAATCAAGCCACCCAAGGAATTTCTTACACATACATAGTACGGATCTTCAATGATAAGCTGTTTCTGTGGATCGTAAGTTCCAAGGAGCTCAATTTTAGCCTTGCAGTCTTTAACTTGGTTGCTTTTCCTGTTCAAATCTCTGTGAAAAAGAAAATAGAATTTTCCCCTGAATTCTCCT
Source organism: Petroica traversi (assembly GCA_025920805.1). NCBI lineage: Eukaryota > Metazoa > Chordata > Aves > Passeriformes > Petroicidae > Petroica > Petroica traversi. The sequence continues at coordinate 1,330,284 of JAHLSL010000158.1, read as the reverse complement.
TCAGAATTTTGGCATCAGCACAAGACATTCATGACCATTTCTAGACAATACAGGCAAATAACATGTCTGGACTCCATCAATCCTGTGGACTCTACGCTGCATCTTGTTTTCTTGTTATGTGGGGTTTTTTTTTTTAATTGAGTATGAAGGACACAAACTGAATTCAGAGCATAAACAAGCAGTCAGGCACTTGACTCACAGCTTAAAAAAGCTTTGTAACAATAAATTCAGCAAGTTCTTCCTCAAGCTAATAATCAGTACTTTCAACACTCACCCTTAGCTTGTATTGAACAAAGAACTATGGAACTTATCCAAGTATCTTTCCAGAAGTACAAGTACTCCTGTCTCCTCAAAGCCAGTGTTTTAGATTGGTATGCTCTACCTCATGTGCAATCCTACCATTCAGTTAACAGAAAAAGGTAAACCAGTGAGCTACACCTGTTTTCCTTTTGATGTACTGTAACATTTCATCAGTTGTCACATCCTTCTACATTGCCTCTCACTGATGAAACATTCTGATTTTGAATGGTATTTTCCCTAATTGCTTAAAAATGCCCACCTGTTATCCCAAAGGCACTTAAAAATGCATCTCTCATCATCTTCGGATTAAAGGCAGCCCAGTACTAACAATTTCACAATGAACTCCCAGAACACACTGAATTATTTTAATATTACACATCTCCATACCAAATCATCATTTTACTCACCATTAAAAAAGGCAAAGAAACCCCCTGTGAATACTTAAGTCATAACCATATCAGTTTTAAAAATTAAATTCTAATTATTAATTCTGATTAAGAAATTAATTTCAGATAGTTTAGACATAGCAGTGAGACCACAGTAGTGGTTTTGCTTGAAGAAAAATCCGAGCTCCCCTCTCATGTTATTTCTTGAATTTACAGATTTTTCAATAAGTTCTCTAGCCTTTTATTATTAAAAAAATGTCAGTTCATCTTTTTAAAGGCTTTTGGCATTCCACTTAATGAACAGGAGAGGGAGGGTCAATGGCTGTGGTACTAAAGAAAAGGCATGGCCCAAATCTTCCTTTTCTGATATGACAGGCATTCCATCAACACCTGGAATCAGCTTGCCCTCCTAGAGCCACAAATAGGCATTCTTGGACAAAATTATTGAACTCAGGGCAAGTCAAATGCAGAACTTTAGCAAAGCAGTAGCAATATCCCTGTTATAGTTCTGACGTTTCTTCTGCTCTAGAGCTGTATCATATGAATTGTTAATTCAAATTTCTGTTTAAGAATTCAAATGAAAATAGAAGGAAGCCTTGTCATGTCATTGCCTGAGACGCTGCAATCACCATTCATTCATGAAGACTGTGGAAGAGAGGTTAGTCAAGACATTCCAAAAAATTTAACAAAATCATACTTATTTCAGTTAAGTGGTGCTGATTCTTGAAGACTTTATGTGCTACTAATAGGGTCTTTATTTAGGTTTTGTTGTTGGTCGTGGTGGTTTGGGCCTTCCTAAACTAACTTTACAATAGCCCTTACAAGCACTTTGACACTTGTAGTTTATTAAAATTCAGCTCCTTAATCCTCAATATGTACGTAATTGAGTAGAAATTTTGCTAGTGATATCCAAATTTTTACACTAGGCAGCTACTTAACCAGATCTTTCTAAAGTGCACTTAACTGGAGCACAGCTAACAATAAAACAAGATTTCCACAAGCTAACAACCTTGCTTATTTCAGAGTTTCTGCTATTTCTATTTAAAAAAGTAAAAAAACCTGCACAATATTTAATCCCTTCCATGTTCCTAGTTTGTCTTTTAACTGCCAGGCAATTAGAAGAACTGATCACTTCAATCAAGACAGTAAGTACATCCTCATTCTTAATTACACAGGCATCAGCTGTATACAGCACAAAGTAACTAATTTCTACTAACAAATTTCCATGTCCTTAATCCTTGAGTGGCATGTATCACACAAATAAACCATTGAGTTCTGGCTCATTAAACTTATTAGAAGTGAAGAATCCATCCATTAGCACATCATTCACATACATGTAAAAAAAAAAAACCAAACAAAGAAACCCCAGCACAAGCTAAGCAGTAAAATGTGACATCTGTCTTCAAAGTAACTTATGAGACATCAGTACAAGTAATCCATATGAATTTGTTCCATTTCTTCACACATTACCTTAGATTGCTCTCATCCATACAAAGTATATGATCAAAGGTCTGGAAATCCTCTTTGGTAATCTAGAAGTAAAAACAGGTGCTTTAGCCTACAAACTACATTTGATTAATAAAAAGGGGGAAAAAAAGTGTTTTCAAATTCTGTAGCTCTGATTTATTGAAAAAGACACAGGTAGAAAGAACAGAACTGCACCTTCATCAAACTTTACAATAGCTTGCAACATTTTAAATATATGCTACCATGATTATTTATCCATTTCTGCAAGCATTCCACAACAACAACAAAAAACCAAGTCAGTTATTTAACCAACCTTTTCTATTTTTTCCTTTTAAATTTCATGTATTGACTTAGAACATCATTAAAAGCAACACTTCTAGTACTTTTCAATCACTAAAACTAAAGCAATTTCCAGTCATGGGAACCATGCAATAAAAATGGTTAAAAGTAACATCGAAAAATTACTTTTTTGATAGGACAACAAAAAGGTAGGTAACCTGGAATCAACTGCAATACTTCCAACACAGAAATCTGCCACTGCACAAGAAGAGATACCAAGTGAAACTTAAACCTGAAGTATGATGGTATGAGTTACAATCTTTTAAAAACAAATGCATCCACAGTATTTCAAACCATGTAAATTCACAAGATCTGTAGTATGATGTGAAAAAATCTGGGATCTATTGTACATCTTCCTACCGACATATCATCTGTCCTTTTTCTTTCTTGTAATTTATTGACTCCTAAACATGAACATCAATTAAATTCAGAGATCTGAGTTCACAGTCATGTAGGCAAACACAGCAGATAAACCACTGACTTAAATACTAACGTCATCTTAGAAGGATGGCTTCAGATATTTGCCAGTTGTCATTTTATTTCAGTTCACATTTAAGCCTTAGTTTAGAATAAAATCTTCCGAGACCATGCCCACAATGCTGGTATAAGATATCTGAACTAGGTGTCCATAATGAGGATGGAGAAATGAAATAGAATCTTTAATATTAAAGTCCACTTTAAGACTGCCTTTTATGCATAGTCCTGTGTGAAGCATCATAACCAAGGAACATGGGAAGGTCGTTCAGAACAGGTTTTTCTGGCAGGCATCTCTACAAAGGATGGGCTAAAGAAGTGAGTAAGCAAGTAAACAGCCAATAAAACAAAACACATTATCCTGCAAGTCAGAGTTTTAACTTGTAAAAATTATTTATGTATTTAAAAAAAAGGTTTAGATGGCAAAGCAGCCACTTTTTTTTTTTTGTGCAAACAGCAGATGGATACCAATTAAGCTCCCATAACAGGGAATAAGTAAAGACAGACAGAAATTATAATCAGAATAAAGCCATAAATGAAACATTACACACAAAGATAACTGAAGGGTGAGGTGTGTAAGGACTGCATGTAGAAATAAAGGGTTAATGATGAAACTAATGCAGACTTGCTTATTTTCAGTGTAAAAATATTTGCTGTATTCATGCAGTGCCTCTGACCTATGAAAATATTTTTGCAGTGGAAATAACTCTGTTTTCCTGGCAAATCTAATCAGGACTTCTACAAGCTGCTTCTGATTGCTCCACACTGCTGAACACTTGCCCCTGTGAAAATATGAGGGCACAGATTTCTTTGTTGTACAGACAAATGGAAGAATAAACTAGGAACACTTGACAATTTGACAGTTATTGCCCTATGACCAGCACTAATACAGTTGCAAGTGCAGCCCTAAAACCAAGGTTACCATTTGGCTTGTGCTTTTAAGCCCCAGCACAGTGTCAGATTTGAAAAACAAAAAAAGCTTTGATTGAGCAAACTTTAGTGAACTGAAGTTACTCCACAAAACTATTAAAACTAGTACTTTGGGGGATGAAATTGAGGATGCAAAAATTAGGTACATTTTGAGAAGTGTAGTGGAGAGTTCGAGTAGTCAACTTGGGATGAAACTACACAGATAACAATAACTCTACATTTAAAAAATGCATATAAGAATTATTAAATTATTAGCAAAACATTTCCCTTTATTTAAGAAGGGAAATCTCATTTTCTCTGTCTAAAACCCACAGAGAGGTAGCAATCTACAAATTTATCCAGTTGTGAAACACTGTTTAATACAACCTTCTTCTGATCTCAATTTCATATTTAAGGCAAACGCATGGTATGAGTCATACCAAAATCAATTATGGCCTCAGCATGAATAAAAGTGAAACTGATTAAAACCTCTTTGGTTTGTGCATGAAGAATAAGAGCTTAGAGAATTTCATACAGCAACCTACCACTAACTAAAATGATAGCAACTTTATTTTATATATAAATATATACATTTATTTTTATACTTCACTTTTAACTGAGAATATCACTTATATGATGGTAGGACACAATAATTTTAATATTCTCTTTTACATAAAATATTCTTGTAGTATTGAATTTTTTTAAAAAAGCTAAAATCCATGATTATCGTAATTATGCAAAAAATTACACGAGAGAAGGTGCCTTTCACTGGGTGGGTAACAGTTTTCCACAGGACTGAAGAGGATAATTGTACAAGGTACTTATCTTATGACAGTACTTCCAAGGCAACAGAAGATAAATCCCTACCTTGCATTTCTGCAGCTTTTGTATCAAATCTTCCTTAAGCTGTTCTGAAACAAGTGTCACACAAAATTCCATCCTTAAGTTTGTCTCTTAACAGTGAAACAAATACACTTCCTCTTGTATTAACCTGACCACTCTTGAGAAGTCCTATTCTCCACTGTCAAGTACCTCTTTTTTCAGAAGTACCACAGGACCATATCAGGTCTGCAGTTCAGAGAATCAATGGAGACCATGTGACACAAGTTTGGGGGGAAAAAAATTTGCAGTGACATAGTTAACAACAGTGCAAAATGAACAGTTACCTGTAGTTCAGGGATTTGAAGATTTTCTTTACAATAGAAATTGTGTCTACCGGAATTATTTAGACAAATTTTCATCCTGTTAGTCTTTCATTTAATTACCTCATTTCTTAATTTTCTCTGCCTGTATATGTAACATTTTAAGGTCTTCTGATTGAAAGGTCTTCATTTTAAGGTCTTCATTAGCCAGAATGTGTAAGAAAACACATAACAGTGTTTTCATCCCTTCTCTGCCAAAGGAGGATACAGAGATTTGCTTCAAGACAGAGGATCAACTTGTTTTGGGTCCTTTGCTTTAATTTAACTGCTCATAAACCACTCTAGGAATACCCAAGAACAGTTCTCAAGTTTCCAAGGCGTATCTTCTAAAAAGACAAACATGTCACACTACTGTGATGACTGAAACACTGACTGAAGAGTTTCAGTACCATTTATTTTTTACACTGACAAATAATAGTCATAGTTTGTAAGCACTGATAAACAGTAAATCCACATGTTGTAACAGGAAATGATCACAAGAGACTTCTTTAGTAATTATTCTAATAGTAAATTATTGAAAAATGTGAAATGGTGCTGTGCTTAATTCTGTTTATCATACAAACAGAGATTAACATCAGGAGAGGTCAGCAGAGGTCAATTGACTAATTGAGAGAATTTATTTTTGAAAGTCAAAAAACTAAACATGTAGTCTTTGAAAAGTGAAGAAAGTAAATATGACCTCAGTGAAGTCTAGAAAAATTCTGAAGGGAACAGTAATGTAAGATAATAACAAGACTACTTGATCTTTTAGTCAATACAAAAACTAGTGGTGTAAACTCAAACTAAGTAAAGGTCAAGCCCTAAAGGAATATCTTATATCCAGAGAATAGTTCACTGAAGTAAATTATGTGCATTTATATGAGTGTCTGAATGATTTAAATAGATGCAGACACATTTGCTTGCAATCTCTCTGGAATGCAGTATGGAAATACATGTTCTTTTGTTAATGAAAACAGATATGACTTTAGGTAAAACTTAGAGGATTTCACTAAGTTGGCAAACCTGCCTTTGACTTAAGAATGTTCCAAGGATATGTTTTCCTCTGAAGGTACCACCAACTGTGCTACTAATCTTGGGTTTGAGTGCTTTCATTCTAATTTAGCACTGCAGATATTTTAAAAGATCTTTATGCAAGCGCAGAAGCTTTTTTTGACGGATGAACAGGTATTCTACTTCTTTGTACATAAATGTACATTGTATATCTTGTAAATGTACAATTTCTTGCTGAAGGATCTATCACAGATTACTAGAGCAAATTAATTTTAAAAAAATATTTTAGAAACGCTCAAGATACGAAACATTTGGAAGCAGGATTTTTCTATAATGCAAAAAGTGGTTCAATGCTTTCCAGTTATACTTCCAATGAACCTTAATAACAAAAAACTCATTAAGCTCAACTAGAAGAGTTAAGCCACTTTGGAGTCACTCAAAAAACTGCACAGAGTATTTACTACTTGATGCTTAACCAAGCATTGGTCAAATGACTTATGTGCTTGCAATGGTTAGGGCATGGGTATTGTCCTGGGTTAGCCATATGGCCTGTTTGTATCCCCAATCGTCCCCT
>JAHLSL010000158.1:1310619-1320643 GCA_025920805.1 Petroica traversi | reverse complement strand
AGACCCTCCAGAGGTTTCCTCCTAAATTTTTGCCTTAAACCAGGACAGGTATGAATAAGGAAGAAAATATACTCTCTTCTACCTGTCGTGCATTATGTGCTGTCTCAATGCCATGATTTCTTAGACAGCTTAAAGCCCTTGGATCTGGGGAGCGCCCCACGTTCCAGTCTGAAACAGCGGCACTGTCTGTCTTCCACTGTAACAACAAAACAAATACATACACAGATTTTAAAAAATTAAGGTACAGTACCTGCCTGGCAATATGACTCATGGGAATGCCATGCTTCTTCATGCAATTCTGTCCTCGATAGTCAGGAGGGCTTCCTATTTCATAGGCAGATGTCGCTGCACTGTCTATCCTCCACTACAGAAAAACAAATTTATATTTTTATGTTTCTTTTCTCACTGCTTATATTTCTGACTGGCTATGAGATAGTTATTTCTTGGAACAGAAATAAATCACTTACCTTATTTTCAAGCTTTTCATCAATTACAAGTTTTCTGAAAACTGCTTCAGCTATTGGAGACCGACAGATGTTTCCTATGGAAACAGGAGATTCAAGTGAATTTTCAGACTACTGAAAACAAAAAACCAGTAATTGCGTGGATTTTTCACCCCAGATCAGATTAAAGATTTTTATTTACTTAGATAGAATGTGAATTGTAAGTGAGAACCCAGAGTCCGGCGCCTAGACTGGGGCAATCTCCAGTACCACTGCAGACCATGACATGAAGGGATAGAGAGAAGCCTGCTGGAGGACTTGGGACAGCAATGGGTGAAAGGCTGGATATGAGCCAGCAGAGTGCACCTGCAGCCCAGAAAAGCCAATCATATCCTTGGCACAAGCAGCACGGCCAGCAGGTCAAGAGATGGGATTCTGTCCCCCTACCCAGCTCTCATGGACCCCACCTGGACTCGTGCACCCAGTTCTGGGGCACCCAGCACAAGAATGACATGGAGCTGTTGGAGTGGGTCCAAAGGAGAGCCACAAGGATGATCAGAGGGCTGAGTCAGAACTGAGGCTGTGCAGTCTGAAGAAGAAAAGGTCTGCAACCTTTCTACATATAAAGCTGTCTGTAGTGATAGGACAAGGGACAACAGTTTTAAACAGAAATGGAGAACACTTGTACTGGACATAAACAAGAATTTTTTTTTTTTTTTTTTTTTTTTTTTAAAGTGAGGGTGGTGAGAAATTGGAAGAGGCTGCCCAGAGAAATTGTGGTGCTCCATCCCTGGAAATGTTCAAGACCAGGCTGGATGGGGCTTTGAGCAACCTGGTCTAGTGGAAGGCATCCCTGCTTACAGCAGGAGGTTGCAACTAATGAGATGATGTAACTGATGGTCCCCTCCCACCCAAATCATTCTAGGATTCCATACTATCCAACAGTCTTTTGAACAAAACACAGCCACCACGATTGTGAAAATATAGTGGAAGGGCTGAACAATCTGCAGTAAAAATACTCCTGGTCACTGAAGTCAAGTCACTACAGGCCAAACTGAGCCCTCATCAAGAGCAGCATCCAGAAACTAATTCTAACCCCCAAAAACTGAATTCAATTACACAAGCTCTAAAAACATCACAAGAAAAAAAATTCCTAACTTTTTTGTCCAAAATACAGAGGATTAGGAACAAAACGTAACACATGGAGAAGCTTAAGTCAATCAGCCAACAAACAGTTATTTATGTAAATACATGATCAGTATTCACTTCCAACTGCACTAGCCACTTGATCTGACCTTATTTTCAAAGCATTACAGCCCCATTAAAAACGAAAAACAATGGATCTACAGCATATTTGTTCTGACACTGTAACAATCTATGGCAGACCTCTTTAAAAATGTATGCAGAAATTCAGATTTGAAAAAGAATGAAGATTTGAAAAAGAAAGAAAAAGAAAAAGGCTATTCAACTATTACTTTAGCTCTTTCTACCTTTTCATCCTTCAGACATTTTAAGTAACTAGATGAATATTCATAATATTTGATACGTCACACAGATGGCCATTACTCATAAACACAAATCTTGACTTCCTATCAAACAAAATATGTAACTTTGCTCATCTCTGACTTCTGAGCAGGTAAGTATAAAATACCAGAAATGGCAAAACTCATGTCTGTACCCTTAAATAAATCATTCTCCTACATCTGATTGAATTGTTTTCAAATCTCAAACAGTAAAAAGAAAAAAAAAAATGCCCATGAACAAAACTAAATTTCCATCAGCAAAGAAATTTTCACATGAGGCAATTATGCTCATTTTCAAACAAAACACAAAGGTAGATATTTCAGTGCTAAAGAGAGAAGCTGCTATGACTTGGGCATTTAATAACTTGATGTCACACTCATGTCAGCTATAAAAATCACAAAGATGGAAGTGAAAGTCTGAGGCAACACTAACTGAATGTCGAAGATTTAGAGAAAATCAAATCACTAGATGGCAAAGGGAATGGCCTAATCATTGAAGAACTGATCTTGAAGAAACATTGAGTTCTAATGTCAGCATATCTTCTTCCAGGAGAAAACATACTAATTTATTTCATGCACACAAATGAAATCAATCTTGGAAGAAAAATAAACCAGGAAAATTCTGGGGCTGCCTGTGTTTAAGTGAGAAAACAGGTTAGTACTATTAATTATGAAAATGTTAAAAACATGGCAATAAAGTAAAAAACCACTCACTTTTTGAGTTCAAAACATGGTAACATACAGCAGAAGACAGAAAATAACCTTCATATCAATAAACTCAATCCTTTGATATTGCAAGCACATACAACATCGCTCCTCTTACAAACACATCAAGCTCCATTTTAAAAAGCATCATCTGTCTTAAAAGGCTATTCCAGATACTAATTTACCGTGGTAGCGCAAAACCTTCCAGTTTCAACTTAGCATTTATTCCCGGAAGTCTCAGCTCATCTGATCTTGGTTAACACCAGTCTCTATCTTTCCTTCAACAGATACAGAACCCTTGCCAAGCACAGCTGTGCTAAACTAAACAAACCAAGCTCTCAATCTCTTCGTGAAATTAACTGACCTTATCTAATCACTCCAGTTAAGTCAGATTTGCACTTCTTCTAATTTGAATTTACTTTTCTTGAATAATGACAAACAAAATGACAAATTTCACTACAGGAAAAGCTTGTTCCGATTTGTTTTTAAATTAAAAAAAAAAAAAAAGTCCGCAATAGGTACTTCATTTTTAAAAAAATAACTTGAGAACTTCTACAATCACCTTTGACTCATTCACGACTATCAAATTTATGATTATAACCCCCTACTCCTAATTTGTCCATTCCCTCTCTTTATTTTTTACTTCAATAGGTGATCTTTAAGTATTTTTCTAAACTTCTACATTCTGTTTCCATTACACTAGGAGTTGATGCCATCCATTTCTTCCTGTACAAAATTTTTTCTCTGTATGAATGATGCCAAACAACTGTGCACAAACAGTAACTTCCATTACTACACTAAACATTTCAGTAAAAAACAATTATTAATACTCTTGGACCTAGTCATTCATTAACAAGCTCCCAGAATTTCAAAATGGTTTTGAAATAAATCCTTCATGGCTTTTTCCATTTGTTTAACCTTCTGCTTTACATGGATTGAACTTGTTCCAAATTTTCACTCTTCTATAGCTTGCCCACTTCTTAAAATAAATGTCATAAATATAATCTTTAATTATATAATATTAAATACCATAATGAACAGCACCATGATCACCCTTGATTAAACATATTAACTACCACTTCTAGCAGAAACTAGAAACTACAGGTGCATCATTTTTGAAACCAACATTTAACCCAGTTTGTGACTTAAAAATTAATGTCTTCCCTGATGACACGTTCCAGATATTAACAGGAGTATTAAGATTGTTAGGGAAGTTCAATCAGCATTCCAATCTATTCTTAGGAACTACAGACAGAATCACAGAAGCAATTTAACAGAAGCTCTTTTCCCCACATACTCAGCAATATTATTTTCATCCTAACCAACTTTTACCTATGCTACTCCTTTCAACTGTTATCATTCATCTCAAGATTGATGTAAATCCCTATCTTGTCCCACTAACATATGCAAACTTAATCCTTGTTTTCCAGCCACTTTTCTCATTAATTTCTATCCATTTCAGATACAGTTTTACATCCCACATTGGTCTTCCCAGGCTTTGCTGAGGTTCCTCACAGATGTACAGTATTTCCTAAGTTTTGGATTGACAGATATATTTGGAGAGTGAATGGGGAAATTTCACAAAACGAATCATAAGGCAATTAACTTCCTCCTTGGACTTGAACCATTCTTTTCCTTAAATGTTATCTATGCCTTATTTTCACTATCTATCCTCCTCTGATGTTCCTTTCTTCTTGGCTGTATTTCCAACTCATCTGATCATGCTGGCTTTATGTAGAAAGTAGCAGTATTCAAGTTCTCAAAATCTCCATCTTCTCCCTTCATTTTTTTGCATTTCAAGTTCTTTAAGTTGTAGTGACCTTTTCAATTATAGAAAACTAGTGCCCAAGTTACCTAGAGTACACCAACTGAAATTAATCCTACCAAACATCTCCAAATACAGTGACTCAAGGACAAGAGATTTCAATCACAGAAAATCAGTACTGGAACCATTTGTCAATCACTTCTAAGAAGTCATGTTTTCTCACTCAGTGACAGTGACCTAAGCCAACACCTAATTTTTTTAGTACTTACTCTGATCTCTGCACTAATCTTTAACCCACTCCCAGACAGATGTGGAAGCTTTGCTTCTAATGGCAGGACAGACAACTTGAATCCATTTCATGCTCAGGTCCGTTGCTCATCTCTGGGTATGTTGATCTATTCTCTCAATTGTTTTTGCATCTTAGTTGTTCCTTATTCAGCTCCCTACTTCTTTAAGAGCTTCTCCAAATGCAAACAAATGCTTTTCGCTTGTTCTTTTCTTTTTCTGTCTGCTGTTAGTAACAAAAGTTTTACCTGTTTTCATCGTCTCACATGCAAAAACCTGATTTTTATTCTACTTATGTCCATGAATGGTCACTTCATCCGAGTGACTGGAATAATGCTTCCCATCATCATTTGCATCATTCATCAGGTCCTCTTTTCAAGTGTTTAAAACTGATCACTTTATTCCATTCTGTATTCAAACTTCTGTCAGAACTTCATCACAAGTTCTAGTTCTTTCCATCCTGTCACACTCAGCATTCAAATTACTTTTGTGAGGAACCATTCAAGGCACTGATTTTAGTTCAGATTCCCTGGTCTTTGCATTTCTGTGTGTGTCTCAAAAAAACTTTCCTGGCAGCAAGAATAATTATCCTGAATTATTCAACTGCTGGTACATGATGCTTTTCCAATCAACCTAAAAGTGCATCAGGAAAACACAAGTTTTCAACACAAAAGCAACAATCAGTTACTTAACATGTTTTAAGCATATCTCTTGTTTTTCAATTCCAAAATTACTTTTACAACCATGCTTTCAACTCTCTTGTATTTCTGCATCATTTTGAAACACAGATTAAATAAGACATTGTATTCTTACAGCTATATCACCAATACTGCATAGAAGAAAGGTAATTTTCCTCACATTTCTCTAACATTCTCTTCTTTATAAAAAAAAAAAAAAGACACTACTGCTTTTTGTCAACTTGCCAAGAATCCTCATTACGGCAACTGTTTTTCACGACGTCTTCAATGGCTTACCCAACCTACTGCTTTCCCATTTTGCAGCTATAAATAGCATTTTGTCACAGGAAATCTAGTATTTGGCTGTATCTAAATGCATGAATTGTGACATCCGAACCAGGAAACTCAAACGTCTCTGTAACTGTCATCTAATGTCCTCATACCCACTAAGTTAGCTGCCATTTCAGAAAAGATTTTATGCAGTCTAGATCCCCAGGGACAACACTCAGTGATTCACAAGAAGCCATTAATGGTCTTGAGCCAGCCAAACGCACTTTGCTCAGCAGTACACCCATCTTACAACCACTCCTCCATCTCTGGAGGAGATCAGTAAGCCAGGGCCTGGTCTAAGGTGCCCATTCAGCTTGTTGTGTTATAGTGGAGAAGTTATCAAAGAGAAAGGGGCTGACTTATATAACGCAGTATCATATTAAGCTCATTTCTGGAGCTCAACTATTAATTACATGAGCTACATAAGTGTAAAATGAGCAAACTGCATTTTGATTCACCTCCACTTTTAATTATTTCTTTGCTTAAATGAAAAAAATATACTTTCTGGTGCCTTTTCATATGCTGTAATTACATATGTTGCTGGGTATTTCAATTCTTTCTCAGTGATGAGGAATCCTTATCATTAACTTCGTTATGCACATTAACTAGATTGTATTTTATTGTGTAATGACTATCTGCTTCTTTCATTACAAAGAATACAATCAATAGATATTTGAGTAACAGGTTTCTTTCAAAACAACACAGAAAGAAAATGTACTTTTTCATGAAGAAGTGTCCCTTCTGGAATCCACCCTCACTAGATGTGGCAAGCTTTACAATTAATGTACTGCGTTAACCAGCAAAGAACACAATAGTTAAATGCAGGTCTAGAAATCTGTTTAGTAGTCTTTACAGCAATAATCGCAGCTATTATTCCTAGTAAAATTTAGGAGGAAGAAAGTATCACTCTTGAAGAATAATCAAAGAAAATTAAGCAAACTTAAAGCAGGAACAAGAAACAAGTTGCCTACAAAATTTAACTGAGAAGAGTGTATATTTCACTGAAAAAAAGAGAAATGTCAATTAGCTTTTCACACCCTGTATCACTAAGGTTTTTTTTCATAACCCAGTAACAGACAAGGAAATTTAAAAGCTATTAACAACATTTGATTAAAACAATCCATCTTATTAACATTGGTACAGACTCGTCCACACTTTTCTCAGGCCTAATAATTAATTTATATAAACTATTATGTTATGTTACACTAAAATACCTTCTTATAGTGCAAATCACCCCCGTGGGCTTACAAACCCACACATATGAATTATTTCATAAAATCATAGTATAGTTTAGGTTGGAAAAGACCCTGAAGATCAAGTCTGACTGTTAACCCAGCACTGCCAAATCCATCACTAACCCATGTCCTTAAGCACCATGTCTAAATGTCTATTAAATACCTAGGGAACCTCAACTATTTCTCTGGGCAGCCTCTTCTAATGCTTGATAAACCTTCTGTGATTAAATTTTTCCTAACACCCAATTTAAACCTTCCCTGATGCAACTTGGGGCTGTTTCCTCTCATCTTATCTCTTTTAACTTATTTCAGGTATTGTAGAGTGGCAAGATCTCTCCTGAACCTCCTTCTCTCCAGCACCCAGAGCCACCCCTCATCAGTCCTGTGTTCCAGACTCTCCCCCAGCTTTGCTGCCCTTCTCTGGACAGCCTCCAGAACCTCAGTGTCTTTCTTGATTGAGGGGCTCAGAACTGGAGAGCACTTGAGATGCAGCCTCTCCTGTGCTGAGTACAGGGGAACAATTGCTGCCCTGGTCCTGCTGGCCACACTGCAGCTGATACAGACCAGGATGTCACTGGCCTTCTCTGGCAACCTGGGTACACCCTGGCTCATGTTCAGCTGTGGTCAGTGAGCACCCCCAGGTCCTTTTCCACCGGGCAGCTTTCCAGTCACTCTGCCCTAGCCTGGAGCACTGCCTGGAGCTGTTGAGAACCAAGGGCTGAACCTGGAACTCAGTCTTGTTGAGCCTCGTACTGTTGGATACGACCCAGCACATCCAGATCCCTCTGCAGAGCCTTTCTACTCTCCAGCAGATCAACACTCCCAGCCAACTTGCTGTCATCTGTGAACTGACTACAGTAGCCCTCATCCAGATTATTGATTAAGACATTAAACAGGACTGATCCCAATACTGAGCCCTGGGGAACCACTACTCATGACCATTTGTCAGCTGAGTGTAAATCCATTCACCACTACTTTGGGCCCACACATCCAGTTTTTTATCAAGGAAACAGTGCACGCATCCAAGCCCTAAGGAACCAGTTTTCCAGAAGAATGCTGTGGGAAATGGTGTTAAAGGTTATAGTGAAGTCCAGGTAGACAGTATGCCTCTTTCTCTCATCCACTACACAGGTCACCTGGTCATTCAAGCAAGGCCTGCCTTTCCCAAACCCATTGTGGCTGTGCTGTGGTTTAGTTGACAGATTAGTGTTTGGTTGGACTTGATGATCTTGGAAGTCTTTTCCAACCTCTGTGATTCTATGCTATGAATCCGATACTACTCCCCATCCCTGCTTTCTAGCTCAGGGAGCTGGTACACAGAGGCCAACAGGTCTTAGTGTTCAAGACTGAGGCAAAGAAGCCATTAAATACCTCAGCCTTTTCCTCATCCTTTGTCACTATTTCCTCCTGCATCCAATAAAGATTCTCCTTTTGCTGCTGATGTATTTTTAGAAATATTCTCTTTTCTGTTCTACAGCAGTAAACACTTAAAAGTTCTAGCTGGGTTCTGGACCTTCTAATTTTTCTCCCTGCATAACCTCATGACATCCTTTAGTCCTCCTAAATTGCCTGCCCCTTCTTCCTTCAGTTCCAGCCAGAGCTCCCTGTTCAGCCAGGCCAGTCTTCCCACTGGCTCATCCTTCAGCACGTAGGGATGGTGATTACCACTGTCTTTAGAACATCACACTTGGGAGGGAGGATTCATATTAATTAAAATGTTTTTATACAAAACCATTTGTCCAGACCACTATCTTCTAAATACACAGCAACTGATAATCCCTTACTAAAGGATGTTTTCCCTGGATTATTACTAGGGGTTGATTTTACTCTAAGGTAAACATCAGAACATATTTCACAAAACTAAATTCTCCTTTTGCTATTCAGCTGATCTGCATGTCTCTTATTACAACAACAAAAAAAAAGCAAATAGCAAAATGCCCAAACATTAACTAATGGTTTTGCAACAAATCTGGCAAAATGCCAGGGATTCATAGCACATAGTTTAGATTACATGGGCTAGGAAGCAGATCACAGCAGAGCCATCCAGCTTGTTATGCCCTGAAGAAAGCAGAAGTTTAGGGAAAGGATGTACAAAACAGGAAATGATTCTGTAATCTGTGCAGTCAGGTTAGTTCTTTGGTGGTTGTGATTATCTTGTTTACCAGTAATTGATTGTCCCAAGTGCCAGAAAAGCATTCAAGTGATTTCTGATCCCATCTACACTTGTTTTCTGGGACTTTGCACAACAAGATTTACCACTTAAGCATACAAAATATCAGTAAAAGAAAGTTTCCTATTTCTTAATTTTGGTAGCCTTTCAAAAAGCTCTTATTCTTTCACCCATTTTCATATCAGATCAAGAATTTCATTATTAGATCATAACAGATCAGCCTCCACCAAGCTCTTTTTCTTACTTAAAGTCCTACCTTTCTTTCCCTCTTTTCCCAGCAGCTCTAACATTAACTTCAGTGGTTCTTGTGGTTTTCTCTCCCTTTCCCAAGACAGGTGTTCCCAACAGCAACACTGCAGGAAGGCTCCCCATTCCCGTCCAGCTGTTCCAGAAGCCAAGTGCTTCACAACCCATCTCAGAAAGCTGTTCAAAGGCACCTCTCCGTGCTGCCGTCAGCAGCCTCCTTGTTTATGCCTATTTAGGTGCTGCTCTTCCCCACACACATCCTTCGCGTTTGTCAACACTGCACTTTACTTCCTTCACTACTTCCCACTGATTTCACAGAATCACAGGACTATAAGAGTTGGAAGGGACCTCTGGACATTATCTGGTCCAACTGCCCTGTCGAGGCAGGATCACCTAGAGCAGGCTACACGGAAACGCGCCCGGGTGGGTTTGGAACTTCCCCAGAGAGGGAGACTCCACGACCACCCTGGGCAGCCTGTTCCAGCGCTCTGCTACCCGCAGCGCTAAGCTTTTCATCGTTATTCCTGTCACTAAAAGGGCGCAGGTGGATTCCGTTTTCTGCCTCCCTTCCTGGCTACTACTCCGGCCCTCCCCGACAAGGCAAACCCGCGGAACTGCCCGAGGGCGGGACGGCTGCGGCCCCGC